>VZZY01011591.1:15054-78451 GCA_013400335.1 Eurystomus gularis
TGGGGAAGTGTGGCTGGAAAGCTGTCTGGCAGAAAAGGACCTGGGGGTTCTAATTGACAAGCAGCTGAAGATGAGCCAGCAGTGTGCCCAGGTGGCCAACAAAGCCAATGGCATTCTGGCTTGTATTAGAAATAGTGTGACCAGCAGGAGTAGGGAGGTGATTGTCCCCCTGTACTCAGCACTGGTGAGGCCACACCTTGAGTGTTGTGTCCAGTTTTGGGCACCTCAATACAAGAGAGGTATCGAGGTGCTGGAGCGAGTGCAGAGGAGGGCAACGAAGCTGGTGAAGGTCCTGGAGAATAAATCTTATGAAGAGCGATTGAAGGAGCTGGGACTGTTTGGTTTGAGGAAGAGGAGGCCAAGGGGAGACCTCATCACTCTCTACAACTACCTGAAAGGACATTGTAGAGAGGTTGGTGCTGGTCTCTTCTCACAGGTCGTTAGTGATAGAACAAGAGGGAATGGCTTCAAGCTGCAACAGGGTAGGTTTAGACTGGACATTAGGAAAAAAATTTTCACAGAAAGAGTAGCCAGAGACTGGAATGGGCTGCCCAGGGAGGTGGTTGAGTCACTATCCCTGGATGTGTTTAAGGGTCATTTAGATGTGGTGTTGGGGGATATTGTTTAGGGGAGAACTTGTAGAATAGGGTTGATGTTTAGACTCGATGATCTCAAGGGTCTTTTCCAACCTGAATGATTCTATGACTCTATGAAACGAAACCTAACCAGACAAATAAACAAACAAAAAGGCAACTTTTCCACAGCATGTATTGCTATGGTCTAGAAGGAGGACTTCTGTCCACTCCCCAGGCATCAATCAGTGTAATGTGAGATACAAATGTTATTTACTAACTGGGCACCTGAAAACTATGATCCCCTGGGGGACACTGGTGCCCCCTGCAATCCTTTCTGTTGGGTAAGCTTTAGCAATAGGTCTGTAGCTTTGTCCCCAGTTACAGTGCACATCCACTTACAGCAGCTGCAGATCAGTGTGACAGCAGCCAAGAAAGGAGAATACAATTTCACTTGTGCGGAGTTTTAAGGCCTGAGGCAAGTACAATCAACATTGGCTCAACTCCTTACCTACAGCAGAGGTAGACATGGGATTTAAGCTGCTTCTCCCCTCCTCTGAGTTTCTGAGAGTCCCTGGGGGTTGCCCAAGTTCCCAGTCTAATCCAGAGAAAACTTAAAGCTGCTCTAGAGCAGTTTGGTTGCCTGTGAGATGCCGCTGCTGTGCAGTCTATAGAACAGCATGGCTCTCGCATCCCCACCCCATGTCTGGGAATTGGATGCTGCAGATATGGCTTTACAAGCTAACCACTAAGAACTGGATTTATGGTATCTGTATCCGATGCAAACATGGCATAAACCAAAATGTGACTGGGAATTTATGTCTGAGTTTTCCCAGCATTACAAAAAAATGAGTATCTCCTCCCTGCTTTTCCAGCTCTGGAGACCAGTGGTGCTCAGAACGTGGTGTACAGGTGTATTGCCTAAAGATTAAAACATGGCCTTCTATTTTTGTTGGTGTGAGGCAAAACAGAAGGAAAGCCAGGAAAATTGTCAGGGAACAGATTGTAAAAGCATGTTTAATTTTGTTTGCAAGAGAAATAATCAGTACTAGCTAAAACCCTGCAAGTTGTAATTTCTTGTACATTACTGCTAATTAGTAAATGTATCATAGCCTAATTTGATCTCTCAGAGAAGGCACCTTTTAAGAAAAAAATATTTTCTGTGAAGTGATCAAACAGGCATGAGGCTTTTGTCAGGGTTTGGGTTTGTTTGGTTTTTTTTCTTCTTTTTGCTGCTGAAGCACAGTGCTTTTATTTTATATCTGTGGCATCTGTTACTGGCCTTTTCCCTGTCTCTTTCCATTTTCTTCCTCCTTTCAGGAAAAGTTGTTCTCTGCTCCTGATCTGTTGTTCCTATTACTGTGCAAATAGCACATACAGGAGCCTATTAATTCTGCTCTATCGGAGTATGCAATGGACAGTATACCAGGACAACAGGATTTTTGAGCCACATTGTTTATTCTCACTTTCATTGTGCAGTAGCAGTTGTGAAGCTTCCCTCTTTCCCCTCCCATCCTTGTTAAGGCTGTGCTTGGCTGGATGCTTTTGTCTCACATTCGTGGTACTTTGCTGAATCAAGATGAGCAAGTCAGTGTGATTGTTCTTACCCGACACCCATTCTAGTTTTCCTCTACAACTGCCCTAGCGAAGTCACCATCTACCCAAGATACACCTTGATGTATATTCCCATGTCCCTCTTACTGTACAATCCAGCATTGTTAACAGGTTTTTTTGACTGACTTCTATACTTGAAAGTTTTTCAGGCCTTGTGTCTTCTTTAACTGTATTAGGAAATGGCTGCTAAGGAATAAAGATGCTTTATTTCAAACATGACATCTTGCTTTTGATCAGACAGCTATTTAAGGTGTTTCCATTTTTATTTTTTGTGCTGCCTTTTGGTGGAGACAAACCCCCATCAATAAGTGCTTTTTATGTATTGAAAAGTATGCATTTCCTTGTTTCTGCCTTAAATGATTCTATCTGCACTTAAAACCCACATGCATGCATATGTGGACACAAACAGCCTCAAGAGAAGCAAGAACCAAGAACAGTACAGAAGTGATTTACTGTATACCTATTTCACTAAGAGTAGATATTTGGTAACTTTTAATTTGTGATTCAAATATTCTGGATGCCATTGGATTACACACTAATGTGCGGTTACTGGGGGATGGAAGCTTTTGCAGGTTTGGAGCACCAGATTTGCTTTAGTTCCGCTTTTCCTGTGTTAGATACTGCTTAATTTTTATTGATTTATTTTCTAAAAGACTTCCTCTGATTTTACACAGAACTGAAATCAAATCCCTCAGGATTTAACTGTGAAGCCAGAGAAGCTTATTAGGATTTTTAGCATTCCAAGTTGTTTTCTGAACAGATTGCACCAGCTAGTTGATGAAACTTGAGCTAATTACTCTAATGTTGACAAATGCACTAGCACCAAAAAATTCACATTTAAAAAAAATAAAAATTGCATCTCTTCAAGAAATGCGAAGTAGTTTCAGTGATTTGTGGATGTAATAGAGATATTTTTGCAGAGGTTTCTTTAGGAAAAGAAGAAACAAAAAAACCCGCCAACAATCCACACTACCACTTATAAACAAAAATTGTGCCATCAGTGATCATTTGAGAATTATCGTTAATGAAAAAATACTTAGGATTTTAGAGAATTGAAATAAATCAATTTGATATTTGGTAGGGTGAGAAACTGCCTTCCCAAAGCAGTCTTGTTATGTTAGGAGGTATTGTGAATTTCTATAGACCCTTTCGGTCTGTAGCATCATACCCAGGAGAACTGGGCCACAATCACTCTGTATAGCCACTAGCTCCACAGGGTTCTCCTATGTGCTGAGTTGGTTGGTACTGCATCAAGTTCCCTGACCTCACATTACCAGAGGTAGGTGACCTTAGCCTGGAAAGTAAAGAGGAGTTGCTATCACTGAAAGCCTCTCTGCACTTTAGCAGTACACAAACTGTCAGATCTATAGATTTGGTTAAATTCAGTCTTGGAATAATTATATTAAAATCTAGAGAGATCTGTAACTCCTGAAATGAGGATAAATTCGGGCTTGTACACTTTTTTTTTTTTTTAAATTTGTTCTTGACTATATAGATGCACACTTTTAAATGAAGGAGAAGAAATTAGTAAGGATATCATACTATGATACACTTCTTTTAAAGAACACTCTGGAAAAAAAAAAACAAGTATAAATTTGAAAACTTGAATACACATTGGAGGTAATCCAAACACCCTTAACCCTGCCCAGATTTTTCTTGTCAAAGAACAACTAAAAATGCTTAACTGATTGCTGATATTTCAGTTCAGTACTCTTTAAGCTTAAATGGAAGCAGTGTGGCTATGACATGAAGGTTTCCTGCCATTTAAACTCACTATGCCTCAGAGAAATGTACGGTCTTCTCTTTTTTTTTTTAATATTTACTTAATAGTTTTGACCTTTCAGCCAATTGTCCTTATCCATCATTACAGTGCATGATCAATCATTTCATGCCTTGTCATCTATAAAATACCAGCAAGAGGGAGAAGTTCTGTGTTCTATTGCTTTTCTTGAGTTTTTTTTTTTTTTTTAATCAGAGTATCTTCCTGTTTATTAGGAAGAAGGGGGGAGGGAAGCTTCCAGTTGCACTAGTTTAATTAGCACTCATGGATTTCAGGAGTGCACATGGAAGAGTTCACTGGAATCTTATCATTTTATTTGTTAATTTGGGTACTTGTTAGTGGTCAGTACTTTAAAATGCAGCAAACTAGCTACATTTTTATGTCAATAACACCCTTCTGAAGTTTTGAACAATAAGCAGAGATAACCAGTGACACCATATACGTGTGCATAGATACACACAGGTGTACACATATGCATGAACATTTTCTGTCTGAGGATGTTCTTCAGTTAGAACAGGGCTTCGCGTTTCTGGAGATTCAAGTAACCTTAATCACAGGCAATTTGTACAAAGGTGAAATTTTCAAGAACACTTGTATTGCAGTAGCCTAAATGGCATTTACAAACTCAAAGCATTACTTAACAAGACTTGTCTGCAGTGGAAAGCCAGGATGGTGCAAAGATCATGAGCTAGTAGGAATGTTGTAACACAGTGTGACACTCTGTAAACATTTCAAATTGAGGCCTGAAAACAGACTGATGTTCTCAAAAAGGCCTTTCTGGTTTAGATATAATGATATGTAAACATGTCTAACATTTCTTTTTCCAGAAATGGCATGTAGGCTGCTCCCCAGAGAAGCACTCTGCTATGTTCCAGTGAGCAGCGTAGAAAAGGCTGCTGGCTTATCCATACTGTTCCTGGACCACACCACAGTACTGCTTGTAATGAGGGTTAAGTGATTTAGATCTGATTTACTTTTGGAAGCCATACTTTTTGCTTTTCTTGCCTTCATTTTTCTGATTATAAACCAGAGATAATAGCACTTCTTGACTTCCCATGGGATATTGAGAAGACGAGTATATGAAAGATTGAGAGAGCTGTAGCTACTGCATGGCGCCTCAGTAATGGGGGCACCTAAAGGGCCTTCAGGTAAACCACTTCAGCATAAACCTCCACTTGTATCCCTAAACTAAAAAATGTCAAATGTATGTTTAAAAACTTCTCAAATGGTTTATGTGGTGCTGATTTTTTGTGGGGCAGGGAGTTTTGTGTTATTTCAGGGAGAAAGAGTAGTCATGCAAATCATTCAGAGAGAATGAGAGAACTTGAGGGAATACACATCAGGCAGGGTAAGAAGGAAGGAGACCAAGCATGAAACAATCTTCAGGCACGTGTTTTTTCTGTGATAATTTGGCATTCCTTCTTAACTGAGACAAGTTAGTGTCCCCAGTGCCTGTGAACACCAAGGACATCATTCATTATCTGAACCTTTAAAGCATCCTGGTTTTATTTGGGATAATTGGATATTTTTCTATCAACATTTTTTCTGTGATCCTAACACAGACCACGAAAAGGAAAATATAAAGAAAAGTGAAGATACAAACGTACTACCAAGGTTTGGGGCTTGTAATGCAAGTTTGCAGGGCTCTGGTTATAATTCTTTAAAATATAAATATATCCCTTTGATGTTGTATCGAAATAGAAGCTAGACATAATACTAGAAACCTAGTTGCTGTTCACTGCTGAAGCCAATGAGCAGTAGAGAAACAGGTGAGTGTGCTTTGAAGGGCTTGGTACTAACTGGGAAAATATGCACCTCAATGAGAATGAACCATGCGCAGGAGGATGCTGTTGAGATGAGTTATAAGGTCAAAGGAAGAGTAGGAACCAGAAAGTTCACCTTCAGGTTTGTATCTCAAACATCTCGAAGCCTGTGGGGACATTTATATACTCAGACAGTGCAACTAATAGAAAGGAGCAAAGGTCCAAATTAAAACTGTCATGGATGATGGACCTGTGTTTGCATTTCTAGTCTGGTTTTGATCTTTAATGCCTTGCTCTGCAATGGCTTTTCAGCAGTGCAGTTCAAGGGGCCCTGTCAAAACATAGGGGAGACAGTATAATTAACTTTAATTTGCAGTACAGAATCCAAGGCAGAAAGCAGTATCGCAGGAAGGTGGCTTGTGTATGTTACACCAGATCTATAGTGGGACAGTGTCCTGGTTTGGCCTGGTAGGTCTGCACCTCTCCTGCTCTACTCAGAAGGGCAGAGTATTGCTCAAGTCACTGTCTCTTCATGCAGTTAGTTCTCTTCAGCTGATTATTTAGTTAATACAATTTATATTAAAAAGTCTAATGCATATTGAACACAGGAAAGAATTAATGTAATGAATGCACATTGCCCACTGATCAACAGATCAAAACCATTTTTTAACTTAATATTTAATTGTTTCTTCTCCAAGAAGGGTCACCCTTCATAGCATTGTTCTAGCCTTTTATTAATATTTCTGAACTCAAGTGCCTGATTCTCTGTATTGTATTGCAGTTTGTACTGTTACTTAGAGCTCTGCAGCTGCAGCATGCTACCAAATAACATCTTTCACAAGATGGGACAATAGGCGTGTCCCACCAGATTGTGCAGTGGAAGGCCTGAAAAACTTGATGTTCTTCTTTCTGTGCAAAATCCTGTGCCAATGAACAGCTTGTTTTGTGGGGAGGGGTAAAAAAAAAAAAGGAAAAATGAAGAATTTTTTAGAGTTTCATTCAATATATTTCAGCTCAAACTAAGAAATTGTGAAAAATCATTACCTAGCCACATTGTTTGTGCCTCTCATGATGTTTATTGCCTTTTCTCTGTCACCTCTTCCTTTATGAAGAATCCTATTGAATCACTCTTTGAACAGAATCTGTGCAACCTTTGCTCCTACTGCCTTCCTGCCACGACTTTTTTCTAATTCTGTTATATCCTTGTTGAGAGAGGAGATCAGAACTGCATAGATTATTTGAGATGTGAATATGTAGTGGATTTATACAGTGTCATGACAACATTTTCTGGTTTGTTCGATGTTCCTCTTATTCTTAACATTGTCTGCTTGTTTGATCACTAGTAAGCTCTAAGGTGGCATGTTTACAGAACTAGCTAAAACGGCTCCAAGATTCTGTTCCTTAATGGTAACAGCTAGCATACAGTCACTGTGGGATGAGGGGAGGGCTTATTTTTCACCATGTGCACTGAATTTAGTTTGCTATTTTATTATGTTTATATCTTAATATTATGAAATTATTTCACAAATCTTTACAACTGATTTTTTTTTCTGCCTCTCAATTCAACACTGCCAGCAAATCGTGTTTGTGATGAACACTCTTCATCATTACTATTTATTCCCGCCTCCAAATCTCTCATGTACATGGCAAGCAGCCAGACATGCCATGTGTAGTGGTGAGCTCCTGCCTTGTCCTCTCTACTCTATGTAGTTGAACTTCAACCCACTGTAGCACAGGGAAAAAAAGAACCCTTAAAAATGCAATTGAGTTGAACTCTTAGTCACAGAAACTTGAAGCAAAGAAAATGAGTTTAAGGCACCATGTTTTAAGAGAAAATTATTGGAAAGGGAAAAGAGTAACAACTACAGGGAGTTCATCCTATAATTCTGCTGTGCATTTAATACTCTTTTGTAATACTATAATTCTCTGAAACAACACGTCTGAGCAGGACCTCAGCTGGGCTTGGGCTTTGTCTCTATCTCCTTAAAAACCTTGTGACTGTGTCTTCTTAGTCTAAAACAGCACTACTATGAGGTCTCCAGGAGTGGTGGGGTTTTGGGGTGGGTTTTTGTTGTTGGTGGTTGATTGGTTCATTGGCTGGATTTTGTTTAGGATTTTTTTAAAGTGACTTTAGAAATGTCTGCAGCTACCCAAACATCTAATTCTTCACTGGGATTTAATTTTAGTGCAAAGCTGTTGATACAGATATGCTGCAGAAAAGAGTTTGTAAAAACTCAAGTCTTTTAAAAAGAATCTGCTCATGTGAATTGGAAGGGGAGGGAAAAAAAAAAAGCAGTGACAGAGAAAGATTTGAATGGTGCAGCTGAACCATGCCTGCTTGGCACAAGGGAAGGAGATAAAAATAATTCCTTTCCCTAATTAGCAATAACACAGTTCACTGTTACAAGCAGGAAAACTTTAACTCCTTACTGCTATATACTGTGCTGTTTGGTTTATTTCTGGGTTTTTCCACCTATTGTGTTAGAATCAGAACCATCCAACTAGCTTTCACAAACAACAGTTGGTCCAGCTGTTTGATGTAATTACAGACTTTCTGGCCTTTGATTCTTACTGCTGTTTTCATTAGGAACACCTATTCCTGCTCACTCAGTTTGGGAATAGTCCCCAAGGAGTTAATCTACATCTTAGCACAAATGAAAGGATTGAAATTTCTAATGACAGAATGGGAAACAATAACGATTTTCTTTTTCTGATCCCTTACTTCTTGTGATTAGAAAGCAAAATTTACATCTCTAGTTAGAAAGGATTAGTTGCTTTCACTTCTGGTTAGGTTGTTTTGTTTTCATGCACCAGCAAAATGCTATACTGCTTGGTTTGCAAAACCTTCCAGAGAAATGTATTCGTGTACATATCCACTACAGACAAGAAAAACAAAATGAAACAATCAGACACTCAGACACATTCCCCTGCTCTCCCCCCACCCACCCCTTCAACAACAACAACAGATCTTGAGTTTCAAAAAGGTTTCTTTTGGGACAAATTTACAATTCTACTTGTTAATCTGTTTAAGTAATGCACAGATATGGTGGAAGAACTATACAAAGATAATGGATAAACTAGAAAGAGGGGGCTGTTGAAAAGAAAAGGCAACCTTAACATTTATATCTAATCAATATTGAAGCTATAAGTCAGCTAAGCCTTATATCCCTAGCCAAATGACTGAACATAAGTGTATTTTTATATGGCTCTTTAATGTTAAGTGACAAGGAAAGGCAGCCACTTAAAAGTATTTGACATCCATAAGCATCCAAAAGACTTTCTGTCATCTTCTATTTATTCATTCACTAGACTAGAAAAAGCTACAGTGCTTTGTCTTTTCCCTTTCTTCCAGGGCAACAGTCAATGCATCTGTGTCAAATCTTAGCTCTTCTCATCTAGACTACATGGTGTTCATATCCCTTCCTTTTCTTTCTCTTTACTGTCACCAAACAGCTTTTGTATGCCCATTAACAGAGAGGAGTGCCACATCTGGAATTCCTAACTCCCAGTCTGAAAGGATTAAAGGGACACTGAGTGCACTCCTGCCCCTCCTGAAGTTAATAGTGCAGACCCTTTCAGCAGAAGCAGAATCAGTCAGAGTGTCAATCAAAAACTATCTGGACAAAATACCCAACTTAATGTTAAGTGCCATATTTTATGTTTGCTTTTAGAATATTTTTGGTGCTTTTCTGACATAACACAGGAAGCTTTTAATTCACAAAATATTGGCAGTGTTCTTCAACATCTTGAATTTTAGCTGGTGTGCACTTGCTTTGTGTATTCATCTTTGCATATAAAATGTATTCATATTGTCTGTAACATTCAGAAAAGACTATAGGAATGAGTCTTTCTGAAGATAAAGGAAATGGTCCTCTTTCTTTAAACATAAGAACTGATTGTATGAAACATATTTATTAAGTCTGTCCAAGAGGCAGCTAAGCTACTAAGCTAATTGTGTGGGAAGAACCTTAGGATTTTGCCATAAGGAAACAAAAATATATTATTTTGAAATGGAGAGTTAAAAAAAAAAAAAGCTTGCGGAGAAAGCAGAAAACTTTCTGAAGCGTTCCTAAATAGTGTAACAGGCACACTAAAAAAAAAATCCTTCGTGCTGTTACCCATAACCAAATAAAAAGGCTTCTGCAAGTCAGTATGTTTTGACCCTTTTTAAGTTGATCTTCTGAAAAACACGAGGTTTTTAAATTCCTATCTGTCTGTTCACCCCTGCTAATAACTATTTAATACACTGTCCAATTTTAACCACATTGCAGAGATGAGCAGTTTTAGGGACACTTTCTGTCCCTACAAGTTTCAAGAAAGCAGACAGAGTGCCACAAGTATTCTTCAATACTTCATTGAATGTTCTTCAGTGTTATTAGCCCCTAGAGAATGAATACCTGAGTGTTGAAGGAATGAGTCAACCACAAGAAAAAGATTAAACTTCTCACTTACTAGATGAAAGAATCCAAATACAGTACACAAAACCACATGAAATGGATCTACACAAGGTCTTCCCAGCACTGTTTTTGTGAGGAGTACTTTAGGATTTGGGATTTTTTAAATTTTGTTTTTATTAAAGGGACAAATGTTTCAGCAGTTTACCAGCTGGCATTAGAGAAAGGGAGACCAAATGTCATCTGTTCTGCAATGTGAGGTTTTTCCTTTTCTATCAGAAAAAAAGAGAAAATTGATGTTCTGTGGGATTCCTTGGTCACTGTCTGTGGAAAACTGTGTTCCTGTCCCACTTTTCTTGCTGTCTCTTTCTACAGGCTGTCAAAACAGAAATCTCCTCTTTCTCTTTGGAAGAAAAAGAAAGTATAGCCAGGGCTGTTCAACTGCAGGATTGCACAAGCAGGCATACACAGGCAACACTGATCAAGGATGCAGGGAACAGGGATATTTCAGTAATCTGAAATGTGTGTCTTCTCTTGTGCCAACAGTTGCAGGGTCTCAGGAATCTCTGTGCAATAACACATTGCTTGCCTCACTTCTGAGCTCGACAGGAGCTTATGCTTTGAGAGAAAGAAGAGAAAAACAAGTAGATATTCTTCTAGTTCATGCAGTAGAAGTGGGAATAATTCCTGAGTATAATGATGTTTCCTTTGGAATGACTCATATTAGTGTTTCAACCAGAAGGTTGATACTACAAGCAACATACTAACAGCCAGAGGCACACTTGTACCAACCTCTGCATTTCAGTGTTTACAGTGTGTGTGACACTCCTATTTGTAAGCAAACAAAACAAGATCTAGCAACATGCAGGGGACTAATTAAGACTCCCATAACCAAATTTTGTGAACAGACAGTTTGCTTATGTAGCAAGCACTATGCATGCCTGCAGTTAACTTATGCCTTGTATATCTAATTTCAGCCTCGGCCTAAACATAACTGTTTTGGACCTGGGAAAAAAAAGGATCTCAACTGTGGAAGTGCTACTGGTGACACTGCTGCAGTTTCTAATGATGTCATTTGAACACTTAGCTGGTATTCAGGAGCTTTCAGTCTTGGGTTGAAGAGATCTGATTGAAAATGAGATATAGGCATATATGGAGAATTCCAGGTTCTCCAGTTTCCTTGAAGTTGAGTGGGCACTTGATTATTATGAAGGCTAGAATTGGATTGAAGAATCATACTTAAAGGTGTAATAGAGCTCAGAAAGTGTCAGACCTTGGAAGTACCTAGCCCTTGATTGTAGCAGCTGGAAGTGATTTAACAAGTACTTGAGGTGACAGAATCAAATGCTTTATGTGATGAATGGGCTGTTTCAATATAGCAAATGATTTTGCTCTTTAAAAATCAGAATTAAACAGTTTGTTTTTTGTGAAGAGTGGGATCACGGAGTTATGAAGTATATGTGTGCACGTGCCCAGAGACCTAGCATTTCATGTAATCTTGTCTTTATAATAATAATATATTCACTTATTTTTTAATTTAGTGCTATGCACTGGTCCTTCTCGAATGGGGGGGCCAGGGAGAGTGAGTGTGTATTTTATGCATGATGGTGTCCTAAGAAGCTGAAATAGTGTGACCTAAGTAGAACGAGCTCTCTTCCTTGATGGCTTATAAGATGAAAAATATATTTGCTAAATAATGTTATCAGCCAAATTCAAGAGGCAAATAACTTCAAATATCTGTCACATAACAATATTTGGCAATTAGTTATCCAGATGGATATATACAAAACTGGATGCAGAGTTGGGAGGAGATGCCTCAGATTCATGAAAATGGGAGGGGTTGTTCAAGTAGTTCCCCATCTGAGATTTAGTTATACGGCTTGCTTAACATTGTTGTACTTATAATCCAGGCACCCTGTCTTAAAAGAAATTCCACTCAACTTGACACTCTCACAACACAGCAGGAGGATTTTTTCTTCCATTCAGTGTGGCCAAGACTTCCCTATTACAGAAAAATAAAACCACACACACCCAAATCTTCCTTAAAAATAAAGTCAAATTTGAACCTGATCCTATAGCTGTCCAATGAGCAGAACAGTTATAACATTAAGCTCTGTTGCATTTTTGTATAGGAAAGGAAATGTTCAGAAAGGAAATTGAATGTTTATTTTTGGTCTTCTTACTAATCAGAATTCCTTGGGGTGTTACTGCTCTGCATTTCCTGTTCAGTTTTGAATGTGCTAAATAATGGACACAGCCAGTCTCAAGGGACAAACAGAATAGGAATTGCATTTTTAGGATCAATGTTTTAACACAACAGCTTCAGGAACACCTTGGGATGTCAAGGATGACTTTATATTGAAGTGGAACCACACATATATGATTTGTTCACTGCCACTTGTGATTTGGGACCTTAGGATCTAAGAGGGTTGCAGAGGGCTGGAGGTTCTTGTAGGGCACGTGACTATAATTGACTATGATTCTATGGTAGAGATGCCCCTACTTGTGTAAGGAGGTTGGACTAGACAACCTGTAGAAGTCCCTTCCAGCCTAAAACCTTCTATGATTCTATGACAACCAGTTGGCAGAAAATAATCTTCTTGTCTCCTTTTGCTTCCCCTCGTCAGCAATGAAACAGATGCTGATCTTTGAGCAGAGTCTGAGCTCCAGGATCTGGATGGATCCAGCCTAGGCTTGCAAATGCTTAATGTTGACTCTTGCTCACATCTTTTGGGTTGTGTTTTGACTGCTGACCTAAGCATCAATAAGCAGAGATGGCAAATCTCTGCAAATTCAAGGTTTTTCAGAGTCAGTACAGAAAAGCCTCTGATATGACTATTCCCCAAATCAAGTATATAGAGAAACAATATTCTTAAGTCATGCAATACTCCTTAATCTCTGATCTACCATGATCAGAAGTCTCAAGTGCTTTCTTCTCTTGTACATGACACAGCACCATATTTATGCAAGTTGTTTGGCAGGGCAAGGCCTTCAGTCCTACTCAGAAGCACCCCTCCACGCCCTTTTTCTTTCTCCCAAAGCAGCCAACACCACTGCTTCTCTTTTGTTATGTTGGCTTCTCATCCCAAACGTGCCTGTTATGTGAGGAAAGGCCACACATTTCCAAGCAGAAAGCCAATACAGTTCCCAAAAGTGCAGATTCAAATACAGCAGAATATTTCCGAAGCAATGAGATATCATAGAATAATCAAGGATAGAAGGAATTTCATCAAGTCCAAGCCCCTCTTCAGGGAGGAGTGAACTTCAGCATTAGGTCAAAGTTAGATTCAAGTAGATAAAAAGGTTGGGTGGCACTGATGCTAGGGAACCATTCAGTTTAAGTTTAACGAAATGCTGTTAGTAGTGCTATATTCATAGGTGCTACCTTTAAGTATCTTAAACATATGTTGTTACACTTCCCCCAGAACTAAAAAACATGTTTGAAATAAACATTTTTTTTTCTTCAGAGATATTTGCATAATTACACAGAGTGTGAGTGTTAATGAAGAGCAAGTAATAAAACTGGATGAATTAGCATGACTGAGTGACTTAACGCAATCCTGTTGATCATAGAGCTAGAGATGGCTCGTGTTTTGCCAGACCTTTTTTTTTTCAGTAATCTCTTGCAATTGCACATTTGAATTTGAACTTTCATTAATTATAGCTTTATTTCATGAACATGAAACTTCATTGACTTAAGTGTTTACATCAGTAAACACCTATTCTAAAATATGTGCACCTGACAAAATTGTTAATGAACACCTCAACACCACCCCTAACATGAGTATATTTTGGAGTCATTCCAGTTAGGGGAAGATACATTTTCCTTTTTTTAATACTTAGTTCACTTTTTTGTATGTTTTTAACTTGCCAGCTACATTTTGTTTTTTCTTTCAAAATTAGAAATAGCAAAGTATGTAATCTCAAGAAGAGAAAAATAGCTACAGAATCACAGAATCGTTATGGTTGGGAAGGACCTCCAGGGTCATCAAGTCCAACCTTCTCCTAGCATCACTCTAACCACTACACCACTACACCAAATCCTCTCTAACCACTACACCATATCCTCAAGCACTGCATCTATTCGTTCCTTAAACACCTCCAGGGATGGTGACTCCACCACCTCTCTGGGCAGTCTATTCCAGTGCCTAACTACCCTCTCAGTGAAGAATTTCTTCCTAATATCTAATCTAAACCTCCCCTGACGCAACCTGAGGCCATTTCCCCTCGTCCTATCATTACTAATTTGAGAGAAGAGACCAACACCAGCCTCACTACAACCTCCTTTTAGGTAGTTGTAGAGGGCAATGAGGTCTCCTCTCAGTCTCCTCTTCTCTAGACTAAACAAACCCAGTTCCCTCAGCCGCTCTTCATAGGGCATGCTCTCCAGCCCTTTCACCAGCCTTGTTGCCCTTCTCTGTACCTGCTCCAGCGCCTCAATGTCCTTCTTGTACTGTGGTGACCAAACTGGACACTGAAACAAGATACTCCTTCAACAACACCAGTATCTCTCTTCCATCTCCTTGTCTCTTGGTGCTATTTGTTACTGGTCTGCAGCTGAGTTTGTTGCCACACCTCTGATACAATCAGGTAGGTGAGGCATGCAAGGACATGTAAGAACAGCTGAGAAAGATGAGTTGTAGCTAAGCCAAAGGACTTTGTATTGAAAAGAAGTCAGTTCTGGGTTTTGTGCTTCTAACTCTATTAGGAGAGTAATCACTGGAAGGTAGTAAGTGCCAGATTTAGGGAGAAGTAATGTCTTAACCAATCTCAGCAGGAATATAGCTGCCAAATCAATTGCGTACCTATGGCTTTGGTTCTTATGTGCTGTTAAACATCATTGTTTTCAGTGGAGCTTGATCATGGGGTCCATAATCTCACCAAAAGTGAATGCTGTGTCCCTTTACCTGCTTAAACATGACTGAAAATATCACAAAGCACAAGTGTGTATCGTTAGATGATGAAGTAACTTAGGATTTTTTTTCTGTCCTTTGAACACTTCCAAAAAACTTACCTCTAACCTAACAATGGTAACTGGGACATGGAAAAAGAAGGTTTTGTTACATGTTAGAAATTTTAGCTGTCATAATCATTTGATGGAGAAATGCTATAAATTTCAATATCAAGTTTGTATGAAGGGCGTCTTTGCTCAGAAAAATTTCATATGTTATTTTAGTCATAAATTAGATTTTTGGATACAGTTTTCTCGCACTGCATTTTTGAGATTCCTCACATTGTCCCATTTACAGAACTGGAATACTGAGATCATCAGTCTCTGAAGCTAACTGCTATATATTGAAACGCAAAGAAAAATTATGAAACATTACAGTGAAAGCATTCCTTCCCTGTTCCCATTCTGCCTCCAAAGATGGAACAGGTAAGGAGATACGTAGCAGCTTTGGCTTTTATTAAATTAACATGGAATATATATCTATTAAAAAATATATAATAGAATATATATAGTAAATATATTTTTAAAATATTTACTTAATTATTTAGTAGAACAACAGACAGATATTTTGCTAAACAATGTGATGTGGTATAGGATTTCATTTAAAAATATAGAAGATAAGCTTATAGCTCATGGGTAACCTGAAGTGAAAACTTTCATAGGTGTATAGGAGGAAAATGGGAATTGTACTCCTGAGTTTAACAGCCAGAAATTTGTATATTACTGTACATACAGCCTGTGAGATTAATACTGTCAGAAAGTCACATGCAAGGGTGAAGCCAGTTTGAAGTGAAGTTGAAATAAAGTTGGCAGGCCATTCATTTTTTTGACAGCAAAATAAATAAAACATTTTGTATGGTCAATGCACTGTAAAATAGCCAAGCCCATACTGAATATGAGGAATTAAGAGATTCACTTCTGCCTAGCCAAGTGTATCTGAGCACTCATAAAGTGTTATTTGCAGAAACAGATGAGCCAAGCTGGTTTAGGAATACTCTAGTCTCTAAGAAAATAGGTGAAGGGCATCCCAGTTCAAAGCAGAGCATCCTCATTTAGAGCTCTGCCAACCAACAACACAGGCAGAATTATACCCCGAAGAAGACACAGTGCTTTCTGTGTTAAAAACCAGGAGTTCCTCAGTATTTTCTTCTGGGGTTTTGAGCCAAACTTAGGTCTTTTTTCACTTGTTATAAATCTATGCCAATAAATTATTGTTACATTGCAATTATTGAAGATGCTTGTCACGTATGGAAAGGACACAGGGGAGAGAAAGACAGTGGGGTTTTAGTTTAAGAATTTATCCAAGGAGCATAGGTTTGTTTTAACAATGGAAAACCTAGGAGTCACTTTTTTTCTTCCTGTGAATCTCTGCCTATCTTGACCTTGTAAGTTACTTCTACAAAGTAATTTTGTTAGTTAACATGTAGATATAGCCTCATAATTTTTTCAACTGTTACTACTTTTTCCTACAGATTATTATTTACCTCAATATTTTTATTCTCCCTTCAGTCTTTTTCCCTACCCTTTCATTTTGTCATCTAACTAGCAATACTCTTCTGATTTGTGCCATTAAATTTCTATAGTAAGTGGTAAGAAGTCACTGCAAACAATTAAGTATATTATTAAAGTTGTCCTTTCTTGAGGACAATTTTGCTTTGCCTAGCAAAATTTGAAGGGCAATAAGCAGAGTGGCATTTCTATGAGTGTCCTTCCAATTCTCATACTCTTGGCCTGGCCTTTTCCCCCTCCCAAGGATGAGACTTCCACTGAAATCTTACAAGCACCGTGCTAGCCAGAGAAAGATTACAGAAACAGACAGTGACGTTTCACAATGCTGTTTTCCTGAGATCAGGTCAGCTAGTAAAGCATCATTGATATATCTGAAACAAAACAAACAAAAAAAAAGAGGGTTTTTTATATGGGAACAGGATAGGACATAATTGGCAACAACTGAATATGTTAAATTTTAGAAGATGGAACAGGACCCAAGTGATGAACAGATTCAGCAGCTAGGATCATATATTAATTTCTTCACAGCTTCATGAAATTCAGCCTGAGATTTTCAGTTCAGACACATCTATGGACATCTGTTCATCTGAAAACAATACACTGCAAGACCCTTTAATTCCTTCTGTGCATTAAAAAGCCCTTTGCTACTTAGAGCTTCTGCCTAAAATCAGCTTATGACTGACGGGGATTCTATATACCAGTCATTTGTCTCCTGCAGCTAGGTGTATCTAGTGTGGGAGTGGTGTGGAGGAAAGTGTTGGTACTCTGCCCCCAGGAATGCTTGGAGAGATAAGTTAAGAGCAGCTCTGGTTACCTGTGTAAAAATGGTGTGCTGTTTTCTCTCACACTTGCTGCTTTGAACTTGCTTATCAGTCTGTGAATAAAGCACATGTAGCTAAGCTTCTCCAATGCTCTCCTCTCCTATTGTGTTTCCTGATATTTGCCTTTAACTAGTTGCCTCTTGCGAATTGGGAAATTACCTGTTTCTAGTTAACTTATTCAAGGACAGCCATGTTTATTGCATCTTGACTTCTGCTTTTCCATTTGAGAATTCAGCAGCCGTCATATTTGTTTTTTCCCCTTTAACAAACCCAACATTGATCTTGCAGATCATGCACACTGCACTTTCAGACAAGATAGATAATGACTTGAACTGCAGCAAATGGGACTATATGACATCACACTTTTGTGAGCAGACAAATCTGTAATCTTATTTAGTTTGACAGGTATAAAGGGCATTTCAAAAACTGATTATATCTGCTGTGATTTTAAGGTCTGGGATATGACTGGAAAATCTTCACCCAACCTATTCCCTAAGGAGCAAACTCTTCAAAAGAAAAACGTGATACCACTTAGGGCATTAAAACACACATTTAGTCTTTTTTTTTCCACATTGTGGAAAAATATATTACCCCTCTTAAGACTCCAAGGGTGAGAGTGAGGTGCTAGAGCTGAATCTCCATCAAATATGGGGAGTTGGTTCTGCAACCAAGCTTTGCAGATCAATGTGAAAGAAAACACCAAACATGAAAAGTATCTGAACTGTCTAATGAAAGTATAGATCTGTGTTGCTTTTGCAGATCCATCACTTTTTGTGAAAGCCTCATCATCAGATGAGGATAAGATTCATGAGCATTTCCTGAAGTGTTCATTGATAGTCCTACTAAAACCAGCTGTGAAAGATTTGCAGTGCAGCATCAGTCAAGGCCAATATGTGTAACAGCACCTACCTGCAAGGCCCCACCTTTATGAGTGGGATACACAGATCTCAGTGGGATCCTTATTCTCACAAAGGAAGATTTTTTGGTAGCACTTGGTTTGTCATGGCTGCTCAGTTTCACTGGGGGAAAGGCTGGTGAAAAGAAATTCTGAAATCCAAGCTCATTTTCCTGAAACTTGGATGTCTCTCTAAAGCCCAGAGTTGGCAGCTGTGGGGCTGGGATTCACAAAGGCACTTCTGCAATTAGATGTCAAAACAGCGTCTTTCACATGCAGCTGGTACATTCCATTTTTTTCTTTTAAACCATAGCTGGCATAGGTGCCCATCATTTACACAGAGGACTCATCCTTAGCTAACTTGCACAGGCCGAAGAGCTTCATTATAGGGAAGGCCAGGGCTGCTGCTGCCCTCATCCTGCAAGTGCCCCAATTAGCTGCAGGCAACTCCACTCATCTCACCAGAGCCATACCTCTGGGAAGGAAGCTAAAGCAAAAGCAAACAAGTAGAGGGAATGGTCCTGGGATGAGGGAGTCCTAAGAACTGTCCTAGGATACTTAGGAGCTTTACAGTTTGGGTAGGATTTGAGGTTGTTCTCAGCCTTCCTCTTTAATCCTATCACTGAGCCACTCAAGTACTTTTCTTTTTGCCCAGCCCAAAGATGCTAGGACATGGTCCTTTGTTGGAAAATGAAAAAGGTTCATTTCTCATTCTATCTGCAGCACAACACAGTTTTCTGAATTGTAACACTCAATCTCTCAGTGAATTGAGCATGTCTTGCATGTTTCACCCTAGCCTTACATGCCTTTTGTCATGGGAAGGTGATTTACCCTGCAAGTTGTCTCTGATGCCGAAGGAGATATTTCTTCATAGTCCAAAGAGAATGCATTTTAATTTTTATTTTTTTTTTAATGTCAGAACCCATTAGAAAGTGTGATCTGTCATACCGATACATTTCTAGATGTGTCTCTATGGCTGAAATTACAATCCTTTTAATCTCTCGTCTAGTCTAATCTTTACAAAGGCAATTCTATTGTAAATATTTTTGTTAATTCCTCCCTCCTGGATTTTGACATTAACTATGTGTCTAGTTCAGCTCTCACTAAGATGAATGGAAATATCTTACTGATTAATTCAGTGAGAACAGAGTTGTATGGGGGTATGGCTTCCTATTATGTCCTGCTGGAATATAATAATGTTTCTAATTGTCACAGTATAAATTTTAAGCCTGTGTATTGTGAATATTAGTGAACTGATAAACTTCCCATAGAGATGCTTCTTGTCTATATAACGCACCTTGTGGTGCTCAGGGAGGATGAAATAACGTTTGGTTTCACAGCATTTTGGGTTTTGTCCCGTAAAGTTTTTCCTTCTATTTCTCCTTTTGGTTCATGCTGAAAGGAAGTTCCTTAGGTGGGTCAGGACCATATCCTTAAACATATTGCATTGAAGAGCACTGCTACTTAGCAGTGACTCCTCATCTGAATGGCCTGGGAGCAAAGCTAGAATGGAGCAAGTGTCACCTCTCTGCTACAAAAGAACAGTCAGTGCTGCCGGAGTCCTGGCACAACATATTTCCAACAGAATGGTGCAATTCAGTTGCTGACAGAAACAATCTTGACAAGTAAGCTCTTAACTCTGCCTGTGTGTATGACAGAGATTGAAAATATCAGTCCTTGAAGAAACGGACATGTATTTTATTGGTGTGAATAATTTCTTTACTTCTTTGTTCCTTTATGTGTTTTATAATTATTATTATTTTTAGACTAACCTGATCCGACATAAAATTTCAAGTCAAAATATTCTGATTTTAACTTGGATATCTATGGTTTTCATAACTGAAGTTTGTGGCCAATGGCTAAATCCTGATCAGCAGCCATATTATTAGTCCTTTTGGAGGAGAGTTTATTTTACTAACTCATTATTTATGTTGGAGCAGGGTAGTCTTTGTGCTGTACAAGCATGTAACTGATGGGCTTAGCTTCCAAAAGAAGCTTCTGAACCCTGTTTTGTTTTTCAAGAAAAAAAAACAAACCCAAACATTACAGCAAAGATGCGTATGCCTTAGACCATCCCTCAGCCCAGCCTATTTTAAGCCTCAACAAAATTACTTTGGTTTTCCAGAGTATTCCTGGAAGGGACTGAACTTCTACCAAATAATGTTAAATTCCCTCACAGCTTGTCAAGTGAAATGCTGTGACAACAGTAGCTTTTTGCTTCTGTGCCTCTTCTTTCCAAGTGTTACTGAAAATCTCGCCATGAAAAAGTCTTGGTTAACAGGCTTACACTGAAAAGATTTTTAACATAAGTCTGTAGTCAAGCATGATAGAAAAAGTATATAGTATTTTGATCTAAAATAAGACAAACAGCTGCCTGACTTGCCTTATTTTCCCAATCACTTCCTTGGTTCAGAAAATGTGAATTAACTACTTCTCAGACTTACAGGTTATTTTTGCAAGTCCCAGCAACTTCTTACTTCTATATAAAACTGGCTGTTTCTGGTTCTAGGGGAGAGACTAACACAGTAAAAATGTGTAGATCTCTAATATAATGGATCTAAACACATTTTCCTCCGAAGCCCTTGATGCAAAACTATAACACGCTTCTGACCTGTGTCCTCTCAATCAGCCCCTAGCCATAATTCTCTATCTTTGAGCAGAAAGTCACCAAAGTCGCTACTTGGCAAAGACCAATATGTATGCTTAATTTTGCAGCATGCACAGTGCTATGGCGATTGTGGGGACACTTACCTAAACCTTCACAGGCCTTGGGCCACAAAAGGAAAGATTCTTAAAACAATTAAGGGTGAAGAAACATGACAGAATGCCAGGAAAAGATAGGAACAAATAGACTTGAGCCTTTGGACCCTGATAATCCTCACTTACTTTAAAAGAAAGGAAAATAAAAGTTCTGGCTTTCACTTAGTGTGGTGAGGACAGTGAAAGTTACTTTCCAACTTGTCTTCTGCAAAAGTTTATTAAAGTCTCTTTGGAGCACCTGTCTGTTGTGAAAATAATTTATTTTGTCATGCCCAGAAACACACTTGTAGTTGTTTTATGAAAGCTTATGTAGCAGTTTCACCTCTAGCTTTACCCTCTGTTATACTGCATCACAAACTCATTTAAATAGAGATATTAATGTTTTTAGAGATCACTACAAATGGTTGGCAGCATCATTGCAGTTAATGTCTCATGGGAGCTATACAAGGGAATTTTATCAGCTTGAGGCTGAGGTATTTGATGAAGTAATAACAAACTAGCTTTGAATTGTCTTTCATTACCCTTTATCTCTCCTAGAGAGAATATAATCTTATTCAAATTATAATGGCCTCTGTTATCAATGTGGTTTACTATTTATTTACCTGCATGTGGACATGCAAATGTACATGCATTCTCCTCTTTTTACCGTACCTGTAATGAAATTCCTTAGCTATCAGAATCACACATGACCACAAATTACAAACTAGTTACTTGGAAGTGTAATTTCCTCAGCATTAAAAGCATTAAAATAAAATTAAAATATAACTTTTTTTTTTAGGAAAAATAAAAGTACCTCGATAAGGAGTAAAATCCAATCATTAGACTTTAAATGTACCTTCATTTATCTTTAAGACAAACATGATATTCCGCCTCAGAATAGATAGGCTACCTCACGTCTGGGCAAAGAAAGAGACAAGAAGAAAGGTTTAAGTATTGCTAAAGGTGGAGGGGAAGTCCTGGAATTGGAGCAAAGAAAGAGATTCCAATGGCAGAGCTTTGGCTCTCCCTGACCAAATCACCTAAACTTTTCTGAGGCCAGGCTTTTATCAGCCAAACAGGTAGGAACGTGAGACATGCATGACACAGTTTGAGGTTATTTTTATTACTTGACAAACACTCAGTACAAAAAAAGAATATATAAGTGCAGAGTTAGGACATGACTGTGGAGACAGATACAGGGAAGATAATTTTTTTTGTTAAATGACTAGGCACCAAAACAACTGGATATATGCTGGTACACATCTGCTCTGTTTAGCTTAAGTGTGTGCTGAAAAAACCCAAAGCCTGCAACCTTGCTCCAGTGGCTGCAAATCAGACAGCGGACATAAAAATATTTTGTTACTTGTTCTTCTTTTGAAAGATTACTGAGGTAAGAACAGGCAGGTGGGCTGTTAGGATTGCCACTGTTCTCTATTTTCAGTTCATCTTACTCATGTGCTGAGTCAGGGTCTTTTTCCCCTCTTTGTTAGCGTTATAGGATTAAATTCTTCCCTTCCAGGCACAGGCCACACAACAGCCTGAAAACTGGCTCTTTGGGCTGGTCTTGACTGACGCGCTAGATTTTTCATTGCCTGTTTGCTATAAGGCTATTGATTCTGACCAATTTCTAGTCAGTGTTTACTCACTATCACTTTAATTAAAGCCAGGCAAGGGGAAGTGATTATTTAAGCCTGCCTTATCAGACCAGTGTTCAGAGTGAGGACAAACACTCTGCTGCGAAAGACAGATGTTTTTCACCGTGTAGTCTTCAAGCTTACGTCACAGGCAAGTGTTAAATATTATTTCTTTTCATTCTTTTCAACAGAACTAGATAGAAACTAGGCATGTAACTATAAACAATACCTAATAATATATATAGCAGTATCTGTACTAAGCTTTCTTTGTAACACGAATAATTTGTTGTTGTAATGTATCTGAAACAGCCTGTTGTACATAAATACTGCATAGACAATAGCGTTATTCAATTCTGAAGATATAGAAGGCATGCAGAGCAAAGTGGAACCAGAATTTAAGAACAGCACACATACTTCTAAGCAGATTTAAAATAAGAAATGCATTTCAAAGTTTACTGAATGACAGAGAAGCAAAGATGCTCAGCAGATAGTATAAAAACATCAAATATGTAAAAGCTGATCAACCCAGATTTTTCTTAACATTCAAACTGGAAATAATCTGGAATTGAGAGGGCTCGTAAATTTTAACCATCTTCCTAGAAGATTTAAAAAAAAAAAAGTTTCTTAAGGAATAACAAAATACTTGTTTGAAAGGGAAGCTAAGGTGAAGCTGGCTACCACGCTACTTTAGAGGATAATTCTTTTCAGTTGGGAAGATAGGTAAAATTCATCAAAATGTGTTTGTCAGATCAAATAGGACCAAGGATGCCTAGGTTAAAGGCTGACTACAAGAAAGGAAGGGTCATTTCACACAGCCAACAAAACAAGCACACTCAAATGCCATGATATATTTCATGCAGCCCTTTATAATCTGGCAGTTCCCCTCGCTGATTTGGTAGGAAGGATATCGTCACAGCAATGACAGATACCGGTTAGTGCTTTTTCTATAGGAAAGCAGATTCTAGGGGATGAGAACATCCTCCAGAATGTCAGAGATTCTGGAGCTCTGGATTATATGCCAATACAAAAAGGGATCGAAACTTGCAGGGGAAGGGTGTTAAACCCAGGCCTTGAATGGTGCAAAATAGCTTAGGTGCTTCCTTTTGCTACACTAAACAAAAACTTGAAATCCTTCCTGTTGCTTTTGTTATATAAAATTTTCTTAATACTTGGAAAGGTTAAAATCCCTGTCCTGCAAAGCAATCCTATGCAATTCTGTGTAATCACCCCTGTACTCTCAATTAGATCTGACATTGTAATTCCTATCCTGTTCTGAATTGTGGGGAATTGTTTCTGTGTGTGCTAAAGTAGCCTCAGTATTACACTTTCCAGTGAAATGACCTTTATAAGTCTTGTGCAAAGACCATAAAACAGCTTAATTTATTAAATATTATATGTCGTCAAAGTACAATTAACTTTTCTAATATCAAGTGACAACTTATCCTCAAAGCGTGGAGAGGAGTTCACAAACTGAATTTGATTGCTTGCTTCGCTATTTCCAGCATTATAGTCCTCACTGATTTTCAGTATTTAGACATTATACTTACTGAGAACAGTAATCTTGAAAATTTATGCATTTAATAGCAAGAGAGGCTCAAATCACAACATAGAATTACTTGGCTCTCTTGACTTTCTTAAAGTTTGGATCCTGAGCCAAACTTTTTTGGCTTGAGCCTTTCCAGGTTTCTAAGTTACAGTTTGTAAGAAGTATTGCTTACCTTGTTGATGCAAAGAACTTTAACTTTTACTAATAGAAATAATATTCCTAATTTGATGTTCATGTTTGTAGATCTAGGATTTTAAAAAAACTGGCAGTGGGCAAGAATCACACAGAATCACAGAACTGTTATGGTTGGAAAGGACCTCCAGGGTCATCAAGTCCAACCTTCTCCTAGCATCTCTCTAACCACTACACCACTACACCATATCCTCTCTAACCACTACACCATATCCTCAAGCACTGCATCTATTCGTTCCTTAAACACCTCCAGGGATGGTGACTCCACCACCTCTCTGGGCAGTCTATTCCAGTGCCTAACTACCCTCTCAGTGAAGAATTTCTTCCTAATATCTAATCTAAACCTCCTCTGATGCAACTTGAGGCCATTTCCCCTCGTCCTATCATTACTCATTTCAGAGAAGAGACCAACACCAGCCTNAAAAAACTGGCAGTGGGCAAGAATCACACAGAATCACAGAACTGTTATGGTTGGAAAGGACCTCCAGGGTCATCAAGTCCAACCTTCTCCTAGCATCTCTCTAACCACTACACCACTACACCATATCCTCTCTAACCACTACACCATATCCTCAAGCACTGCATCTATTCGTTCTTTAAACACCTCCAGGGATGGTGACTCCACCACCTCTCTGGGCAGTCTATTCCAGTGCCTAACTACCCTCTCAGTGAAGAATTTCTTCCTAATATCTAATCTAAACCTCCTCTGATGCAACTTGAGGCCATTTCCCCTCGTCCTATCATTACTAATTTGAAACAGACAAACCTACACCCTGAAACTTATATTCCTTTCAGGCAGAAAACATCCAAGTGTGTTGACCTTTCAAGATTTTCTAGAGGCTTATGGATATACTCAGAACTTTTGATGGTTAAAGAATATAGGATTTTGTCTTTAAGCCTCTCTTGGCATTTGTGAATTCTGGATATTTTTTGCACTCTTACAAAACGTTTACCTACTTACACTTTCAACACGAAATGCCTCTCATAAATCAAGAGAGCAGGCAAATAACCTTCTTGGTATCCATAACATTAACATCATGTTATTCAGTCAGTGTGTCCCCAGACCAGTGCTTTTAAAAAAAAAAAAATTCTTGTTTATCACTCTTCTAAAAGACCAAGCACATTTCTGTATTTGTTTCTAAATGTTGTTTTTTACCTCCAGACTTCCTTCTGTGCCAAAATCTGGTATGGTCCCTCTTTATTACATAGTGATGATCACTTATTTCTGTTGATAGGTGAAGAGCATAAAGCATCACAACTTCTAGTAGATAAACTAGTTCAAAGATCAGTCCGAGCTCCATTAGGGACTAACGGAGTTAGAGGAGGAGTTTTTCTCTAGCTATAACAACAGGTTTGGATTGAGGTTCATAATTTACAACCAATCTTTAACTGACCTGATTGCTATCTCTGCTAATGGGAGTAAACCCTATCAACTCTACTGTTCCACCTGCTAGCTCTGTTGGGAGGTTTGTCTATAACAGGTGTACTTCAGGGACATTACAAATGTTCCTGTCACTGTAATAATGTTGTTATTGTTGGGCAATGCAATACAGCAGTAGAGCTGGATGTAGAACAAAGATAAGCCTAATCTGTATAGGTCAAAAATGAGTTCAGATATAAAGCTGTCTGAAATGTGGAGGATATATGAGCAAGAATTTAGTTTGGCATTTCACAGAAACAACATCTAGTCAGGAAGTTCTGCTGTTTGTGAGGACATACAATTTCCAAATTTTGTGATGGATATGAAGAAAGGATTTTATCTGACATAGGTGTGTAGACTGTTTCCAGTGAGGCATTGTACACTTCTTCCCCATAAATTAGGCAGGAGTAGTTTTGCTAGTTAAGAACTAGCAAAAACCCCTCAATTCAATAACCATCATAGAAAATAACCGATCACTTTGAGGACTGACGAAAGTTTCAGACCTTTTCTTCCAAACATAACTGCCTCCCAACATCCTTCCTTCTAGATTTTTATCTCGGAAAAAAAAAAATTTAATATCTATCTCTATGTATATAATGCGACCACTGAGCTCTTGCTCAAAAAAGCACCCAGGGGCACTGGAATCACTGGAATTCAGCACTGAACCCCAGTCAAGGGTCTCAGCAGAAGTAGATCAGTAATTTCATACTGTTTCATTTTCTCTCTCTGCATCTGGTCATCTGACAACACTGTAGTTCCTCTACCTCCTCGCTGTTAGATCTCTGTAATACCTACCCTGTGACAACAATGTTATCCGTTGATTTAGCAGTTCAGTTCTAGCTCATGATATGAAGAATGCAAAGAAAATTGGTTTGGCCTCAACTAATCTGGAATCTTCATGGCCAGTGTGCATGCTCTGCTTCTCCTTTTTGTGAATTTGGTTCTCTGTGACCAACCTTGTTAGGTGAGGGTTGTGGGAACTCCACTTCTTTTTCCACATATCTGAACCAGAATCAGCCCAAATGTGCACAAGGTCTGTAACCCTTCTCACCAATTTATCTTCTCCATCCCAGCAACTTAGCTGACATCTCTGGGAGGAGGAAACTACTCCCCTGGGGATGGCTACTGTCCTCATATTGCCTCTGGCATCATTAAAATTCCCCACCTGAATGATAGGTGCAGCTTTCACTTTGAGCTTGCCAGATAATAACATATCCTAGTACCAGACAATATTTATGGCAGATTATCATACATGGCATTATAGAATTAAGCAGTTCTTACTCATTATCATAAGTAACTAATTCTGTCCCTACATATCCAATGTCAGCAGTGAATTGTTTATCACAGGAACACTCAGTGGAATCAGTGCTGAATCCCAGCTGAGTATCTCTAAGGAAACTGGTGATTTCATAGCAAGTGCCTCGTTTCCTCTTACTCCACTGAAATGAATCCATGAAAAGCTAAAGCCTGTTTGAGGATGCAACACAAGTGGGATTGCTTCCAGCAGGCATCATATCAAAGCTTGACTATTCCAGCACTTCCTGTGCCCACCTAGTTCGAATAAAATCAATCCCATGTGGCATTTGCTAAGAAAGGTACATTGTGTAGATGTAACTTGTGAAATTTACTGTGTTAACTATGTGGTTTAAGTATGCAACAAAGACAGGCATCAGATCTCTGCTTAGGCTGTGTTGCAGTTAAGAATAAGAAAGACTATATTATTTTTTAATACTTCCAATGTCTGAGCTCAGCTTCTGCTGTAAGCCGGACTTCATTCTTTCTTTTGTTTCAAGGGCAATTACAATATGATTTGATAAATATTGCATGATGACAAACTAAGTGCTCAATGAGAGAGCAGATAGAGCTAGTGTTACTGGGTAATTTAGTGTGGAAAAAAGTGTTCAAAGCCCTACAAAACTTCACTTTCATCTACTCAACAAGGGGAACAGGAGCAGACCCTGCAGCCTCCTGGGTACCTAAAGTCAACAGTACAACCTAATCCAGGATCCCACCAAACCACACTAAAACAAGAATTTCTGTGTACAGAGCTCTTTCAGCATTGAGGCCTTTTTCATCAATCTTTCTAAAGTCCTAGAGAAGACTTGGAAGACAAAGGTGGAGTAGTGAAAGAAGATTATTTTTTTCTTACTGTTATTATTAGATGAAAAACAACCAGCATAGGATTTATTGATCACCCCTGCAGCAAGTTATCAGCCTATAGCAGTCATATAATGGAGATGGCCTTGCATGCAAATGAAAGTAATTTAATGACACAGAGAAAAACAATGAGAACTATTGTTTCCACATAACTTATACAGCTATCAAAGCATTCTTTTTCTTTTTTTATGAATTGAATTCAGAGGAGATTTGTGAAAGTTGCCTATTAGGTCAAAGGCTAGTGCTTTATCCACTTAATCATTCATCCCTCCTTGATTAATAGACTTTTTAAACAGAATCATATATTAATAATGTAGGCTTTAACTGGGCATCTCAATCAAAGAGCAGATTTTAAAAGTTGATTGGTTTGTATCCTCTAGGCCTGTGATAAATGTCTAGAGATTTCTTGTAGTCATTTTTTTCTTGTCATTTTTTCATTCTGATATTCATTTCTCTCTTCAACATTGTCACATGAATATTTAAAACAAGAAATATAATCAGTTCAGTGCTTTTTCTCTGGTGCCAGGATCATAAGAAGAATAACTGTCATTCAGTACAAAATCTCTTTATTACAGTATTTAAGCACTGTCTGGTTTACCTTGCTTATTGGGAACCATGAGCTGAAAGCCTTATATGCATCAATAGGTTTATGATTTAAAAGGTATTCTTCAGATTTGGAGTTAAGTGGGATTAAGTAGAAGAAAACTTTTCAAAGATAAAAAGACCATGGAGTTAATAATTACAGGGAGGTAGAAAATTTTCAGCAAAACAGTTATTGTTGGAAAAGGCTGTCTTATCCACTGATGAGGCTGAAATGTTTTCTGGGAATAGGTCAGTGTTTAGGAAATTCAGACATATTTAGTCAAATGTGTTGTTTTGTTCTTATTCTTCGTGGGGGGAGGGTAGGGGGTGTGAGGGGGGGTGGGAATCCAAATCTTATTTTCTTCAGAAGTCAAAACCTGAGGTGGGCTGACTTCAACTGAAAGGAAATAATGTAACTGAACTCAATATTTCTGAAAATTTTATGACTTTTCCGTTACAATTTGAAACTAAATTGGTACTCTGAATGAAAGAGTAAACCCAGTTCCAAGCTTCCTGTAACATTTCTTAGCAACACTAATACACTTGTTAAGATATGGAATTTTACAGCCTAAATAAAGGCCTAAACAAAAAAGATAATTTTCCTGATGCCTTGATCTTCAAAGATCACTGAAGGCTTCCACTGTTGAGCAAAGGAAGCTGACTTACCTGGTATTGCCCATATGTGAATAATCTCTCATTTCTAATTCATAGCGTATGTCTGTGCTGCTAGTTCTGTACTTACTGTATCTATAAAAGTTCCAATGATACCAAAAGCCTTTCCAAACAATTCTCTCCCATGTAAGGCATGGATTTACAGAGCTCACCATGCCTTGCTTTGCACTTTTTTTTTTTTTCTGGTACAGTCCCACCAGCCACATGCACCAGATGCTGCTGGTGAGCCAGCTGTCCAGCTCCGTCCTCAGCATGAGGTCACAGAGCAAGATGAAATGGGACCTTGGTTCTGGCTATACAAGGATCTATGAGCTATGTGATGTAGAAAGGATCCTCGTTGCATGGTTTCTGTCTCTANAGCAAAACAGTTATTGTTGGAAAAGGCTGTCTTATCCACTGATGAGGCTGAAATGTTTTCTGGGAATAGGTCAGTGTTTAGGAAATTCAGACATATTTAGTCAAATGTGTTGTTTTGTTCTTATTCTTCGTGGGGGGAGGGTAGGGGGTGTGAGGGGGGGTGGGAATCCAAATCTTATTTTCTTCAGAAGTCAAAACCTGAGGTGGGCTGACTTCAACTGAAAGGAAATAATGTAACTGAACTCAATATTTCTGAAAATTTTATGACTTTTCCGTTACAATTTGAAACTAAATTGGTACTCTGAATGAAAGAGTAAACCCAGTTCCAAGCTTCCTGTAACATTTCTTAGCAACACTAATACACTTGTTAAGATATGGAATTTTACAGCCTAAATAAAGGCCTAAACAAAAAAGATAATTTTCCTGATGCCTTGATCTTCAAAGATCACTGAAGGCTTCCACTGTTGAGCAAAGGAAGCTGACTTACCTGGTATTGCCCATATGTGAATAATCTCTCATTTCTAATTCATAGCGTATGTCTGTGCTGCTAGTTCTGTACTTACTGTATCTATAAAAGTTCCAATGATACCAAAAGCCTTTCCAAACAATTCTCTCCCATGTAAGGCATGGATTTACAGAGCTCACCATGCCTTGCTTTGCACTTTTTTTTTTTTTCTGGTACAGTCCCACCAGCCACATGCACCAGATGCTGCTGGTGAGCCAGCTGTCCAGCTCCGTCCTCAGCATGAGGTCACAGAGCAAGATGAAATGGGACCTTGGTTCTGGCTATACAAGGATCTATGAGCTATGTGATGTAGAAAGGATCCTCGTTGCATGGTTTCTGTCTCTACACCACTCCTAGGAGGGAATTGAAAGTCATTCAAAGCCCCAAAATGGCCATTAATGAATTACACTAAAAATGAAAATATTTAGTAGTGCACATTTAGTAGTTTACATCTGGATAGAAACTGGATTCTGCAGAATTGTATGGGTGTGCTTTCCAGGAGCAGTAGTTCCCTTTACCATCTTTTGTGTTGTTGAGAGCTTGGAGAACCATGAGTGAAAGCCTTTCACCAGAGTGAAAGACTTCCTGCGGGATCCAGTCCCACAGCTACAAATCTTGATTGTAATCTACAGAAACCACCTCCAGCTTGAATTTAGCATAACGAAACTGAGAGGTTTTGATGCAGTTACTCTGTATTGTTGCAGGTTGTGCTGCTAGCTCTCTTCTTTCACAGGCCAATGCCGAACTCAGCAACATCCCCTCAGCATACCTTCATTTTTTACATTCTCTTCATCTTCTTGCTCTTCTCCATCTCAAATCAGCCACCACAAGAGCCAACAGGAACACACCACCAAGAGAGAGAGCTCAGCAAGCTGCCTCCAACAGGAACTCTCTTCTGACTGATTGGTTCCTGGTTGGATATAGTTCTGGCCTCCCTCACCATGACCACCTGGGGGAAGGCAGGGCCTCACACAAGTGGGCCAGGTTCTGCCTCTGGGGCCTGAAACCGCTTGGGAAACAAAACATGCTGCTAGGTTGTGACTCATCCATAGGTCAACTCCAACTCAGGGCCCATAGCCCAGGCCCCAGCACTTCACAGGTGTCATAGTGTCACTGATTACAGTAAGGGAGAGATGTTGTCATCATCCTGCACTAGTCTCCTTTCTTCATTCCCACTGTCTGCAAGTAGTAATTGTTGGCTGGCCAGTGCAAGTTATGAGATGTGTGACTCCCTGAAGGGCCATGGTATCTGAGAATTTTAATGTATGGAAAGAGGTAAGGCTCTAAACCTTGTAGACAAGTTCTGCATAGCAGGGAAGCATGAAAGTCACTCTCTTAGGAGTGCAGCATGCTCAGGTGTAGGATGAAAACCTCTCCAAGTACACCTCAACCACGACATAATGCAGTTACTCCAGACAGAGACAGCATCACGGTGTACGTCTTAGGAGTGCTAAAAGACTCATCTAAATATTGTCACTGTCTATTCCTGTAGTGATTGTGCAGAAATGGCAGGAGGAAGACTGTTAAAGAGAATGTTAAAGATCATCTAGTTCCAACCCCCCTGCCATGGGCAGGAACACTTTCTGCTAGACCAGGTCCTTTTCTTTAAAGAATTCATGTGGTGATAGCAACCAACTGTTGCTTGATAGCTGTTCTTAATATACCCTATGGATGAATTATGCCATCTTGTCATAATTTTTCCAGTCTTGTCATAATTGCTTCTATTGTTCATATGCTGTGGTGGGGAAGTCAGAGCAAAAGCTGACCTTCAGGGTCATTGAATAAAGTGAGAAGGTTTAAGGCCTGTGTGGTTTGTTGTTTTAAAAGTCCTCTTCACAGGTCAGAAAGGCCCAGTGTGGGTGTATATAGACATATAAAAATAATAATATGTAGTAATACTGAGATTCACAACCCCTCGAGAAGCATAGGCCTAAGTTTGCTGTGGCTTAATCAAAACTTGTGTATATATACACACTGATATTTATCACGGTTTACTTATACTATAAAAGTTTCACCACCACAAATCCAGGTTGACTACATTGCTTCTTGGCTTCTTTTTTCATCAAACATAATATTGCAGGGATGTAGTCATCCCACTTAATGATGGTAGCTTGTAAACATCATTATGTTCACAAAGTCACCCACTCCTTCTCTGTGTCCATCCACAGATTTCTGGCATGACCCTTCACTTGAATCTGCAGAGTTCCATTTGTTTTATTGTTTCTGAGGTTTTGGTTATTTTAATGAGTTGGCTTGTGCCTAACGAAAACTAAATTTGTGGGATGAAAAAAACCCCTATCCTTCTACTTTTTTCCTTATTGAACAGTCATGGTGGCAATAGTAAGGTAATATATTTTCCAACTCAGCCTCGCCAGTGCTGAGTCCAGTCCCTGCCCTGGTCCTGCTGGGCACACGCTGGCTCATGTTCATCTGGCTGCCAATCAACACCCCCAAGTCCTTTTCTGTCAGGCAGCTTTCCAGCCACTCTTGCCCAAGCCTGGAGCATTGCTTGGGCTTATTCTGCTCCTTCCTCCTTTCACTTGCTCTCTTGTGCCAAGGTTGAGGCAACACGTGGCTTTGTGGGGGATACCTGCAGGGGGTCTTGGTGCCTCCTTGGGAGCTGAGGAGGCCAGTGCCTGCAGCTGGTTAGGGACTGGTAGGAAGTGAAGCCTTAATGATGTTTTACAACTACTCAAAAAGCAGAGCCAGATTTCTTTCCCTGGTGATATTCATTGCAGCCCAAATCCATCAAAGCTCCCGCATCCAACTCATGTTGGAGAGGATGATGTGTGGGCTGTGGAGAGCCTGGACTTACACAGGCGGTGTTGATTCAGGATTAAAGTGAATAGAGCTGCCTCCTCTGGGAAGTATATATTACACTTTTTAAAGAACTTTTGACATTAGCCATGTTCATTTTGGGTTTTAAGTAATCATGATGGCTCCCATGACATCACACCTCCTGAAGCTTGTGGTCAATCTTTGGCATGGTTAGAGTGAAGGTATTGAGAGAGGTCAAAACCGTTCAAGGAAATTAATCCCATTGAACTGAGTATTGCCCAAGCACCTTGCTCCCCGAGGGCCTTTGGATCGTCCCAGTTCGTAAGTCTTATGAAGAATTCTGGTGACTTTGGATGCTTCCATTTCAAGGTGAATGGGGAATTCAGGGTCTGCTCAAAACCCTGAATTCTTCTCAACAGCAATGTCACAGGCCAGGCGCACAGAAAATGGCCCTTCAGATGGAAAGTTGTTCCTGATATCCTGGCAGTTGTAGTGATTTTGGAAGCAAACTATCCCAGTTTTATATTACTTATATAAGTATTATAGCTGAAAAACAAGAACAGAGGACCGTGAAGTGAATATGTTAAGCTATACGTTCTTATTCTGCAGTAACTTTAAGGTTGGACTAGATGATCCTTGAGGTCCCTTCCAACCTGGCATTCTATGAACTATGAATTCTATTACTTTGTGAAAAATAGATTTCCAAATACAGAAGTAATTTTTAATTGTTCACCAGGTTTTCTTTCCTAGTCTTCTTCTCTTTGCTTTCTTTTGGCTGTTTCTTTTCTGTGGAAAATGGATTTTTCACCTCTCCTCATACAAATAAACATTTTTTTCTTTTCTCCCTCAGTGAATGTTTCCTCTGGTCTTACGCCACACCAAGGACCACCCTTTCTATCCCATGCTGGTTTCTTTTCTGATAACATCTCGGGTTGCAGTCTGTCTGTTCTATGAGGTCTTTTTGTCCCATTAAATACATTTTCCTCCCCCTAAGCTAGCTGCTTGGTAGCTGTGCTGCGAGAAACACATAAGCCATTAGGATGGATGGTATTGACATCTTCTGCTTTCTTAGGGCTTACAGCAAGCTTACATTTCAATGATCCATAGTTAGCTTGCATTTCTCTACTAATGCAATCCTATGCGACTGAGAGTGCCACAGGCAGAGACTGTGAAGAGCTGAGTTTTGAAAGCCAAGGGGGCCAAACCAAACCTTATCCCTGGTACAGTACATGCTTCTGCCAGAGGAAAGACTGAGGAAAATATCAAGCAAGGTCACATGAGTCCTATCAAGCCTACAAAGTCTGCAGTAATAGTGAGAAGGGAGCCTGGGGCAAGGTGTGAGAGACAGCACACAAAACACCGGCTACTGGCCATTTGGGCTCCTTGGCTCCTAGTGCTGCTGAAGTTGTTTCTAATCTGGCAGCATTAGGATTTCTTTCAGATACTGCTAGAAGCAATAGAATTGACACATTAACTTTCTTAGTGGAACAACGCTAACTGACAAGCAACCATTTCTGCTGAAACTGTGGATGGTGAGTGACCCACTGCGTTTAGCACTTTGACAAGCAATATCCAAGGTGATAGCACAGCCAGATTCTTTTTCAGTTTCAGTTTTTGTCACAGATGATGAGCAGTTAAAAAAGAAAAAAACAAAGCCTGTGTGTGTGAGTGCATGCATATGTGGGTGAGAGATTGAAAGATGTGTTGTCAATTTTGCTTCTGGTCTGACTATAACATGAGGGAGAACAGCCTTCACGTGACTCCATCAAGCCATTAGGGATCACCCATACACCAAAAAATAATCGTTGGAAGGCAGAACAGAGAAGGTTCTCCTTTCAGAGGTATTTCTAGTCAGCAACTCCTACAGTGGCAGGACAGCATCTCCCAAATTATAGGACTGAGCATGAAGTTAAATTTTAAGTCCATGCCAAGACCCATAAACCTTTCTTTTTTTAAACTTCACTACGAAAAAAAGTTTAAATTTTATTGACCTAAAGAAAGAAACAAAAAATTTCTGCTTTTCAAGTTTTTGAAAATTCCAGGGACATTTTGGTGAAATCACCCATTGTCCTGGGTTTAGCTAGGATAGGGTTAATGTTCACAATCAGCTGTGAGAAGCTGTAGCTGGGAGAGGCCACAGACAATAAACAACAGAACCAGCCAATGGTAGATTCCATACCACACTGACATCATGCCCACTATATAAGGGGAGGGCTGGCCCAGGGCTGCAGTGCCTGTTTTCAGTGAAGCCAGCATGTGTGTAGCTGGAGCAGGGACAGCATGTCTGGGTACCAGGAAGAGCCTTATGCTTTGTGTCACTGAAGTGTTGGGACCTAAGCTGTGTGCCCCAAGTTGGAGTTGACCTGTGAATGAGTCACAACCTAGCAAAATGTTTTATTTTTCTTATTGGCTTCATGTTCCAGAGGCAGAACCTGGTCCACCTGTGGCTCTGCCCTCACCCAGGTGGTTGTGGTTGGCATGGTGGGCGAGGCCAGGATTATATCAGCCAGGAGCAGATCAGTTGGAGGAGCTTCTTGTTGGGTGTGGCTTCTGTTGGGGCTGGTTGCATCTTGCTGAGATCTCTCAGTGGTGTCCTTCCATGTGAGAGGCTGCTGTGGGAGCCATCTCTGTCCATTGTGTCCAGCAGGTGATGCCACCAGCACAGTGGGCAGCAGAGGAGCTGGGCTCACAGGAATTCATGGCAGGACTGTCTGAAAGAAGACTTGTGAGGGGATGTTGCTGAGTTCAGCATTGGCCTGTGTGATCAGGCAACAGGTGGCAGCATAAAATGATGATGGCTGAACCAGCACAACAGTCACTCGCTTTACAGATCATTTAATTGGTATTATTATTACTACTGTTGTTTCTTCTCTTTGAGTTGCTCTATTAAATTGCCCTTAACTCAACCTGTGGGTTTTTTTCACTTTTTTCTTCTTCTTTTCCTTCTCAGTTCTCCTTCCACAACACAGGGGAAGAAAGGGGCTGGGGTGGGGAAAGCAGTAAGTGAGTGGCTGCATGGTGTTTAACCCACAACAACTTTGTGGGGGGGGGGGTTTGTGATGATGTAAGGGCAGGAATGTGAGCAGATGATGTGGTGGCAGAAAAGTTTCCACCTCCCTGTAGATCAGGGGATGGCAAAACTGCTGTTGTCCTGGACCTTAAAGCAAAACCCATTAAAAAAAAAAAAATCCATGCAGAGCTCTTGAAGACATTTCTTGTATTAGACAAATGCTTATCAAGTCTGAGATGTTTTTTAAAAAAAAAAATTGGGGATGCAAAAGGCAGTATTTCAACTAATGTGCCTTTAATAAAAGGAAGATTCCAGAAGTATCTCTCAATGCAACGTAGGCTGAAGTTCCACCTGCTCTTTTTTTCACTGCCACCTAAAAAATTTTCTCTACTTTGCATACAACTTATATACTTAAACTAAATCTATGGTTTCATGTTCTAAATTGTGAAGGAGGTAATCTTCAAGTTTCTTCCATAACCTTATCCACACTGCAGCCCCCATGAGTAAGCCTCCTGACCTAAGGTAGAGCATACAGTGCTAGGAAGGGGAGGAGAAACTAGTGATTTTGTCTTCCTGTTTCACTTCAGATTTGTCTGTTCCTTTTTTTTCCCCTTCTGGAAAATTAGAATATCTCACTTTTTTTTTTTTTTTTTTTTAAATAAGCTCAAAGCCAGAACAAACCTTGATGGTGTGTACATTCAACAGTAAGAAACTGCTCTGGGTTTTTCTGAAACGTTTCTAACTCTCTGTTGTATTTGTCATTGTCATGGTAGCTTTACATTCATTTGGGCATTAGGCTGTATACATCGTGCCAACTTGGTTTGTAACTTTAACAACAAACAAACAAACATGAAAAACGAATTTACAGGAAAAGCTGTCTGGGTTCACAAAGAAGTTTAAAAAATTTAGATGGCTAAAAATTAATTTAGAAGGTTTTGAAGCTTGTCAGAACTCAGTGAAAGTCATTACTATTTAGATGGAAAGGTATAACATGAGTTTAGCTATTAGGTATATTCCAAGGCCTTTGGAGTAGAAAGCAAAAGCTGTAATAAGAAAGTTGTCAGAGATGAAGGTGCTGCTAATAGAAAATTCCCTGTATTAAGAAAAATAAGACTTAAACAGATGTGAATGGTTCTCAGAAAAAATTGCCTGGCCATACAGAGAAGCTTGAAGAACTTCTGCTTTACACCGGAATTAAGAAAGTTCAAGTTCTGACAGTGTTAGGCCGTGCAAAGTCTCTGTACTGAATTCCACTAACCCCTTTCTCTTTACAGAAAGGCAGTGTTTTCAAGATTTCATTTTGGCAAGAAGAAAGGAATTCTATAAACTGTGTGAAACAATGCAGTTACAGGTTTTTTTTTTCAGCTAAAACAAGTAGTCTTAATATTTTAAAATAGGTGCATGTATGCAATATGTGATAACATTTCTGGAGAGCTGAGCTGATAGCTCATTTCCTATATGAGTTATGAATCATCCCCAGTTAAAGCGCTGTTGTTGGCGGCAGAGGAGGAAGGTGGGGTTCAGTGAGCTCCTCCCTGATGGCAGGGCTATTGGCTGCTGTTTTGCTGGTTCTGTGATGGAAAGGATTTTCAGAGACATTATGAGAGCTGGTGCCTCATCCAGAGTGAAGTCAGCAGGACAGCTCCTGTGCACTTATAAGATCCATATGACATGTTGAAGAAGCAGACTGATGGGTTGTTTGCTGAAAAGTGGCTTAAGAACAATACTGGAATAATCTAAGTAACATAAAAGTTTTGTATAGCCTTGGTAGAGATGGTCATTTTTATTATTGTTAGAATAGCATTCCTAAATAATAAACTGCAAGGATGTGGCCAAGTGAGAAAGGCTTGCTTTAGACCTTTTTGTATTAAACTTTGTCATGAATAAATAGGTGTGATTAGATCGATGCATGTCCTTTGAGAGTCAGTTTACATGTCTTTAGAAGTCAGGAAAGCACTGCTTCAAGGGTATCATACACAGTACATATTTTTCTTCAAAATCAGTATCTCCACCTGTAAATAAAAAAAAAAAAATATCAGTATCTCCACCTGTAAAGCCTTAGTTACTGAGAGTATAATTCTGCAAGGATACATGAAAATGTAATATAACCATATTCTTATTACCAACATGTGCCAGCTCATGCCTCAAACAATTTCCTCTGCTTTGTGTCTTTCACTGACTGTGAATTGAGGTCATCTCTTTAGAGTTCAGCAATTCATTAAATATGCCAATGGTTCAAATATCTGTAGTTGCATGTTTCACTACCCTTTATTTTCCATTTGTGTAGTAAATAATGCAATACTTACTGAAGTTCTGATGTGGTTGACTATGACTCATATCTTAAATGTTATGTGAAATCTGTATACTTAGTTATATCTATATAACTTTAATATTTCTATCTATATACCCTTAATATTTAGTTACATAAAAATACAAATGTTAAAAATAACCAGTGGCTATTTCATATTATTTTCATAAGCATCCCCCAGCATCAAAACGATGACCTTTTTTCCAGCTGTTACCCCAAGGTTCAGTATACAATTCATTTTACACAGCTGATAACAGGAAGGAAAATAAAATATGACATTTCAGCCGAAAGTCATCAAAAGGTCATCAACCTATGAATGTAGGTATTAATTACAGATGACGTTGGATATGAGGCTTCATTTTTGGGGAAATGAGCTTAAGCTAAGAACAGTGTCCAATATGAATAAGGATTGAGCAGCTATACAACAGGTAGATGCTTTCATGTAAATAACACAGAGCCTTTGAGTAATTTGAGTAACAGCAGAAAACATTGTAAGAGTTTTCTATAAGTACACTAGTGATTTTGCATCACCAGAGACAAAAAATGGGATTTGATTAGGATACTATTTTGGATGGGCAGCAAAATCTCACCTTAGAACAGCCAATCAGAATTGAGCCAAAAGAGCACCTATGCAAAACTTGGGAAGCTGAGAAAATTGTGACACAGGTAGTTGGAATTTTAACTCACTGAAATGAGAGAAGAGCAGAGGTAGACTTTTTTTTAGCCTAGAAATGGCTTGGAAGTTCTCTTTAGGATGAAATTTAGGAGAAACAGCATCATATAAGCTAAAAATATCTGCAATAAAAATAAACCTTGCTTACTGAATACCATGAGCAAGAGAGTTATCTTACCAGTGTTCTGCTTAATTTAAAATTTAATATATATTAGGTAGCAGGAGAACCTATTGTGAAGTATGAGAGAGATTAAAGACAATTAAGATGAAATGGCCATTAAGAAATCCCATCTTACTTAAAATGAACTTTCTTTGTTCATATTGTGAAAAGAGAACATTTTTTCAGGAAGAGTTAATGAAAAAATGGTAAAAGTTAAATATTTCCATTACATTTCTGCCCTGTTTTTTTTTAAGGCCTAGTAATTTCAAGTATATGTGATACATTCCTAGGCTTTCTTAACTTTGTGTTTTGATTTATCTATCTAGAGTAACATTTTTGTGCATAGAAAAAACTGCACAAAGAAAATAAAACTCTAATCCAAAGACAACAGTCCCACATAGACAGCCATCAACATATTTGGTTGGTTTTTTCTTTCTTTCTTAAAGCTCATGTTCCTTGACTCATGTGATTACTGGCAAATGCAGATAAACCCTGCATTAAGACTTTTTTTTTTTTTTAACAAACCTGGATAACTTTCAGGCTGAAGTATTCAGCTAACTCCTGAATATTGAATACTTGGCAAATGTTGTTGGCTAGCTTCTGAAAATAAGGTGCTACTGTTTGGCATTGGGAACAAAAGGAAGAGATTAAATCTACTGCAATAGCATTTTGTTTGCTTGTTTGTTTACCTCTGGAAATTCAGTAGCTAGGGATAAATAGATGGCTGTTGTCTTTACCACGACCTCCAAACATCCAGAGATGCACAAAACTGAGTGGCACAGGCAACTCCAATTTGTAAGTGAACTGAGTTGCCCTAAAATCAGTGGAGCCCAGTCAGTTTACTCTAGTCACAAATCTAACATCATGTGGAAGAATTTAGTTCCTAATTTTTCTCAAGTCCTTGCATGAAGTTGAAACTTTAGCTTAATTTTTTCTGAGACACCAGAACAGAACTAGTGTTTCTACCATAACATAGATGCTTTAATTAAGAAAAGTATATGACACTTTTAAATGTTGTTTTTTTAAGCATAGTAGTAAAACTGCTGAGAAGGTGTTTACTAGGCAATTGTATGACCTTAAATCACAGAGGACCATTTTTTTACTGCAAACCCCAGAAGAAAAAACAACTTTAAATAGGAATCAGGATTGGGCTGTGACAGGAGTGCTAAGGTTTTTAAAATAAAAAGCTTTGTGAGAGATGTCAATTATTATTAGGATATTCTTTTACTTTTTGAAGCTTTACTCTATACAACATGGGTCAAAAATTTTGAAAAACAGCATTTGCTGTCACAAAACTTGGGGATTCCTGTAAGAGACACTACTGTAGAAAAGTAAGAAGCTCACCTTACAAAGTCATTGCATCAAGAAAAAGAATTATCAAAGTTCTTCGTGATATTCAACCCCTGTTTCCATTTCATATGCCAGAACAAGAAGCAGAGATGACTAATAATTTCTGTAATCATTCTTAATAATTCCAAATGGCAGAAGAACAGATAATAATAATAATATGTATTCCTGTGCTAAGCTGCTCTTTCTTCCTTGCTTTTTAGATTTGGCCATTGTGCTCTGCCTATTGCAGATAATCTGTCAGGTCAACAATATCAATAGTTTTTATTACAGGAAGCAGATGTTATCAGCATCCTATCTGTTCATTTAATTAGAAATGTGGTACTGCTGTTAAGCTTAAGAACAATTTGAGGAAGGAAAAAAAAAACCAATACGTTTCAGAGTTCTTAAAGAGGCCTGGTGTTTCCAAAAGGAGAAAGGTGACAATTTCTTTAGGAAGCCATACACAAGCTAAGCACACGGTTTATAGCAAACTATAATAATATCTTAATGGCTATTACATTCTAGCATGAGGTGACTCCAAATCGGTGTAGCTCAACTTACTTCAGGAGGAGTACAGGCATTTTCAGCAGCTGAAATTTGGCCCTTATCAGCCTCCTATAAAGGCCTTTCATGACAGATGAGTCTTGCTGGGTGGAAAGGGTGGAAAATGGGGGACCTTTGGAATAGAGATTCCAGAAGGGGATAGAAATGAACATAATTCTCTCACTCCTTCATTTTGACCTGCTCCCCTCCCACTGGCAGCTGAAGACCAACTGCCTGCTTGCATTTGCTGCTTTCCACTCTGCCCTTTCCACATTGCCTTGTGCCACTAAATTGGCTGTGGCCCCAGCACTACAATTATTTCTGTTAGTGCCTAGTTTGTGCTCACAAAGTTGTCCTGGTGGACTTCTTGCAATAGCGTGGCTTTTAGTCTTGTTCATTTACGCTAGGTTTCATGATTTTTAAGTTCTTTCCTTCCCTTTATCTGTATTGAATGCTCTACCCTGGTTATTAAGCTTCTTAACTAGCGCATTTAAAAAAAAAAATAATTTCTTTTCATGTGTATGTCTTATGGCCTATATGCATTTTGTGAACATGAGTGGGCTCTCTCTCCAACTCAGAAGGAAGTGTCCTAGCAGAGACACACACTTGTCATACTGAGAACAGTTATCTTGTGGCTGTGTTCTTGTGCTGAATGGCAGCCTCAGAAGGGCACAGTGGTATAATTAGATGACTTAAAATCTAATGTGGAAGTAGATCCAAAAAGAACACATGCTGGTGGATTTTGGCTTTGATCAGCAACACTCAGAGATAAATATTCAGGAGAAAAAGAACCAATTGAACTGATGAGCAGGGTTGCTTGTCTGTGCTAATAAGTTTATATAAACTAACCCTGAATAAAATCAGCTTGAAAACAGGGGAATGGAGCTGTAGAACTCCAGGCTTCAACTAGGCGGGTGGTGAAAAACTCTCTGAATGAAGTAGTTTTATAGTAGTGTGATCAATTACCATACAGGATTTTTTTGTCTTTTTTTTAAATAAGAGAAAATAGACTCAGTGACTTAGGGAGTAACTCCCAATCTTGTCTTTTGAAGTATTAGCTTTTTTGTTTAAATATTGTCTGAATCCTTTCTCATCCTAGCATTATCACTGAGCTGCAGTTATGAAGACTTTCAGTAGTTTGTTTGAAGGGTCAAAATAAACCTTGTCACAGTTACAACACTGTGCTAGGTTTGACTGTTCTAGAAGGAGTACTGGTAATTTCTGAGGCTGGTGGGTTTGAGTGTGTTTCAAATACTGGTGATGTAACTTGAAAGCATCCAGATATTTGGAACACACCATAAATTTTTTCACCAGCTACGGGACATAAAGTGAAAAGTTCAGTTTTTGCTGGGTTTTGTGCTTCAGGCTACGGGGTAGGTGAGAGGAATGACTTTGGGAATGCCAATTTAGTCTGTGTGGTGCTGGGCTTGGTAATGTCTGTGGTCAAGCCGGAAGCAAGCTAAGCCATGGCCAGAGGGAAATGCCCACAAAAGCACATTTGAACCAACAGTATTTATGCCATCTATGTCAGCAGCTGGATGTGTTTAGAGTGAAATGATGGTGGTGTATGATACCATTGAACCTATTTCTCCAAATTGTATTTTCTTTTTTACTTGAAAGAATAGGAGTTTCAGAAAAATGTAGATGAGATCTTGGACCTGCTGAGGTTTATGGGAACTTGGCTTTTACCTTTAGAGAGATTAGGATACTTCTCATTTTTGTTGTCTGTCCTGGTTTGAGCTAGAATAGAACTAATTCTGTTTAGTAATTTTACTTTTTAGCTAAGTCTGTCAAGGGTTAGGGCTGGGCTGGCCGTTAGACATATGACAGATGCTCTCTATTAACCCATTTCCCTTCACAGAGGGGAAGGGAAAGGGAATAAGGGAGAGAGACTTATGGATTGGAAAAGTAAAATTGCCTTAATGAAACAGTAAGTATAAAATGAAATATGTACAAAGACGTACAAAACCCATACAGAACTCAAACCACTGATAGCAATTATGTCACCATTACTACTGATGAGGGAAGTCTCAGACTAGACTCAGTGGCAGATGGGAACCAGATGCAGAAGCTGGATTCTGGAACTGGATTCAGGAATGCATGGATTGGGATTGAAGGTAGAGTGGACAGAGTGGATGCTGGCCATTGAAGAAGAGAGGTTGAAACCTGTGAACTCTCAGCTTTATACTGAATATGAAGTATATGGAATGCAATACTTTGTTGGTCAGTTTAGAGTCACTTGTCCTGTCTGCTCCTCCCCACAGGTGAAGCCTCTTACTTTATGACACCCCAACACAGTACACAATATTTAGCAGTGACACAGGTTTCTACAGGAGCAAGTGTAAGCAAGAGTCTTTCTGCATGCCGATCCTTAGCAGTAACTAATAAACATCAAGTGTTACCACTTCTAGAAGCAGATGCTGACTGCATAAATATGCCTCTAGCTTCAGAAAGTGCAGTTACTTAGAAGAGACTTAGCTAGATCCATTCTAGCCCAAACCAGCACATTAGGCAAGATACCTTTTGTTTTAGTTATATGTGGTTCTGCGCAGTGACAACTTTGAAAAAGAGGCAAGATGAACAATGTTGGGTTGTTGGGGTTTTTTGCCCTCGCCTCTGACTGGAATCAACTCTCGAGGCAAAGCTGTTCCTCTGATTGGCATTAGTGTTCTGCTGGAACTTCAAACAGAAGGAATTTCACTGTATGGTATCTGGTAACATTAGGTGCAGAATACTAAATGTGGTCATCTAGGCTGTGCATTACTGATTCCCCCTACAGAGGAGGGGACCCAGTCAGAAGAGTGGGTATCACCACCCAGAGAGGCAGGAGCACGTTGGCATTGCACATGCAGAGATACACTTCAGCACTCATGAATAAACATTATTTTCAGACATTTAGAAAAAGCCATAATATAAGACTACAATAAACAGGTTAAACCATTTCTAGGTCTCAGCAAGCTTATAGGCACAGTTATTTCCCCCAGGCCCTCAACATTCATTTGTCTCTTAAAGGCAAGCATTTTCCTTCCCCTCCCGTGGGAAGGATTCAGACAATTCTATAGAGAAGTCTAAGGGGACAAAGAGCAAAAAGATGGCTTAGGTATCGCTTCACAAATAATCTTACTGGAACCCTGAAGTGGGGTTTAAGTGGAACTCAAGCATGCCACCAGGTGATTGTAGTCTACATTAAAGAGACAATCTCTTTTCTATACCATACTTACACAGGTATTTACATCCTGAAAGTCCCACCACCCCAACAGGTTTTTTTATAGCATGTATTCACAAGTACAATGTTCATTATGTAGCTGTTGCCAACATCAAATGCTCCAAAGGTGTCAGAAGAAATTCTGCATTGTCTAGCAAAACTGGAAGGCAGTACTTTCATAATTTCTGGTTTTTTAAAAAAAAATAATTCAGAAACAAGAAGAAAAAAACCACCTCAGCTGGGGAAAAATGCTCTTTGCTTAAAAAGAAAATGCAAAAACCAGAAAAGTCTCATATGTTTCTTCAAAAACTGACATTTTACTCCATTGTTTCTCTAAAAAAAAAACCCAAAACAAAGCTTTACCAGTGTGTTTATGACTGAATAGGGAGCTCTGCTCCCATAGATATGTTTCACTGTGGTAGATACCTCTTCTCATCTTTCCTCAGCTTTTAATAGTTAAAATATATGAGTAGGGATTCACTATACTGTATCTTTTCTGTGACTACCATACGTGTGCCTCTTGCAAACTGCATTAACAGTGTTCTTTTTAGAGTCTATCTGAGGTTCACGAAAGCAATGAAAATTCAGTCATTGTAAAATTGTCACTCCATCCATAACTCGTCTTGTTACACTGAGCTATGGGCAGTTTCCAGAACAGTGTGTGATCCTGCATGCCATATGCGTTGTATAACATCCAAGCACAACGGGTGGTTTTTACAGCTGATAGGGAAAAGAAATGTAAAGCAAAGCAGACTGTCAGTTTCTGTGTTTCTTATTGAAAAAAAAATTAAATCACAGAAACCAAATGACTTGTTGCTTGACATCATCATGGACAAGTAATGTTGCTCTGGTTTTTGTTCATAGTCTTGTGTGTCTGTGGCTGCCCATTGGAAACGGAAAGCTGAAGAGCATCAGCCATTCATTTCAGTGGCTTGGAATTAACATGCTTTTTAAGTGATCATAGTCATTTTAAAAGAAGCATGATCAAAATACTGCTATTAATTTACAGCCTCAAAACAGAGCCTGAACTCTTCTGGCATGTCTTTGAAGAAGGCAAACTGGGGAAAAAAGCCAGTGTTTTCAGTGCTAACTGCAGAAATAGGACTAATTAGTGAAATAATGACACTAGTTCTGTTGTGCTGGTAAAATCTGCTTCAGATTCGATGTCGCAGGACAAGAACAGAAAAATTCCAAAAAATTTTTCTGCAAGAGCAGAAAAATGCCAAACGATCTCAGGCAAAATATTTTTAGATACCTGAGGATAAATATGTATTCCTATCTTTTCATTTAAGTCCTCTCATCTTCAATATCTTTTACATTCGAATATGTATGTTTTATCTGATATGTATCAGAATGAATTCCAGTGACAAAGTATTGGTCTTCAAGGGCAGCTAAGAAACAGTTAATACTCCTTGTGCAGAGGCATGGATGTAGTAAGAGTCTCTGGCAGGTTTCTATCCCCTTTTCTGATCCTGCAGTCACCCTCCACTGGTTCCAGCTCTCCCCCATGCATGGAAGCAGATTTTAGGCAGTTCAGGTGTACCCTAGCAGCTAGTGAGCGTAAGGGATTTTTCTGCCACCAAAAATACAAGGATGGTTTTCTTATATTTTCCATCAGCCAGAAGTGCTCCATATTAAAAACGAAAACTTATTAATTGTTGAGGTTTTTTTTTAAATTCAACTTTCAATTAGTATATTTTATATACACCCAGATTTCTTCTTGTGAGTGACTTGTCAAAGGCTCTGTGAAAGCCAAATTGATCATTTCAATGCACACCTTCACTGCCACCCTGCTGATACATTCATTCTGAAAGATTTGAGGGACATGACCTTTCTTGGCACAGAATTGTATAGAATACTGATAATCAATCATAATATCTTTTCCAAGGGTTTTTCTTTGTAATTCTCCTCTCTGTTTTATTTAGTTTAGTTGATGCTAAAACTAATGACTGACTATTTGTGGTTCCTAAATTCTCACCTAGAACAATTTCATGTACTGGAATTGAAAATATTGAATTCCCAAGTCTAAGAAGATTATTGGAAATAGTTAGCTATATCCTTGTGAAGCTGTTAAAAATAAAAGATGGAGAGATAGTAACTGTAATACTAAGGTAAAAGAAATATGACAGAATCAACTACGTTTTGTAATTTGGTTTTTTTTTTTCCTGAGCTTGTCCTGTCAATAGCACCGTATGTTTTCAGTGCTGTTAGGACTTCAGTTCTGTAAAACTTAGGAAATTACAGCCATCTTCCTTCTGAAACATTTTTCTATAGTTCTTTTATGAAAATCGCTGTATCATTGATAATTTGTGTTTGTACTTCTGTCTTCCATTAAATACAAACTTCAAAATATTGCTGACTGGATGTAATTTCCTAGCATTTTCAAGATTAGAAGAATGTTGGTATCTAACTACCAAACAAAACAGATTTGGGGTTAGATTCACATAATCCTTAAATACATCTTTGTATCAGAAGAACAAAAGATCAGACACAAGATGTTATTTTGCGAACGAAGTATAGATGGGTAAAAGGTAGGCCAGTATTAGTGTCCAGAGAGGGAATCTGTCTGATTCTGGAACCCAGGTCTAAATAAACCACACACATGATCAGTGGTCTGGGATGAAGGGGGACCATGGGGGCATCACATTGGGTGAGTGGGCCTATGTGATGTAGTGGGTTGGACCATGAGACCTCATCCATGCTGGTTTCTTCATCATCACACTTTGCAAATAGCCAGGTACTTCTCAAACCCAGAACTTGGAGTACCCAAGGTACTCTCAAGAACATAAATGGAAAATCCTTGTATCAAACTGGAGTACGGATTTTACTCTTTCAGTTCATTCTTCTCATGCAAAATTCAGTTACTTTAGCTTCATGCAGTTTAAATTAATTTCCTTCTATCAGTATAAATAATGTCAGGGAGATGTTACACCATACATCTGTGTCTTCACAGCCTGGGGACATTGTAGAGTAGCAGTTGTCAGAACATCTGAATGCATTCTGCAAAGGGGCTTTTTATATTATTCCAAATTGTCCTTCAAGACTACTCCAGGATCTCTTACAGCTGAACCAGAACTGGTGTGAATAATTGATGTGGGTAGGTGGAGAGAGAAAGAGAGAGAAAAAAGAAATACTGGGAAAAATCTGCCAAAGAATAAGGGCCCAAAAGGCACTACCACCAAGGAGTTCTAAAAACTTGCAGAGCTCTTCTGGTCTAAAGCATTGATATTTTATTCCTTGCTATTTGTTCACACCAAAAGCTACTGCAATACCTCTTTGAGAGGCACTGAGTTAATTGGGCTAGTCATCTCAAGGCAACTCATGTTATAAGCACAGGAAATAAAAGTGTTTCTTGGCAGAATTACTTTTTTATGGATCTCCTGTTCTGAAGTCTGACCCACTAACTTGTCATCCATGGAAACAATTTTCGGAATGCCTGTCCTCTGCATTAGTCCCTCTTATTACTGATTCAGTTACAATTTTTTAATGCTCAAATCCACCTTTTGATCCTACTTCAAGATTCATGTTAAAAATAATATTTTATATACTGACAGAATATTTTTATTAACTTCATTTAATAGAACTTTCATGATTTATATGGCTATAAAATAATTTATTGTTTGCTATCACATCTCTTAAGAACTGTCACACCATACTGTGCTTAGATAAATAAATACCTAGAGACATAGATTGTCTAATGCATGGGACCTAATTTTCTCATCTTGTAAACTATTTCATATTTTCATCTTACAAAGTACAGCTCTAACTGGCATTTGGAGGGTGAGGGGGAGAGTATGGATGAGTAACTTTCATCAGCTATGGGCCTTTTGGTAGCCGCAGCTGAACCCAGTGCCAACTTCTCCAAAGCTCATGGGCTTTAGATTTGAATTCTGTATTAGCAAAGCAAATGTAGTTGTGAAATTCAAAACCAGATTTTACTCTGCTCTCTGGGTTTGCATTGAAAATTATGTCTAGAACAAATAAGGCATGAAAAAAGGTGAACAAGTGCCAGTGAATATATAGAATTAAAATATGGTTAGATTAAGGTATATTGTGTATCTCTGTCTCTTCAAATGAGGTGGTATATGGGTTTCAAATCAGAACCTAAGTATAACTTGGGTTTGTGAGGTTTTTAAATCATTACCTACCTGAAGCCATCAGCTATCACTGATCTCAACACAGGTAGTAATTAATCTCATTTCCTATTATTAGTCTTGGTAGCTGTGAAGAAATTCTTCTGAATGTGTCCTGAGTATGACCAATATTGTCTTGTCAGCCTGAGTCTTCTCACACAAAAGTGAAAATCATTATAATGAAGTGCTAACTTTATGACCAAGAAATGCAAGCAGAGTTACTACCGCTAGTGCTTTCAGCTGTGGCCACAGGAGGATCATAGCCCAGCATTTGTTTTCCACTGGGGATGGGGTAGGATCATATTCTCCAGACCCCTCACCAGAGAAGGGCAACAAAGTTGGTGATGGGTCTGGAGAATATGTCATATGAGGAGTGCCTGAGGCAACTGGGATTGTTTAGTCTGGAGAAGAGGAGGCTGAGGGGAGACCTCATTGTTCTCTACAACTACCTAAAAGGGGGTCGTAGTGAGGCTGGTGCTGGTCTTTTCCCCCAGATAACTAATGAAAGGACAAGAGGTAATGGCCTCAAGTTGCATCAGGGGAGGTTTAGATTGGGTATCAGGAAGAAGTTCTTTACTGAAAGAGTGTTTAGCCATTGGAACAGGCTGCCCAGAGTGGTGGTGGATTCATCATCCCTGGAGGTGTTCGAAAAATGGGTAGATGTGGCACTTCGAGACATGGTTTAGGGGATAGGGAGATATTTGAAGAAGATTGGACTAGGTGATCCTAGAGATCTTTTCCAACCTAAATAATTCTATGATACTATAGTATAAGAGGGGACACCTGTATCATTGCATGCCTTGAGCTTTTAATTGCTTCAGTCCACTTTCTGATGAAACATAGATGTCTTTTAAGAAGTTAATAGAATGGGAATGACATGAATTTTCTCTGAAACATTTATAAGAAATGCTTGAGTATTGAGTACTACAGTGTGAATCTAAACAAGCCGTGCACTGAATTTAGAGAAGGCAGTATATAGCCCTATCCAACGAGATGTTGAAGATGCAAAGCTCTTCTTTATGCTACAGTCAGGGCACTAGTTACTGTAGCCACAGGATAGTTGTCATAAATTACCAATTACATTCATGTACTAGTTATATCTGAGCAAATAGGTTGGTTTCAATCCATTTATTATTCCATATATGCTGTATTAGTACATAACAATTCTCTGCAACACTTCCAGGATATTTGTTCAATAGACATTGAGCTGTAGAGGTTATTGAAAATATTGTTGAAACATAAATCAGACAAGAGCAGAGAGATTTGCAATGGTCTTGGGACAAAAAGTTTAGAGAAATAGCATTGTCATAGGTGTGGCTCTTTGATGTTCTCTGTATTACAGGATGAAAGACTTGGACTTTGTTCTCAGGTTTGATTTCTCACTCTGTAAGTTTTGAAGATGAATATTTAGAGTTTTCCCCTCTACATCAGATACACAAAACACAGATAAAACCAATTTATATTGAAGATGTAAAAGAAATAACATGGTTTTGGTCTAAAACAATTGCTTAGTTACAAAGTAGTAATTTCTGTGTGAATTCTTTCTATAATGAATTATTTGATGGAAACATGACTGAAAGACATCAAAGAAAGTTTTGGGAATTCCTTATCTGTTGCATATCAGTACACATTATACCTTAATGTGGCATCAGATAAAAGTTTCAGTACCCTCTTAAGTGAATGGAAAAGGGAAAAGAATGCATGTATTCCCTTAGATCATATTGCTGTATGCATCCATTAAGTTTATGTAGACAGTTTTCAAAAGGCATGATGATTCCTTGGTTACATCTTCAGTTATTCATTGATGGCTATGGTTGGATCAATTAATTTTCATAATTTTGTACGGTTGCAAACAAAGTTTCACTTTTCCTAAATCAGCTTTCTGTTGAGCATCATGAATAAAGACCATGATACAAATCTCCATGTCTCATGACACAGATGTAAAGCTTGGTTTAAAATTTTTAAAAGGAGGCAGGTGGCAAAGGATATATTTACACCACTCAGTACATATAGTAGAAATTCCAAGCTAGCTCTGAATGGGCTGGTTTGTCTGTATCAGGAAAAGCATTACTGCACAAAGATATGAATTCAAGTCCTCGAAGCTGTATCAAGAGTGAATTTACAAGGGGAGGAGCTACGAGGGCTGTGCTTTCCTGGACCTCCTAACACTGTCTGGTGGCATGCTCATTGTTATTCATATAATACAGTAACAAGTGTGTGTCTGTGCATGGCCACAAACCAATTCCATGCAGTGGGCACAATGTCTGCTTCTGCTTGTATTCAGGTTAACAGGAAACCATACTCAGACAAATTAACTTTCCTTCATAGCAAAGCAAAATAGCATGCTGCTGTCCCAGTTAGTGCTGCCAGTTCTAGAGCTCCTTAGTTCAAAGCTCCCTCGGATTATCACCTCTCTTTCTGCACAGTCCTCCACCACATGCTATAGGTACACTTAACATTCTCTCATGTGCGCTCTTAAATCACTATGCAGCATCTGAAAAATATATCCAAGACAACCAAATCTTTGTGAAATACCATTATTTTCTTTATTAATATTATTATTTTATTTCTAACTGTTGATCACCAAATCAAACTTTCTGGAAAAATGAATAACCGTCCCAATCTCTTCCCTCCGAAAGTCCCTCACATTTGCGTGTAGATCTTGAAAAATTCATAATTAGCTTAGGTTTACCTTAAAGCTAAGCACGTGTGTGCTAATTCCTTGAACAGGATCTCAAAGGATCTGATCTTCCATCCTGTACAATTTTCCATATTTATGCCACGCTGAATGGAGCAGAGCTATGAAAGGAGCAAGGTTTCCCTGTTTATTTTCTGAGTGATGAATTGAGATTTCTGATTTTAAAAGCATTGCATCAGTCTAACAGATCTAAATAAACTTGGACAAGGCACAGGAAACCATAAAAAGCTGTCATTTAGCACTTTACCAATTTTGGGGCAGCTATTCTCAGTCAGCTACGTCCAGATTAATGTGTTGTAAGCTTGTGTTGAGGCATCAAAGAATTTTGTAGGGCTGCTTCTTCTGTCTGTTACATTCATTGTATAAAACATCACACCATTTTTTCAAAACCTTTTTCTGCCGAGCCGTGGTTTTGATTTCTTCTGCAGATTCATGAAGGAGAGTTGAGTGAGATCACTTGGAATGTCTGAGAAGAATAGTCACCCAAAATACAAGTAATTAGATGGTATTTTATATGTCATTAATTAATCTGGGAACTAGATCTGAAATAAAACTGCATCATAGCTCAGAAAAATTTCGTCCTGTTGCCAGCCTTCTATGTGATTTCTTTGCAGCCATATGAATCATACATCAAAATCTCAGTGAAAAGTAGTCAGTATAACTTTAAAAGCAAACAAATTCAAAGTGTACTAAAACTTTCATTGAATTCAGTTATTTGCAGGCAGAAATGAGTGGTCTGTGTGTGCCCAAAAGACAGTCATAACTATTATCAGTCTTAGCCTATCTCCATGGAAAAGATCAGGCAAAGCTCAGTGAGTGAACCACTATCCTTTTGGAGGAGAAACAGCCTTCTAGTCTGTTGCCTGGCATATTTCGCAGGAGAAAATTGCAAGTCTCGAGTCCCATCCCAACTCCTGCTTCAGTCAGTGCACTCTAATACCTGAAAGCAAGGACGTTTACACAGGGTAAGCTATTCATCCTCTCTCCTATGCTATTGTGTCACTAAATTGCTATTTTGGCAAAGGCTATTTTACCACACTTTCCTTTACCTAGCTGAAATTATTCCAGTTTTGCAATTGGCTTTCTAAAGTTTTTCAGAAGTAGTAGGTCCATCGAATAAAAGAGGTTTCCGTCATGTAGCAATAAAGACTAACACAGAAATATTGTTAACATGGCTAGGTTAATGATTTTAGAAGCTTTACTGACTGGGAGTTAAGTGCTCAAGGTTGAGCAGTGAGGTTTCTCAGACTTCTCTGTGCACATAAGCCCCTAGGAATAGAGTCTTGCAGCATTTATTTTCAGTTTCTCCATAGTGGTTAGCTGAAGTGCCGAGTTCTGCAGGTCCTCCTGTGATAGCAAGAGCTAATGAAGCTGCTCTATTTTAAAGAGCTTCTTAATCTATGTTAATACAGTGAAGATTATTATAGAAGCAATAATAATCATAGAGAAATTGATAATGACTAGAAATCAATGTCTGGCTTGTTAATTATAAAGCTTTTACTATAAAAGGAAATAATTTAGCAACTGCAATTAACCAGCTAGGAAGAATTTTTATTAGAAACTCCATTTAATGGGCCTTGTGGTTTTTAATGTACTGCCTAAACCACCACTATTTTTACTCTAAATCCCTTCTCTATTTTGACTGTCAGGATGCAAAACTAGGTGAAGATTAAAACTTTCATATTTTTGTCTTAGCAGAATAAAACATCTTTGCTTTCATGCACAGCCATTCACCAAGACACACGGGTTACACCCATTCTGCTTTGCAAGGGCACATGCAATGTACAACAGGGTTGCTTTCCTTACTGAGAATGCAAGGTCTAGTGACACTGAAGACCCAACAGAAGGGGTTCAAGGGGCAGCCAAGCTCTCCAGCCTCCTAGAAAATAATTCAAATAAAGGAAATGAGGCTGTTGCAGGACCACTTTACGTAAAGGTGTTTAAATAAATCTCTGAGGTTTTTTCCTCCCTTTTTGGTGAAGCAAGAATAGGCTGTTGTTATGCTTCAGTTCCAAGGAATGGCTAAATGCCCAAAAGTTGATCTAGTTTTTCCATCTATGCTCTTTGGTGTAATAAAAGATATTCTCTGTCTTTAAGTTTTCTCATTAAAAAGACAGGACTGATTTTGCTACATATACAAAGTGCCAGTCAGATTTACTTGATTTCTGTTATTGTACATATTGTTTTAATCACATCAAAGTTCACTTTCTAAACTTCTTTGAGTTCGTTTATATTATTTACCCTGGAAAATGTCAAGTTTGACACGGCGTTTACATAAAATGACATGTAACACAGAACTGTGGTTTTTGTTCTGGCTTTTCAGGTGTATTAAAATCTACAAGCTAACAAAACTGGACTGGTAGTAGCCTTTTGGGTTGAAAATGTTTAAATGGGTCTCAAGGAAACTGATTTGCTATAGCATTGCTTGCATCATTTTGAATTATTACTGTGCTTTCTCCCTCAACTACACATCTTCGGTTAGTTAGTATCTGGATCCAAGCTTGCATAAAGTTTTAGTTTGTTCCAAAATAGTCTGTGAGAATTTGATGGAGGCTGGAACTACACTTGAAATGCCTGACATCCAAGGCTTGGAAGCCCAGTCTCTGTAACAAACAATTGTGCTCTTAAACAGAGGCTGAAAGTATTGTACCATAAACACGCTGAATTGGACAGTATAGTTGATAGATAGCATGCCCACAAAACATCCAGTCCCTATTATAGCTGCAAAGTTTTAGACTTCAGATGCTTCACTTGAACTTCTTAGTGCATTGCACAGTGGCAATAAAGGATGCTCCTGCTTTGCATCAATGTTATGATGGGCTACAGCCTCTGCATTCTAACTGAAGCTATTTATGCACCTTGTTATCTCTGTAATTTAAAGACTCAGTTTGACTGCACACCTTTGGGTTGTGCTTGGGTTCCGCTTGCAAATCTACTGAATTTTGTAGGCCATTTCCCTAGCTAACTTCAAGATTTAGAAATACGCTGGGTATGCTTATGTTAGGTCAGCAAACACTGGACTTCTGTTGTATCCCTCCAGGGCTCCTTGCTTAATAGTGTAAGAGACATATTACCGCATACTTAAAAATAAAGACAATTTGCAACTTGGAGCAAAGCTCTAATTGTAAAAGCCTGTGTATTTTATCTAAAATTTCCAGATGCTTTATGATTCTTTTTCTTCTGCATCAGCTAGTCACTTTTATTTACCTAGGAGATTCATGTAAGGAATTGGTGTACGTATCAAAACTTAGTTTTCTGATAGAGAAATGGATGAAAGAATCCATAAGATTCTCACAGAAAAAGAAATTGTGATATGTGTGTAGGAGTCTAATAAAAAAACCTAATGGTAAAGGGGTTCTTGTTTATCTACTGAAGCTATGAGAAACCTTTGTGATGAAACAAGGGACTACATGAAACATGTCCAGGTTTTCTTTTACATCTGTAGTATGAAATTCACATAAGGGCTGACAAAAAGTTCCTGAATCCCTCAAGGAAATCTGGTGTTAAGTGGCTTTTTCTTTTTTATTACTGATACTTTTTAAAAGAAAAAAAAAATAATAAAAAAGTCATCTATATAAATGGAACAATTATTCTCATGCACAAAAGGGAGACAAACATGGCTTTGGGCTCTTAGGCTTTGGTGTTCTGTTGTTTGTTTTTTTTAATAATTAAGGAATGTCTATATTATTACAGGTATTTTCTTTTAATGATACCATACCATTAATACTTACTAGTATATTCTTATTTCAATTATTTTTCTCAGGCTACAATATATTTCTAAGTATCAATATTTGCCTCTGCATGAATAAGATATTTACAATAAGTAGCTTGATTAAATCTTCCAGGTAACATCAAACAAGTATGTGTTCATATATTTGTTCAGTAAAAATATTTTTAGACTTCACAAAATAAGAATCTGACATATACCTATTTTGTGCAAAATATTTGAAAGTACTGACCCAACAGGGTTAGTAAGGCTGCTTACAGCAACCCCAGGCTGAATTTTGGTTCCTTTTCAGCTTTCTGTTTCAGGTGGTTATAATCTGTTATTCAATACTTCTCACTTTTATTTCACGATTTTTAAAATTTGAAAACAGAACCAGCACAGAACCAAATCCTAAACGATCATGCCAGTGATGATAATGATAGCATTCCTAACTTACAGTTGTTTGAGTGGAATAAAGCTTAGTGTTTGTGTCTTTATTTTCTCAGACACTACTTCAAAGAAAGCATTCAGATAGCCTAGTGTTTCTGAGGAATTTGGAGCTGTAATAGTTTATGTAAACTACATGATGGTGTGCTTATTGGGATGCTTTCTATCAAAATATCCTGTGGGACCCTGTCTGGAAAAACTGGTAGGAAATTATTAAAATCATTTGAAATCATGCATCTTTCAGAAAACTCAGAAGCTTCTCTGGGTAGATCTCAAAAACTTAATGAATAATTTGTATCTGTTTTCAGGGAAGATGCTGCTACAAAATACGGAAGCAAAAGCGCAATAAGTACTGGGAATGAGGGCCTGAAACAGAAATGTATTCATCTGGGTTGGAAGTGAATAAAATAATATCAGGTTAGCTGGACTAGATAATCTCCATCCCAAAATTGTACAGAAAATGGTGCATGACAAAGCAGGTGCAGTAGAAAACAGTTTTAATAAACCATTTAAGCCGACCGTGGTACCATCTGACTGGAAAACAGCACATGTAATATTCATACTGGGAAGGATTATGAAAGGATAATGCCAGCATTATTAGCTTTGAAGATTTTCCCTATCTCTGGCCAAACTACAAATCTGGTTTGGACCAGAGTAGGAGAAAGCCTGCCAGCAGAGAAGAACAGTAGATCCTAATGGGACTAAAGGGACCATATTTCAAAAGAGGAGGAGCTGTCTGAGACCCAGGTCCTCTTCAGGGAGTAGAAATCTGAAAAAGCTAGGGCAACTAGTCATCAAGATATGATAACGCTTTGTAAACTAGGTATTTTGGAAAACTGCTTTTTGTTTCTAAGTAGATTTGTCACTATTACACTAATTTTTTGCAAGAAACAAAAAAAAAGTCCCAAAATCCAACTGTCTTAGACTTTTGGAGGACTCCTTTGCTGCTGTATATAGATATTAAAACCCCACAAAAGAAGAACCACAGGTGTCCAGAGTCTTTCAATCAGGTCGAATGACAACAATAAACCTCAGAGTGCAGTAGTCCAAGCCCTCTTTTTCGCAGAGGAAAGCTGTGTGCACTGCTGCCCCAGACATGCGTGCTGTGACAGGAAAGGAAGCAGTGGTGAAAGGAACCCTGCTGCCTCAACAGTACTGACACCTGCCAGCTTTCTACCGTGCTGTGGCAGCTATGCTTAAAAAAGATCCTATGATGAACATCCTTCATGGATGTTATGATGTACAAAAGGACAGATACTTTTGGAGTCAAGCACTGAAAAAGTGGCAGGCCAGGGCATAGGAGGTTCTTCTCTATTGTTTCCCTTGGAAAACTGGGGATGTTATTGAAGGCAGTGGCTGCACTGAGGAATTTTCTAATATACTTACACAGATATAATCCTCTCTGTGGATATCCTTATTCTGCTATAGTGATCTCCATCTGGAACCTTACCTGCTGATATAACTCCTAGACAAGACCATAGCCTGTAATGTGCCCCAGTTACCCATCTATGAAATGAAAATTATGGCACCTCCATCCCTCACAGAGATGTCATTAGGATTAAATGCATTATAGACTGTGAGGCACTCAGGTATTGTAATGTAGTCCTAGAAGTACGATAAGGTGCAGAGGAGAAAAAATGTATGCCTCCGTAAATCATAGCTCTAGCAGTGGCATGTCAAACTCATGGAATGCAATCAATCAAGCTCAGATTGAATCTTGGTCATTAGTGGTCCAGTTTGTTTCAGATCTTTTCATGAGACTTTTTCCAGCTTTGAATCCTTCTCAAGTTTGGAAGATGGGGGCAGAAATAAATTTGGAATTGGCTTCCACTTCTCTCTGATGCTTTGATTTTAATTCTTAAAGAGGGTGATGGAGAGAGTAGAATTCCCTGTTAGATGGGTGGCCAAATGAACTGCGGGGAATTGTAAAAAACTGACCAAACAGAGGGATGCTCTAAGGATAAATTTAAGTCTTAGTGACTGAAAGAGTTTCCAGTCCTTTGGATGCTATAGTGAAAAGTTTCACACAGGAACTCCAGTAAATCAAGATGCATAAGTTCAGAAGTGATAACAGTGTGTACCCCTGGGGGCCCTGGCTGAGCAGGCCACTAACAAACAGATCCAAAAAGATAGTGAATGCCACCGGTCTGATAGTAACAACATAGAAAGAAAGGGAAAAGATTTTGTCTCCTTTTGATGAGGTGAGATAACAGCTCAGGACCTCAGGATCTGAATGGCCTGACAAAGAAAGGAAGGAAGGTTGCAAAGAGGAAGAAATTTGACTGCAGAATGGAGAAGGAAGTCACTCATATAGTGTTCTCCAAAAGAAAAGGAGCATTTGTTGCTATATGCAAAGCCCCCACCATGACATGCAACTCATTTACCCCTGATTTTCTCCCCACTCAGAGACCTGACTTTGGTAACTCAGTTCGAAGTTTGGAGGCAGGTCAGATGAGCTGCCAACATGGGATTTTTGGAAAGCTGTTGTTCTGCTCTGCCTTGATGCTGCAGAATGAAGTAGTGCCTGACAGGGGTGTTGTGCTGCCATCTCAGGATATGTACTCCAGCAGCCAACTTACAACAATGGGTGCAAAAATTATTCCTGTGAATCCTAGCCACCAGGAGGATGTGGCCCCTGTGGAAGATGAGCACATGGTTATAATCTGAAATAGAAACCTAAAACTGGGATTGTTAGTGAAAATTAAGAAAGCAGTAGCACATGCAACTCCAACGCAGCCCACTCTTCTTCACTAGTGTCACTCCATGAGACTTCATCTAGGTTTGGGATTTTCTCCTTGTTTTAGGGTTTTGGGGTGGTTAAGGATGTGTTGGTTGAATATGGTTTAAAATATCTTAAAATGATGAGCAAGAGCTATTAGAGGAAAGAAAAATCTATGAGGCAGTGACAAAACAGGAGAACATAATTAAGCTCTCCTTTGCTCTGCTCAGTGGTCTCAGTGGAGGAAAGATGCAAAAGATGTAAACTCACACTTCAGAGGTGGCCTAAACCTTTACAATCTTCTGGTCTGTCGTTCAAGACTTATTTTCTTCAGCTGTCTATTCCTATTTAGATACCTTCTCATCTAGTTCTGATCTGTGTAAATAACATTTCTGTCTCTGCCCTACTTCTCTTTACTGTTTCTATGAAAATGGAAAGTCCACTGAAATTCCCTGCTATGCTGGATCTCACCCCCTGCTGGGGAAGCTGAATGCTAGGGCTCAGCACTCCTGCCTGCCTTGAGGTCTGTGGATAATCCTTTTAAAAGGAGGTGTGAAGAGACTGACTTACTTCCAAAGTATTTGCAAGTGAGGGGGAAAGCATTTCAGGTAACAAACAAAGGGCCCTACCTGTTTGTTGTTGCAAACAGAAGAGGGGTTTGGCGTTGTTCTCCATCCCTCTCCAGCAGCAGTGCATAGTGTGGCAATGGTTGTTCTATTTTATTTGGAAGTTCTGGCCCTAAAGTTTTTCCCAGCTGGGGACTTCAACCCGAAAGATTCAGTGTGGGTAAGTGCAGGGGAAAACAGTTGCCATACTGGCACTTTTGGAAGCTTTTGGGAGTGTGTAGTGAGAGTCCACCAGGAATCTTTGCAGCACAAGTGGCCAGACCATGTGCCTTCTCTTACCTCTTCTAAACTTGTATAGAAGTGTGAACAGAGGCTTTAAGCAGTTTGCTCTTGCACATCAGAAGTGGTTTCATTTCAGTTTACTGTGAAAAGATTTCAATAATTACATTGATTCTCTTGAGTTAAAGGTTATGTATTGTTCTATGCTTATTGTACATGCTAGCTAGGATAGCAAGTAAGAGGCTGTTCAGAAAGATGTTTATGTATGTGTTTGTTTATATGTGTTTCTGTGATTGGACACCACTGGATGAGAAGACGTTTTAGCCTCTGTAGATTTGAGTGTTAAGCTTGCTTTATAGGCTCCATTTATGAGTATGCTGAAAAAATAACTTTTAACCTGTTATACCACGCTCTCTGCAACTATAAATTAGAAAAACAGATGGATTAATGAGGTGGAATATTAACTCTGGAGTGTAAGAATCATTACCCGTGGACATGTTTGTTCATTTAAAACCAGTATTTTCATTCTGTCAACAGCAAAGAAACTCCTTCCCCTTATTGCGATGATGAGGATGAGAGAACTCATTAAAACTTAGCATTGCTAGTTTTTAGAAGACACTGTCAACTGGGGGCTGCTTTGATGCCACCTTCTGAGATTTCCAATTGGCGTGTGAACTTAGGGTAAAAAAAAGATGGAATAGTGTCAGCTATATAACCCCATGATAGCATTTCCTTGCTTTTTCATCCTGATGTGTTTAGAAGCTTTCTTGAGGAGAGGCCGTGCTGGAGCACGGAGGGACAAACCAGCCCTCATCGAGCACTTTAATGACCCGCCTCCATGGGCGGAAGGGGCCGTGAGCCGCGCCGCGCCGCCAGGGGGCACTCGGCGTCCCACCACTGCGCAGCCCAGGTGTGGGACAAGCGGGACACCCGAAGTCCCTGATTCTTTTCCCTTGTCCGAAATGGTGGACAGGGGTTAACTGTGCTGGGAGAAGGGCCGCGGCTGTTCCTCGGGGAGCTGCGGGAAAGCGGCAGCTGTCTCTGTGGGAGGAACAAACACCCGACACGCTGAACCGGCCCACCAGGGCTGGAGGTGCTCCTGGAAGAATGAGAACTTTCCCAGCTGTGTGGTCTATAAAACTGTTCGCATTGGTATTTTTGCACAAATATCTAAATTTACATTGAATTTTGGTTTCCAGAGGTTCTTGCCTCTGAGCATGCATGTAAATCAGGCAGCCCACTCCCTGGAGTCAAGCAAAGTTCATCTCCCCCAACAGCCCAACCTATTAGGTTAAAACTATGCAGAATGATACAACCATTAACCAGATTCACCCCTACTTTTACTTGCCGCCCTCCCCCCAAAAAAGTCTTAGATAACCCATAATTTCATTCCAGTTATTATTCTTCCAGTTATTATTATTCATTCCAGTTATTCATTCCAGTTTCATTCCGGGGCTGCGGGGGGNNGGGGGGGGGGGGGGGGGGGGGGAAGGTGGGGTTCAAACTAGATGATCTTTAGGATCCCTTCCAACGCAAACCATTCTATGATTCTATGTCCCAGTGCCATCAGGGAGTGCTGTGACATGCATACCAAGATGCACCCATGAGAGTACAGACACTGCGGCCAAGCCTCATCCTAAGTTATCCTCAGTAAAATTGCTGGCCATTTATTGTGCAAACCATAACACTGAATTTAATTACTGAAATATCTCAGTACCTTATCTCAAGAGAATGATGAACATGCACTGTCTATATAGCTCATGTATGGTAACAAAGGCAATATGCACAGCCTGCTTCCACCTGAAGCACTTTGCTGAGATTCCCCAACCGCACCATGAAACTCTTAACCTGGGCAGAGTTTTGGATGCCACTAAGTATCCAAACCTGTGATTTTCATTACATCTTGCTTCTATAAATGTTTAGGGTGTTACTCTGCTGGTTTATGTGAGTGTCCATGGGGGTGTTCCAGCGCTCAGCTGTGAGGCCAGAATTAGCCATGTGGACTTGTAAATTTTTTTTGCTATATGTTCAGAATTCACCACAGTTACACAATTCTACGTAGTAGTGAGCATCTGCATGCATGAAAAGTGGTAGGTAAGATGTCTCGGTGTGTACCAGATACTGTTAAATTTTATTCATGTCATGAAATAATTGAAAATGTCAGTCATGTGATGTACATGATGTCAGTAGCCAGGACACCTAGGGAATAACATCTTTGTTTTAAAGATGTACATTTTTTTTTCAGTTAATCAACCTATGAGACGTGGATATACCTAATTTTTCTTAGATTCCTTTCTCTTTAATTCTTTTTTACAGTATTTTTGTTTCTGGCAGGAGAGCTTCAATATACTTATGCCTTACATGTAGACAAATGTATATACAGCAGAAAGTGTGTATAAAAGTGCTTATATTTAAGAAGGAGGAAGAATATCCTTATCTGTTTTACCAATGGCATCCCCTCTTTCAAAATGAAAAATACAGATAAAAGTTTTTCGAAGTAGCCTGTGGGTGTTGTGCATACAACTCCCGGAAGGCAATTCCTGCTATAAGTTAAGGGCATTCTGTCAGCTGCTGATCTTTCTTTCACTTAAAGTTTGTAAACCAAGTCATGTGGGTTGTCCACTACTTTTGTGTGCTTGGAGTGAACCACATTAAATGACTGTGTGTTGTTGCTTTTTTTTGTCTCTACAGTTTGGTCCAAAATTTCACTGAGTAGAGAATGTGTAGGTCCATTAAACTATTGTTTCTAAAGGACTTAGTGGTCTGTTTTCTACTGAGTTACACAAAATGGTTTTTTGTGGGTTTTGCAAATATGAAACTGAAAGGCTATCTTTTGTTGATTTTAAGCCATGAACTGTTTGTATTCATGTTAATTTTGAAGATTAACCACGCTTTTTCTTTACAACATGGATGCGCAGAACTCTAGCAAAATTCAGTAACGTTACTAAAACAACCAAAAAACTAAACACTAAAACGTTAGATGTACAAAATATATTCTTCCAGATATTTGGAATAGTGTTCTGAGAACCTGACAGCCCCCATAAACTGCACCAAGAATACAAGTTGTATAACTAGCATATTCCAACCTCCAAATGCCTTTCATGTCAATATGAGAGATACCATCAGGCACTCTGAAAGCACCAACCTATTTATAAAGATACCATCAAAAAACCTGCCTGATGCAGCTGACTTATGAATCAATTATCTGGACTTCACCAATGATGTATCTGTTCTGAATTTTAGAGCCGTATGTTTAGAGCAACACTATACACAGGTAGGCTATTCAGCATCCCAACAGGATTCTTATCTTCATGTATAGGCCTGTCAAAATGAGGGAGAAAAATATCCTAACTGTAGGATTTGTTTCCCAGAAACAGTTTGCTAAAGGGGGAAAAAAATATGTGGATATCAAGTTGTATATAACTGGATGTAGAAGGAAAAGACTGATCAGGAGTAATATGTATGGAATTGGTGCTGACAGTAGACAGTGAATTTAATTTATTTGAAAACTATTGGAGATGGTCAGTCAGATTTCTATTTTGAAAGAAGTTTGTCTTGAGTGTTTGAATGACTTAATGGGGAGACAATTCTTTTTAGCACAGAATTTAAGCTATTGTGGAAAAGCATAAACAATCCTACTTGCACAATGGAGCAAATAATTCTACATATATTTCTGTGGACACAGTTGCCTTTGTGAAAGTATTCATTGGGCCTTCATCTAACCTGTTAGATTTCGGCTCTTTTCAGTTCAGGCACCTTCATTTCCTTGGTCCCAAATCCTCTACCTATTTCTAGATACATTTGTAAATACAGTGCTTTTACATTAGTGTGCTTATGCTCTGTTAGAATTTCACTGCTGCTTTGATAAAGCTGTATTTAAAAAGTAGAGTGTTTGTGAAACTGTTTCTAAGCAGAACCTTATGTGAGTTGTTACTTGCACTGTCCTTACAGCTGGAGGCTCGAAGCTACAGCGATGTAAACAGCTACGCGTCTTGTCCTGGGCTGCCTGCAAAATAACCGGCGAGGCAGCCAAGGTTGGGACTACAAAGTGGCGCAGGCTGCTGAAGCAACTTATCCAAGGTCACTCTCTCTCTGTTTCAGTTTAATTTGTTTACTTCTCTGAGGAGATTATGATGTTGAGCTGTTGGACTAAGTATTAACATTTTCTCAGTTCTCATGGGAAGTCTAAGTTGTTACACACCAGCAACTAGAAGTGACAAAGCTGGCACATCATCCCAGCCCACAGGGGTCTGCACAGCTTCCTTCCTGTAAGAGTCATATCTGCACTTAATCAGTCAGAAAAAGATTCTGCCGCATTGCATGACACTGCTGGTGTTCTTCACTGGTGAATGGAATAACTCAGAAGAAAATAGTGGGACTGTGGAGCTAGTTGGCAAGTGAACTTAGGAAAACATGGCAAGTTTTCGATTGGAATGTCATATATGACATTGAGCTGTATTTTTCTAAAGTTGCTGGAGGTAATGATTATGCAGTTTGATTTTCAGAGGCTGGGTGTTTGGTACTTTGTCAAATCAAGTTTCCCGAAAGGTGTAGCAAACTGTGTATCAGGCTGCTCCACATGCTTCCCCTCCCGCTCTGAAAAAAGCAAACACACGGAAGTTGAACCACCAGCTTTCTGAAAGAGCTGTTACTAACTAGGTATAACTGGTGACTTGCTATGTCTTTTTATGATTGGTAACTGTATTTGGGATGGCAGAAGAAAAACTACCCAACCCCCCC
>VZZY01011591.1:78465-102154 GCA_013400335.1 Eurystomus gularis
AAAAAAGGTGTAGGTCTAAATTTCTTTTTCTAATATAACAGATGGCTGCAGATTATAAAATGGGCAGGAGCTCACACTTGTAAATATAAAGATCCTGATAATTTGAGGCGACAGATATTTGGGTATGGATGGGAAAACGTGGCTTCGGCAAACTTGTTCTATTAACTAAGCGATCTTGGTTTCCTGGAGGCTGTGTTCATTGAATACTGGTGATAATACTGTCCCTAGCCCCACAAAACCACCTAAAAGGCAAGATTCCACGTGATCCTATCCATAGAATCTCGTCATAGTTTCTGTTTCAATTACATATAACTTTTTCGCAGAGCGCGAACAGCGAGACAGCAGTGCCGAAGCCACCGGGCCCCATATGTCAGCCGAGAGGAACGGCCTCAAGTTGTGTCAGGAGAGGCTTAGATTAGATATTAGGAAGAAATTCTTTACTGAGAGAGTGGTTGGGCACTGGAACAGGCTGCCCAGGGAGGTGGTGGAGTCACCATCCCTGGAGGTGTTTAAAAAATGAGTAGATGTAGCGCTTGAGGCTATGGTCTAGTGGCTAGAGAGATGTTAGGATGAAGGTTGGACTTGATGGTCCTAGTGGTCCTTTCCAACCATTATGATTCTACAGGCAAGAACTTTAAAGACAATGTTTCATTAAAGAAAAAAACAAAACAACAACAACAAAAGATTAGATAGTTACAAACATTCTCATCTAGTGACCTTATCAGCCTATGGAATTTATAATTTATGCTGAAGTAAGGCTCTTCACTGTGGATGGAGATTGTCCACTACAAAGTCTATGGAATTTGTGACTATAAATAAACTCCCAAAAGAGATCTGAAGTGGTCTCTGGGTCATGTCTTGAGCCTTTCTACATAGGGTTAATTCCAAAATTTATTAATAAAACTTGGGAATAACAAATTGTATATATGCTGTATGAGACAGGTTGGGAGCCTTCCTTCTGCAAGGTGCTCTATACCCAAGCTCCATCCAAAGTCAATAGGAAGCTGCAAGGGCTTTAGAGCACCTTTGCATTCTGGCCATTTAAGCATTAATGGGTTTGAGGAATTAAACAGCATCAAGGATAGCAAATATTGACCTCCCCTCAGAAAATATTTACCATCTCATTTATTGTTGTACATCCCCTGCACTAGGATGATATGTTGACATTAGCAGCTATGATTTGTTAGGTGCAGTAATGTTCTAAATTGACAAACTCAGCTATTTACTTAAAGCCCCCTTAGATTGATTTCTAGATGCTTTACTCATTGTAAAGGCATCTGTTCCATGTTAAAATGTGACTTTGGTTTTAGGTGTTTCTGGCTTTATAGCATAATTTTGAGCCTCATTTATTTTATATTAACAACTTGCCAATTTTGTGAGTAGTAATATGGCAAGTGTTCATATACATGAGGCAAGGCGTGTTCTAAGCTGAATATTTTCAAGCCTTGTTTAAAGAAACACTTGAAGCAGCACACAGATTTTGCAAACGGAGAAACTGAGGCATACAGCTGTAAAGGACTCATTGTAGTAGGGTTTCACAGCAGCTAATACCCCTTTTCATGGAAGACTTAAGGCCTTAGTCACTTAAAAAGTGTGATATTGGTCTTCCATGTAGTCAGGAGTCCTGAAACACTTATTTTCTATATCAAATCTGTGTTTCCCAGTTTCCAGAACCTGAATCTACAGTCTAACAGCTAGTGTATATTTCCCACCTCTCTTTCTCTGCCCATTTAAGTATTTCTTCTACAGAATAGTCAGAAGGCAGAAAAAAATTCTTTGTTCTGTGAGAACTATTATGTGTTTGAGATAGGATAGCACTGAGTCCAGCATTTAACATTCTGATGTTGTATTTTGGCTCACCTTTACCCACCTATATGTGACACTCAGAGGGAGCTGGAAGAAAGAATTAGGAAGAGACAGGGTCAGCTGACAGAACCTGATCAGGCCTATTACACCTTCCCTCGCTGTGGCTTGACATGTATCGTGACATGAATGCCAGATCTATCCTGCATTCTCTGGCTATCCAGCTTTGAAAGCCTGTCGTTTAAGCGGAGACTATAGAAACACAAGAACTGTTCAAAATGTCATTCATAAAATGCTTTATGCATTGCTTCATGAAGATTGGCTGATATACATAAGTCAAGGCTTAACACAGGTATTTCCAATGAGGAAAATGCTTAGAGTTCTGTTTCTGTGCCAAAGTTCTGAACAGAAAAAGGGTTCTTCCCTTAAACTTCTCCCCAGCTGCCTGGAAAACACATTTTCATCTTTAAAGAAGAGCTTTGAAAAGAGTGTTGAAGTAATTCGGAGACAGAATCAAGCACAAGTTGGTACACAGTGTAATTATAGAGACCACATGTTTTAATGGTGATAGTCTATTAAGTTTTATAATCTGAAATCAGTGACATTTGCAATCATTATTATTAATAGCCTAGTTTCTTACTAGTCATATTTAAATGGAGTTTTATGGCTTAACTAACTAATCAGTTTCCAATGGTGTATTGTATTAGCCTAAATCATAGAACAGTTGGGTTTTAAGATGTGCATTCAGTAGTTCTAACTACTTATACCGTAAATAAGGTAAAAATAACTCTCAACGCTCTTCACCTTAAATTACTCAGAGGTCACTAATAGAAAGCCCCACTGAAACCTAGATATAGTTTTCCATAAAGGAAAGACTGTGGCTGTTTGTGATCCTTCATTGAACCGGCGATTATATGAGCACAGCACTTTGATGCAAGTTGAGATTTTCAGTAATTCCAGCACCTTGGGATCAAGTCTCACCACATAAACCTTGCATCACACATTCTTTAGATGTTGTGCCACCACTAGTTTCTTTAATACTGACATCTTTCCTGGGAAGATGGCTGCTAGTCATCTGAGAGAAAATAAATGAGATTCAAAGCAACAAAAATAATGCAGGTGAACAGAGGCTTATGAAAAATGAGTACAACAAAGGACAATTTAGAAGACTCCTCTCAGAAACAAGTGGTGGGTGGAAGTGCCTGAGTCCTAGTCACACCTGCTGGGGACTGCAGAACTTCGTGTAGTTTTAAATTGAGGATCCTACAAAAGCTCTTTTCATACAGCAAGGGCTGATGTGCTTTAGAGAGCCACCGGGAACAGTTTTTCTGAATAGAAAGGTGACACTTTAAGGGCCTTTTTTTTTTTGCTTTTTAAACTGTAATAATGCTTTTATCAAAGACTTTCCTTAGAAACTGTTTTATTTCTTAATACCTACACAGACAGCATTAGCTGGTCTATTTTAAATAGTTTAAATGGTAAAATAAAAATTTAAAAGTTTTCTACTCTTTGGGGTTCTTTGTTGGTGTTGTTTGGGGTTTTTTAAGGACATACAACATCCAGAATACGTTTCCTAAAGCCATTTCTGGATCTGATGTAAGCAGAGAATATCCAGTCAAAGACATGGATCAAAATCTTTTGCAACAGTAAGTGAAAAAATTCTTAAGAGGTAAGAAACCAATTGACTCTTCAAAGCCACTTTTCTCAAAGGAGTTAAGGTCCACAGGATGCATGAAAAAAGCCTATTTTTTTCCTCACCTTTACTAACCTAGCATCTCTTTCTTTTTAACTTGCCCATGCGATTTGCACCTATTTTAAGCGAATTAAAGATGAGCAATTCACAGAAGGAATGCATTTTTTGTTGAGCCATTACCAGTTGTTTTCTCAGCATGTTCTGCAGATCCATCTAAAGAATGGATCCTGTCATGCAAAAATCAATTGGTGTGCAAGGTGGTCAGCGTCTACCGACAACAGATAATTAGCACTATAGTAAATATAGAGTGTGAAGGAGGTACTCAAAATATGGTTTTGTTGGTTTATATTTGGGTCTGTTAAATGGTGCTTTGTGTTATACGTAGTTGGGGAATGTCAAGATTTGCATTCATTCTAGATATTGCATGCTACAATGCCTGTTAGTAGCTGTGTACCTGGGACATCTGTCAATTTTGTGTCTCGACCTCTGGTTCTGCTACAAAAAATAGTCTGTGTACCAAATGTAAGTGGAGTGGGACAAAACTGTTTGGAAGACAAATGTCAGAGCTGAAGTGAAAGCAGAGTTACCCTGTCAGAATAGGTTTTTGTATAGCATGTAATAATTGATATTCTAACTATTCTTATTTTTGTACTGGTCATACTCATTTAGATAATTTTCATCTGCTTGTCTTAGCTTTCATTAAGAGTATACTGAAATTATTTATAAATATCCTTGCAATAGGATATTGCAAGGAAGAGGAAGAAGTTTGTAGCTGTCATATGACCAGACACATCTCCATGACTATTCTTGAGGGCTTGCCAGTGTTTATCAGTATAGTCCAACCAGGTGGTCCGCAGAAAGTATCCTTCTAGCTTATCAGCTTTCTTTTAGACAGGCAGAAATTTCCCACTAGCTCGGGGCTCAGTAGCTATGCTATCTCCGCTGCAGCTCTGAGATGTGAGCAAAGGAAGGATGTATGTAATAGAATCACATGGTTGGACAGGATAGCTGGAAGTCATTTAGTCCAATCCCTGCTCCAACCAAAGCTACCTTTAGAGTAAGATCAAGTTGCTTAGAGCATTCTACATTCAAGTTTTGAACATCTCCAGGGACAGAGGTTCCACAACCTTTCTGGGAAACTTGTTTCAGTACTTATCACTCTCATTGTTAATTTATTTTCTTATATCCAGTTGGAATTTCCCTTACTGCCACTTGTATCTGTTGACCCATGTCCATTTGCTGTGCAACTCTGAGAAGAGCCTGATTTTGTCTTCTCTATAGTCCCCTAGTAGGTAGTTGAAATGGGCAATTAAATTTCATCTTAACCTTCTGTTTTCCAGGCTAAATATACCTGTTTCCATCAGCCTCTGCTTGCATGTCATATGCTCTAGCCTCTTAAACATTTTCATAGCCCTATGTTGAACTAACACCAGCCTGTTTCTCCTGCACTGGAGGAACAGAAACTGCACAGCCTTCCAGAAGAAACCACACAAGTGTCAAGTAGAGGGCAATCTGCTCTCTCCTTAATCTGCTGACTGTGTTCTTATTAACACAGTCCAGGATGCAGTTGGCCTTCACAGCGACAAGAGCACATTACTGACCCGTGTCCAACTTGTCCACTAGGACCACCAGCTCCTTTTCTAGAGAGCTGCCCTCTCACCTGCTTTCCAGCCCATACTGTTTTATGGAGCTATTGCATCCTGGATGTAGGCTGAACTTCATGACCTTGTTACCCTAGTCCACCAGGTTGTCTCTCTTTCTTTCCAGGGGTCTCTGAATGGCAACCTCACGGTGTCTCAACCCTTGCCCCCTGTAGGATAATCACTGGAGGTAACTTAAAAATTAAATTTATATAAAAGATAGGGTATTATTCGCACATTAAGGAAAGTAATATCAAGGAGGCCTCCAGGGTGGGGTACAGCTGGTATGCATGGAATTCCTTCCATGATGGTTGCCTAGGCAACATAACCTGCAACCTTGGAAAGCATACGGAGGGTGGAACAGAGTGAAGACCCCGTGGCCAGGCTCTGTGATAATGCTGCAGAGATGGGAATTTAGTGATACTTCAAAAACTGATAAGCTGTACTTTTGCTACCCTGAGCCAACAGTCTGCCATCTTTTGATGAACTGCTGTCCTTTGTGTGAACTTTGCTCATTATAATGTCATTATAATACCAAAACACACCTCCATCCGAAAAGCTACCCGCCTCCAAGGTGAGACCACTCCTTACCGAGCATGCCCTCTGAATTTTAGGTAACTTATACCTTTAAACCGAAGTGAGAAAATTGTACACCAATCCTAATAAAAGTATGTATGTCTAGAGTCACTCAAGCTCCACCTTGAAGGTAAAAAAAAATATAAAAGTAGCCTAAGAAAAGGGGGATGTCAGGGAAGACACCATCGTGGACAAGTCAGGAAGGACCCAACAGCAGACCTCTGACTTCTGGGATCAGTTAACGGGCTTAGCCTTTTTTCCCCCACATAGGGACACCTTGGTAAGATTTGAATCTCCTTGAGACCTCTTTCAGGACTTATAAATCTCTGTAGAGTTGCTTTTAACTTAGCGAGTCGGTAATTTATAACCTTGACATTTATGTATACACACTTTGCAGACAGTGTATTCATCACCAGCAATCCACAAAGAACATGTGCTCTGTTGCTTTAAATAAATTGCACTTTTCATGCAATCAGCCACACCGTTTCTCACTGGGCATTGTGTAAGTCCATAGACAGTGGCTGGACGGGAACGCAGCACACTAGTGAGTGAATCCAAGATATCGGACTCATAGTGTCAGATTGGACATTATTCAGGATTTAAACCTAGCCACCTCCAGCCCCTCTAATATCTGAGGATAAGCTGGAACACAAGGGGGTTTATCTCCTGCCAAATTACTGCTGTTAATGCAACACCCCCCACTTGGTGTCATTCACAATCTTGCTGAGGGTGGGTTCTCTCCTGTTGTGGGTGTTGTCAATGAAAATGCTGCATGGTGTCAGTCCCAGTATCAGCCCCTGACGAATGCCTGTAGAAACCAGCCTCACGTAGGCTTTGAACCATTGAACACTATCCTTTGCGCTTGACCATCCAGCCAATTTTCCATAGTCCTCCTGTCTAGTCCATGTCTCCAATGTGCTTTTTACTGTGTCAAAAGCCTTGCAAAATTCAAGGTAAATTGTATCTACTTCTTTCCCACATCCACATAGACACCAGTTTCATCACAGAAAGTGATCATGTTGGTCAGGAACAATCTTCTCCTTGGTAAGTGTGTACTGGCTGTTCCTAGTCATGTTCTTGTCCTTTATGTGTCTGGAAATGGATTCTAAGGAGACTTGCTACATAATATTCACAGGGAATGGCGTAAGGGTGGCCACCTCAGTCAGCTGTCGACCTCCCTGGTACAGCTCTTACTGAGGACACCTGGGAGTTGAAGGAAGGAGGGTTGGGATCTTAAAAGAGAATCTTAAAATGGCAGAGGCTTGACCACAGTGCACAAAATATGAGCGCACATATAGTTAGCTAAGCTGGATTTGTGTGCAATTTCCTCATCAGTGAAGGAAATAGTTGAGATATACCCTAGGTATGAAGTCAACTTTAGACAGTCATTTCAAATTGAAAAAAAAAAAATTATTCAGGTTTAGAGTCCATCTGATTTCTTTGATCACCTCTTCTCATGTATCTAGGGTGAAAATGGAAAGTCCTGGGCATTGAGAACTGCAGGTTGAATTCCTAACTTGGCTTTCCTTGCTTAAAGAAGTATCTGTATAAAATGAAGATCATTTTCTGACAGTGAAATAGGGGAAAGCAGAACATTTTAATATTGAATAGTTAGAAAAATTGCCATCAACAACTGGTTATTTCAGTAGAACATTTTTTTTCATTGCCAAAAGTATTATTGATTTCTGCTGTATTTTTTTTTCCCCTTTGGAAAGTACAAAGCCCTTAAATAATTTGAGTTTTCCCTTATTCCTCAGAATTGCGGCATATGACTGATAACTGCCTTTAGAACTCCTAATAGCTAAATTACAATTATTATGCAAAGACCTACAATAGACAGTTATATGGATTGTTAAATGACTTTGCCTTTTTTGCAAACCATAATCATTTTCCTTTATTAGCTGAAGGATTTCATAATTTAAGGAAGATGAGAACCTATAAGTCACACTTTCAAATAAGGAACATGGATATTGCAAACATTAAATTCTCCCATAAAAATGTTAAGGCATCATTAAACTAGGATCAGATTAATACAATTCAGTCAACTCTAGATAGATATCTCCTGTAATAGGCTGAAACAATACCTAGTGATATAGGATGTATAAGATTTTACTACAATCAATTTATAAACCTATAAAATATACAGGTATCACTCAAAGCCATCATTAATTTTGCATGCTTTGTATTAAATCAAGTGAGTTTCGTAAGGAAAAATATTCCCCTCCCTTACTGTATGTCCCTTTCTATTGTTAGCTGCTATCATAGCATCTTTACTTCTACCGTAAGTCAGATGAGAGATTCCTTCTGGTAGAGGTTGACCTGAGAATCTGTGCTTGATTCATCCATCTGTTTAGGTGTCTGAAAGATTTTTAAATGAATTTTCAGAGCATAATTTATTTCTCACTTGTACCACTGTAAATCTGGAGTTGTTCTGGGTTTGTTCCAGTAAAACAGCAAGCAGGATTTGACCCTGAGTTTGGTCAAATTAAAAACAAAGGCTTGCATCTCTTCTACTCAGCTGGGCAAAGGAAGGGAGCTAGGTGGGGGACGAGAGTGTTGGACTAAGCATTTGTCCTGGTTTGGCCAGGACAGGGTTAATTTTAGTGGAGCCAGGTAATTCTACACCATGCTGACGTCATGCCCCGGGGCCAGTTCTGGTGGGGGGGTGGTTCGTGGGCAATTCGCCTTTCGCTGTATCTGGGTGAGCTCGCTCCCTCGCTACTCTCTGTTATCAATTTTTTTTTTTATTGTTCCTTTATCACTGTTACTGCTGGGTTCCTTTGTTAACTGCAAAAAATGCTTTTTATATGTTGCTTTCTTATATAAATATGTATATATTAAACCTTCCTTATCTCAACTCAAAAAGGCACTTTTAAACCTTCTTTTTTCTTTGTCCGCAACCCACAGCAGAGGGAGGGGGCGGGGAGCCACGTGGCTCGGCTATTAAACCAATACAGCGTTCTATGTGTCTTCCTTCCAAAGGTACAAAGTAGCTTTTTGGAACTGGAGAAATAGTAAATTCAAAAAACTTGGGCAGAACCAATGAGACAAGTGCTTTATTTATCGGCGTGCCTTCCCAATCCTTAGAGCGCATACATGCTGTGAAGAGTAGAGCTGAGACTGGACTGGACTGCTTCTAATTCCTAACCTGCTCATGCAAATTTAGCTTAGATCAGTTTTCATGTGAGCCTGAACAGATCCCATGTGGAATGTGTCTGTGTTACTTGGACAGTAATTTTGGCCCAAAGCATTGCCTAGTAAGCAAGTGGTGACCAAAGAGATTTGGTGCCAAAACCAATCCTTTAATTTGGGGTAAGGGGAAAAAAAAATACTGGTTGACAACAGGGAAGAGTGTTGCTGGCTATGATGTCCTCGTATGAACAATCTTCAGAACTTCTCTTAGGCCAGTATCTCTCGTTCTCCCATTCTGCATGTAGGTGTATGTACTCTGTGGCCAAAGGGGAAATGCAGAAATTCCGATACCATGGTCTGTGTTATCTATTTGTCATGTGGCTTGTGCTGGACAAGTGCTAGTATACACATTTAAAGTGTTGTATATATTTGCCCTACTTTGACCTCCATTTGGTTATACCCATACATTAGCATGGATTTCCAAAAACAAAGAAGATTTATTACATGTACATTTTTTTGTCTATATGGAAAGAGAAGGGAGAGGACAATGTTTCTCTCATACCACTCGATTCCCCAGACATGTATCACTGCATTATGTTAAAAATAGATCAGGGGATGATAATAAGCTGCATTATATCTATTCTATTAGTGATGAGAATGTACAGACCTTCTGCTACTAAATACATCACAGTAAGATCCAGAGGTTGAAGCTGGACTGAGAAGGAAACAACAGAAAGGAGAAAAAGTAATCAGCACAGCTGGTGTGGCTCCTCGGAGACTTCCAGCAGCATTATGGGCAAAATCTCTTTGGAGGTACTGTTTAATAGCTAGATGGGAAAAAAATAATTTAACTAGTTCTGTGAAGCCAGATTAGACTATTTAGGACAGACAAACTTGTATATATGGTCCTTTTTCTAGCTTGGCTAAATTGCATGCACCCAGCATGCTTAGAGAGAGAAACACCTACATGCACAGTAGTATTTGTTTGTAAATGCAAGCAAACAGAAGGACGTTTCAAACATTGTAAAAGATGAGTATAGATTAGTTCCTTTGTAAAGCTTTTCCATTTGCATCTAAGTTATGTGATTGAGCTCAGTATTTACAGTATTCCCTAAGGTCTGCACAGGACAGATCCCAGACTACCTCAGTCATTTAATGAATCATCTAATGCAATTGAATTCTGAGTGACAGCTAAAATTACATGTATTTAGTAAAAAATGTCATTGTATTTAATCATATAATTGTGCATCCATTTAGATTAGCCCAGCAATCATAAGAACCCTTATACACAAGTAGGTTTACCTATGTGACTTGTCATTACTAAGTAGGAAAGCTCACTCAGAGGGCATTCTTATGCAGAGAATTTGAAGAATGAGGCCTAGCTATATGCCAGCAAGTCATATTTCTAATAATCCATTATTGTAGATGAGGATTGTGTTTAAATTGGGTTGTTTGCTTGCAGCCATCTTGTAACAAACTAAAAGATGCTACCGTGGTGATATGTCCCATGGAAGAAACTATGAAGCAATTTTTGTTATATTTTACCAATTTAAGTGTATAATGTGGGAAAAGTGCAAAATAATATTTCAGCCTAGATCCTAGCCTCGATACCCATTGAACCTTTCCTGCCCTGCCAGTACATTCTCCTGCCAAAAACTTCTGAACCTGTTAGTAAATATCAGCCAAATTTGAAAGAGGAAGTAAAGTTTCAAAATGCATTTTCTTCCCCTAAATTCATGGGAAAAAGTATCAGAATATAATGCAGAGACCCAGATGAGTGATTTCAGTGAGGGAAAGGCATTTACATGTCAGCTGCTGCATTTACTCTATAGCAGCAGCCATCTGGTCCATCAGCAACAGGCGTGCTTCTGGGCTTTTCACACCATTGTTTAGGTACTGTAGTTCTGTAATAGCTGGAGTTGTGAAGAGAAACTGGTGACACTATGGCCTCGCAGCAGTGGTCTAAAGGAAATAGCTCACTGACCAACTTTGTTGTTTAGTTAAACTTCCTGCTTAATGAAATATTTTAAGATTAGAGCCATTTGGTGCAAAATCCTCCAGTTGCAAAGAGGAGGACATTCAATGGCAAATCAAGCCATAAGTGATATAGAGATTTTATGCTGTCCAACTGCAAGCAAGGAGCTTGGTTCATTCCATATGGCTGGTAATTGCTATCGGAGTAAGTCCCAAAATGAGCTAATACCTTCGCTCACACACAACGTGTTGAAACATATTTTCCGAGTCAGAAAACAATCACTTTCCGCTTCACCATAGGTTTTTGGAGTTACCATAGGCAAGCATTTGAAATATGGCTTTGCTGCAGACTGCAGTGAAGCATCAAGGTCTGCTAGTTAGTTTTTAATGAGCTAGCTTGGAAGCAATCTGTGGCAGTACTCACTTTACTTATCCTCAGATTCATTTCCAGTTCATCCATTAATTTAACATGTGACACTTGGATTTCAGGCTGTTTCATGAAGTTCAGCAGGGATCAAATATAATCCAGCACGCTGATCAATCATATGAAATAAATTTAGCATTAAATGACCCAGTGCTCATCACAAGTTAGATGTTAATTGTCTAACCATAGGGACTCAATTGACTTTATAAAGTAGGACAGATGGGCTCTGTAGCACTGAAGATGAAGGGCAAAATAGCTAGCAAAGAGCCCCAAGAGGCCATATTTGGAACATGATTAATCTCACCTAACTTTAGACATCCCCAACCCTAATTACCTTTATAGTTGGTAGAGAGTTTAATGCCTTTTAGAGAGTGATTCATCTATGTTATTTGAAGCATTGATGAGGTAAATTGTTTGGTAGAAAGACATCCAGCTGAGATGGGGATCTAGAAGTAGATCTCTGCACTGGGCCAGGTGAATCCAATCTTGGAGTCTTTCCAGTAAGTGACCTTGCTTATTTAGAGACTGAAGTAGTGTGTCTGTACTACAGCTTACAGATAAGAGGAGAAATACTCTTGCCTAACTCTGCCTTAGCTCCGTGCCATGTGTCTCTGTCATGTTCTGGGGATAATACCTTCAGGAAGCTGTAGAAAGACAAGGTGGAGGTCAGACCTCTTATCAGACCAATAGGTGTAGCTGGGAAAATGATAGAAGCTTTCAAGCTCTTCTAGAGGATATGAATATGTACGGACTGTATGTTAACAGGAAACCTTTCAGCATCTTAGACGAGATAGCTGAACTTTATTTCAGTGGAACAGCTGAGCTCAGAAGCATCAGCTGTGAGAAAAATAGCATCGAAATCAGCAGTTTTTTTAGCTGCGAATATTGTCAAATGAAGCCTATGAAATGTCCTATTGTTAAGCTCCGCATAATCGATAGCAGAATTTTACAGTATTGGAAGGCAGGAGGGGGTTTACCGGTGCTTTGTGATCAGCGTTCTTGGGTTTATTAGCACTGATGTTTCAACCTGAGGAGAAGCTGAAAGGTTTCGTGGCTCACCGAGGAGGCTGAAGTGAGAGCAAAACGTCACGAGAGGGAGCTCTTGGAAGCACTAACGCTGGCGGGCTCCTCCTCGTTAAGCAGCGTGTGCCTTGTGAAAGGCGCTCAGCGGAAGACTGTTCAACTTTCAGAGACTCACAGCATCTTGAAAAGAAAGTTTATTCTGGGAGGGAGCTCGCCTGAAAAGTTAGAAATCTCTTTTGAAACAAACAACAAGGAAAAAAAAAACAAAACCCCACGTGAAGCTTATTTTAAAAGTTGCGTCCATTAAAAATGAAATCTTCAGCAGATAACACAATGCCTATAAATTTAAGGTCAAGTGTTTAAATTCCTGATTCCTTTATAGTTACTTCAAGTAGTAAAATACGTTATGTAATATAGATAGGATGCCATTTTGCTGCTGAATATGAACGTAAGAGTGTACAGGGTGACAGACCTGCGCAGATCATTTGGCTCAAGCCCTGGGACAACAGCTCCCTTCTCCACTTGTCTTGCTTGTAGTACATATTTCTCTGTGCTGGTAGAGGCCTTTGCTGGAAAAATGCTGGATGTTTTAGAGTTCAGCAGGAATTAAATGCATATCTAAGCTCCTAGCCAGCCTTAAAAAATGAATGTAGCAGTAAATGGCTCAAGTCATGTCAAATATATAGGGCTAAATGTGGATATTAATTATATAACTAGGGAGACTCAATTTACTTTATAAAGCAATTAAAAGAAGACAGAAACTTACAGTCTGTTTCTAGAAAAGAGTAATGTCTGTTTAAAAATAACTTCCTACCCAGAATAGCCTGCCTGTCTCACATAATATCAATTGTGTGTGGGGGGAGGAACCCCACACCCCCAAACACTTACGCATTTACAGCACTGCTTCTTTATGGAAAATTCAAACACAGGTTTTCAAACAACGGAACTTTGACAGATCTGTGCCTAGATCCACATTTAGGCATGTTAAACAAAGGCTTTGCTTTTCAAACTGGCTGAACAGCACACCAAAATTTAACATCTCCTTGTTTTTGTTCCCCATGGGCAGATTAAGGCTATGAAGAGGCCTGTGTTTGTGTGGACAGGTTTGAGGACGTAGGAAGTTCATTTTTTTAAAAATATAGAGTACAGTTTAATATTATTCTGGATTATTCTTGTAGTCTGGTAGCCTGTCTCTATCTTTTTTTTTTTTAATGTATTTATTGCTTCAGAGAAGATAGGCAAGAATTCCTTTCAAGCTTATTAATCAGAACTGGAGTTTGTTCCTTTATTCATAAGCAAAGTAGATCTGTATGAAAACTTATTTCACCTAAAACACCTGCTGAAAGAGGCATCCTGATGGAAAACTAGCATGTTATTGGATACTTAGTGCCCTTTAGTTTTGCTCTGAATTATATTAATAACACTGTCTTTATAGCGTACCCTCAGAAAATACCGTTCAGTGATCTGGCTCCAACTGTCAGTGAGCGCATCATACTTGTTCAGGCTGATAGCCACAGCATCCGTCCCTCTCTCTGCCTCCTAGATGGACAGAATGCCAGGATCAGACATCTTCAAATAGCTCCTGGTACGCCATCTTCAAAGCAGTGCAGTCAGACAGAAAGGAAAGCAACAAGACTATCTCTGCACGACTCACAAGGTCTTTACACTTCAATGTTCACCCTCCCATCACTTCAGAAACCAGCTTCTAACAATGGGCTAAAAAAAACCTATGGTGGTTAGTTTTGTCTTCAGAGTATAGCACAGCAGCAAAACTTCTGATCCACCTCTTTTATTGCTATCTTGATTTAAAAGTATTAGGAACAAAGAGCACATTTAGTCAGTCTACTCAATACTGCACTTAATCATTCCTTCTTCCAGGAGTATCGTGCTTTAAGTTTTTCTGTCATGTTTCCCCCTCTGCCCTGTTGTGAATGTGACTATAGTGGGATTTACAAAAAGAGTTTAATGCATACAGGCACGACAGCAGGAAGAGGAGCTGAGGTTGTGTTTGTCTTGATTGTTTATTTCAAAACTATAGTGAGAAAGAGCTTCAAAAAACACCTGAAAGCTTTCTGAGAGTCAGCACTGGGGAGCCAGGGGCTATTACCCTTATACTTCAGTAGAATCTCTTTGCTTTTATGTCACTGTTTCTAAAGCAAAAACAAGTCGAAGACAGGGAGAAAGAAGGTAAATTCTGAGTGTCTTTCTCAGGCAAAATTTTACTGAAACTAGAAAGTTCATACAAACAAGAACTTCCAGACATGACAGCAAGGAACTTTTAACTCTTGTATGGCAATTTCAAAATCTTTTGGTGAGAAAGGATGGAGTTGTATGCTGAAGCAATCCGTGGCAACATGAATAGCTCCCTTTCCACTCTCTTCAATGAGCTGGATATGCTCTAGGTGATGTCACTGTCAAGGGTGAGCATCAAACATCAGTTACATCATTTACTGTGTTATGCAAGCAGGGTCTTGGCTGTATTTTCAAATGTGGCTGTGCCAGTAACTTATTACCTTCACAGTTAAAATTCCAAGAACACTTAGCAACATATACATATCAGTTTTTAAGTGCCTTATTTTTCTTTAAAAGGCCTTCACTTAAAAATCCAACAACTAATAAAATACACTTAGGAAGGGATAATGTATTTATGCTTTACTGCTTTACAATTTAATTCCTTCCAAAATTCTGCACTGCTTGTTCATCTGCACTTACCAGCAATAAAAGACAAGTGAAATCTTGATCTTAAGAACATCAAATTATGTCTATACTGGATGCTTTAGTATGCTTAAGTCTTAAAAGCATCCTGCAGCTGTTTCAGCTAGTTTTCAGGTGAATGCAACCTAGCACATGGGCCAGGAAATAGCCACTCTATGTTTCAACACTTACCGCGTCTGGACAAAAAGGGAAGGAAAACTGTGGGGTACACTGTAGATTCACCTATCTGGAAGCCCACATTCCCATTAATATGAGCAAATCAAACCTAATTAGCTTCTCTGTGGCTGTCTTGACAATTTTTAAAAGAATTTTAAAGAAAACTTCTCTACTGTTCACTGCATAAAGGTACACAAAGGCATCTTCATTGTGTACAGAAAACACGCAGCTAGAGGCTCTCTCTTGTGCAAGTATCTGTTTCCCAGGTTTACATTCTCTAATTTGAATTCCAGATACACACGGTGCCTCACTTTTACAGTAGTACAAAAGAAAAAGCCTGTAGCTTTATACCACAGTACAGAAAGAAAAAGACATCCATCTTATGTCCAGTTTATTTAATACCATGGCAGTAAATACAGATAAGAGTTCTTGAATCTGGCAGTGCTAGAACTGGTGAGATACCTTACAGATTGACAGTCTATTAGTAGTTCTGGAAATCCATGTGTGCTGGAAAGCTGAAGGGTGTACATAAGTAGTCTTCAAGTTCAGCCTTACAGATATTGGCCATACAGTTAAATACACTACTCCTGATATGGAAGAGCAGCATCTGCATAGAAATAAAGCAATGCTGTGCCTGTCAACACTGAGAACTATAATCCAATATTTGTAATCTTAAACCAACTGAAATAAACAGTATCCTTTCCTTAGAAAAGATCTATGGTCAACACCTATTAAAACGTGCTGTAGTTTTGTTTTACAACAGTAATGCTAAGATTATATAGCTTTTTAATGTTATTTTATGGGGGTGGACATTAGGAAATCAGTGTTCTGCTGTGACTGATATAGTATTGATGGTTTCAGTGCAGATAAAATTTTAGAGCAGAGGTGGGCTTCAACTCAGCAGCTTACAAAGACTGAATCCAGCTGTCCTCTGGAATAGGTAGGAGGCAGTAATTAATCTTCAGATAATTTATCTTTCCTTTCATAATTTCTGTATGAGCACAGCACTTTCAAACGTGCTGGGCTAAGCCCTTATTTAGTTGTCTACAGTAAGAGCTCTGAATGTTAATTGACAACATACTTAGACCCCTCTGATATTTAATATTGACATATGAAAAGTGTAGCAAACATATTCCTTAGTGCTCTCTCAAGTGGCATTTCAATACCAGAGCAATGACTACTTGTAAAGACATTGGTCCTGAGGAAAAACACTCCATGCAAGTTCGGAGCACAGGTTTTACCAGCAGGCTGACCTTTAAATCCCAGCAGACATCCTACAGAACTTGTGCTCTTTACCAGTCTCTGTGTTTTTCAAGCTCCCACTCCCATCTAAAACTGACCAGGCATATCCACCTAACAGGTAAGGAAACTTTGTTACAGCCCACGAAAGCTGCTTTGTGAAAGGGCTCAGCCCAAGACATTACCCTGGCTTTACACTGGCCCTAGCCATAAAATTATTTCACTAAACAACGACCTTGCCAATGCTCATTGACTAACATTTCATTAACACTGCAGTTCCTACCCTCCTCAACCCTCTCTACTTGCTTTCATCCCTCTCTCAAAAAGAAGTTTTTAAAATACCGAATATCTAAGCATTTCATTCATATGAATTCCAGCAGGTGTTGGGCACCTTTAGGCACATGAGGATCCTTCCTTGAGTGAAATACAAAAACATTATCACATAAAGCAGCATTTTGTTTTTCTTTAGTGCAAGTGTTCTTGCACAAAAAAAACAAGTACTTCTTAGAATTCTGAAGTAAGATTTTGATCAGCAAGGCTGAGTTTATTGGAAATAACTGTTTCTACCTCAGCTGCACCTAGAAGCTCTTTCCAAGACCATGTTGCTGTAGAATAAATACAGAATAAAACTCTTCTCTGAAGAACTTATGAGATAAAGGGTGAGAGGAGCTGCTTACTGTTTAAGTGACATATTCCTCATACAGTAAACCTGTAGTAGAACCAGAAATAGAAGGTCAGGTTTTCTAGGTCTAGACTCTGTCCACTTGACCATATGATCGCCCACCTTTGGTTTCTACTGTCTTACTCCTCCAGATATTGACCTTTGGAGGAAACTGAATCCCAAGAGCTGCCTGTGCTCCATTGTTTCAGCTTGTTCCTACTTCAAGAATATGGGTCTTTTACACAGATTTCCTTCTCTTTCCAAACATGTTGTTGATTAACTTGGCCATTGACTTTGATCCACTTGGTCGTCTCTTTTCCTTCACTTTGAAATTTGAGGTGATATTCCTCAGGACTTTTGTGAACATTGCCACAACTTCCTGATAATGTTCTGCTGCAGACAGTTCACAGAATTGGCACTTGTTATCTATTGCCAGCTTCTGTCCTTCATCCCAGCCAACTTCCCTCATGTGGCATAAATCCTGTTTATTGCCAACCAAAAATACTGATGACTCAACCAATCTGAAATAAAAAAGATTCTGATTAAAGATATGTTACAGTACTGTGCTGTATGCTATGCTATATACCGTGCGTATGAAAAGTACGTATGTTCAGGATAATAGGCATTGCAAAAAAAACCCAAAAGAACAAACCAATCCCTAACCTTGTCAGGCAGAGTAATAGTTTTCCATTGGCCATAGTCAAACCTGAAAGGACTTTCCAGGCAAGCTATTCTCTATAAGTAAGTTTTCATTTTTGTTCCTCTACTCAGTGAATTCAGGTCTTTTTCATCCACTGCATTTTTCACACTCTATATGGCTACACTGTCAGCTCCTGGACTTCATGAAGAAGCAAGCTGGTCATTACCTCCATTTGTAGATAACAGAATAGAGTCAGAGATGCATCAGTGGCGTAATTCAGGAGGAAACACAGGAATACTTTGCTTTTGTTAAAATGACTCCTTCCAGAGAAACCTTTATTAAGAAAGGTCAGCAGCAAAACAGGTAGAAAGTGTTTCTTTTTTTTTTTTGACTCCACTTCTGATATAAACAAAGTATTTCACTCAAATTTATTTAGAAAGCAGACTGATGCAGGAATACACACCACCGTATGTACTCAGACTTGTAACTTTTGTCGTTCTTTTTGAAAATAAGTAGTTCGTTTCTTATCATGTGGTCACCAATGCACACAAATACTGTTGGTGTCACTGCTAAAGGTAGTCAGGAGACATTTATGGCATTAGATTCACTTACTGGGGGAAATGCTTTCTCCTGCCCCCCACACTGATGCATTGCCATTGGTAATTAGAGTGGAGGAGTAAAAACAGACTGACTATGGCCAGCTTTTTACCCATGTAAACCACAGCAGACAGATTTATGGCAACTATTTAAATAGCAGTGCTGTAAGAAACAACAAAAATCTGATGTACTTGGCTTTGGATACAGTGAAATAGACTGCAATTTGCAACAGTTTGCCTTCAGGTACTTGGTATTGTGTTATGCTGCTTAGATGCCGTTGGATTTTAATTGCTACTAGGATGCCTACAGCTCACAGAAATGTTCTCAGCTCTTTTGTATGTTTGCTGAGGAAAAAAAACCAAACAATGCCACTTACTTTTTACAAGCTCCTATGTGAGACTCTCGGATCCTGTACAGCAATGCTTTTGCAAACACAAATGATGCTCTGTCACTGATGTCATAAACAACGATAAATCCATCAGCCCAGTGGAGCTCATCTGTGAGGGAGAGCTTCCCCCGCTGTGGCTGAAAGAAGTTCAAATTCACATGCAAAAAGAATGTTACTGCTTTCACTTCAGAGCATTTTCTTTGTCACTGTGAATGTGAACATGTTGTATCTTTTACTGCAAAAGATATTAATAGGTCTAGGCGCTGGCATTGAATACAGGTGAGTCCTGCCCCAAAAGCTTAAAAAATAACCATCACTACAGATGGCATTTTGGATCACTGACAAATTCAATATGAAACATTTACGCTTGAAGCAGTAAAACTGCATAACCTGTACAGCCATTGCCTATGCTGAATATTCTGCAGTTACATGAGCCATCAAGATTTGTGCAGTTTCTGGTTATAGCTCTGTTTTGCATGTTCCTAATATTTTGATTACGGTAAGTTTATTTGTTTCTTCATTTGTTTTCTTTCTTGTTCGCATTGTTGAAATCTGAAACAGTATTTACTCATAGGATAAATTTCTAGAGAGCTAGAAAAAAATTTCCTTTGACTTTAATAAAACTACTGACAAAAGTCACTCAAATGACAATGGTGTTATACCAATCCTTGAGTCCCTTCACCCCAAGAAACTGTCACAGTTTCCAGAAAGCAAGAGCTGCAAACTGTCCCATTAAGCTCAGAAATGCAATTTCAAAAACTATTTTAAATTAGCTTATCCCTGCAGATTATGTAACAGCAGCTAGCAAGACTATGTGACCCAAGACAGGTAAAATACTGTATGGAAAAAATAAAACATTTCCTTTTGTTCCGTGGAAAACCCATCTTGAATAGTGGTTTGAGGAATGTTGAAGTTGTTCCCTCACTAGTTTAGTATTTTGCTACTTGCAGTGTATAAATCTCTACTGCTCTCCCACCCTGGTTGCCTTGATTAGCTCAGCATCAGGGCAGCACTGTAGCATCATAACAGCTGGACTGGGAAGGCTGCAATTCACCATGAGGAGGGGATGCAGGAGAAAGAAAAGATGAAACAAGTTTCCAGAACTGTCTGGAGACTTCAGTATCTTTAATACAACAGTTTTATCATGTTGTGGTGAATATGCAGCAGGTTTAGGTGTAGGAAAGGTGATGTGTCTTGTCACAGCCATCTCCCGGGTGGATGACAGGACAGTGAGCTTTGCAGAACAAGGACTCAGCTACTAGTGGGAAACCTTTCAGCAGGAAGATTTCAGGAAGAAGAAACAAAAATGGCAACTCTTTCTTCCCCAGTCTGGCTTCCCCTTGGGACCTGCTTTTCTTCCCAGCTCTCACAGGATACAGGACCTCCATACCCCATCCACCTTTTTCTAGAATCACCAGTCATATCAGACAAAAAGCAATACTAACACTACTCACTATCTACTCCTCTGCAGGCACTAAGCAGTCAGGAGGAAAACAGCAAACAGCTATCTAGGCCTCATTCCTAAAGAAGAAATGGTACAAGACAGCTTATAGAGTGCTGGCAAGAGGAGCAGCCCTTAACACACCTGATCTCTGGTCTCCTAAAAAGCACAAAGGTGCCTAAACTGTAGCGACCAAAGCCTCTATACCCATAATGTAGTTTAGTCTGCCTTATTCCAGCTAGCTGTCACTCCTAGTGTTTCAAGTATCTTAATGAAGAGGTGTCCACATGCCATGGGATTTAATATGACAGTTAATTAGTTATTTAATAAGTGGAAGCTATAGGTGGGCTTAGGAAAGGGGTCTGAGACAGGTGGAAGCAGGTCCACAGAGCACTGGCTTCTAACATGTTGTATGGCAAGGGAGGACTCCGTGTGTTACATGGCACAGTGGCTATCTCAGGATCCCCGTTGCCCTGGGACAAGCAATGCTGTTGCTTTTCTCTAGGAAGGTAGATTTGCTTGGTGGTTCATTTTATGTGCTCGCTGGGTTAAATTTTTAAGTTTGGGTCAGATTTTCAGTGCTTTGGCTTTAGCATTAGTATTCACTGCCCTAGTTGGTAAGAGGCAAGAGTGCTGCCCAAAAGGAAAACTAGGTCCGCATGCATTACACAGTACCTAAGTTTCTCTATCCCTGTAAGAACAGGAAAGAAATTAATTCAAAAAACTTTATTCCAAAGTGGTTTATTGTGATCAAAGTTCAGCTGTCAACATGTACGAGTCTGTATTATGCCTTTCCTTGGATCTGTCCTTTGAATGCAAATCTTACTTCCAGGCCTGTCTACTTTGACCATTTCTGCAGACATTTAATAAACTGCTTATTTTATAAACTAAATTTCATCCATTTAGGATATTTGAGAAAACTGCATATAATTCTATAACTTATCTCTGTGTGTACCTATATAAGGCAGAAGTGGAAAAAGTTATTTGTTAGTAACATTCCAAAATGCAAAAGCATTTACAGATAATTTAAGCAATGAAGGGTTTCTTCTATGAAATGGGAAAGCACCCTGCAGTTCTGAGCCACAGCAACTATAACATTTCAGTCTTTTCATAAAAAAGCAAGCACAAATTACAAGAACAGACAAAAAGGTTGTAATACTCTAATCCTTTTTACCATTACACAAGTAGAATATGAAGAATAGCCTTTCTTTGCCCCCTAAAACTCTTACCTGTGAGCAAGGGTCATATATTTCCAAGTGTATCTGCCTCCCATCCAGGCATAAGTGTTTAGTGTAGATGCATTCTGAAACATAGACGGTATCCAAAGAAAACCAGCATTAGTGAGTGGAGATGGTGGTAAGATTTGATAATACTGAGGGTTCCTTGAGTATTGTTTGTTTTTTTCAAGGGGTTTGGGTATTGTTTGTTTTCATTTTTTGGGGGTGGGGGTTGAGGGTTTTTTGTTGGTGGGTTTGATTTTCTATTTTTGTACAAAAACCTATTTCATTTTGCAACACCTGAGCTGCCCAGCCCCTTAGGCTGACCAACACCATTTCACTGTAGTGTTCCCATCAAAACATTGGTGCGATGAATGCTTTTAGACCCTAGTTTTCCTCTTGCAAAATGGAGACAAAGGGGACACGCAATGCTCAGAACCAGCTACATGTTGATGAGCTTGATACCAAGGCTCAGGGTTATGAAAGTAGTAAGCCAGGCTAGGTGTAAGTTCTGATTCTGCACAAAAGTCATTATTTAGTAATAATGTTTACTTACCATGAAATCTGGTGCCTTAATATTTCTCATATTATGTAGCATTAAACCAATAGTATTTACAGGATCATGTCCTCAGACTGGATCCTAAAATTTTTCTGTAGCATCAGTTCTCAGATTTAGAACCCTTCACTAGCACTAACAACCCTGAGAACTCTACTGCAGACAAACCATCACTGTTAAGCAGAAGGTTGTTCTAAGTGTAACCAACTTAGGTTCACAGCACTAGTCATCAACAGGCTGTCTACAGTACAATTTCTCAGAGTTACTGAACTACGGGGACAAGAACTGGTGTTGGCATTATTGAAAATACACTTCAAACTGCATGTAATGAGGGCATAGAGAAGTTCTCTGATCTCTGGAACTCTACATCTTCAGTTCAGCACCATGTTCATCTTAAGCATTCTTCATGTACATCTTAAAAGGCCATCTGATTATCAACTGTCTGTCCCAAGCGTCTCAAGGACAGCCCTTCAGTGGTTTCCATAATTAAACAAAACGTTAATTAATACTTTGACTCCACTAACAATGGGATTATCTATATTTAATCAACTCTTATTCCTCCTTCCTCCTCTCTAGAAAGAGAGATAACAAGTGTTTGTTGGAAGTTGTTTAACAAGTGAAAAATATTCTGGGGTTTGACATGCCTTTCCTGAGACTTGCAGTATTGGAGGCTCAGAACAAGGAAATATGTTTTTAATCGTAGGTGGCTTAGAACCCACATGGAACATGGAGCACGCTATGTAACTTTCACATGACATTGTACACCTAGATAAGCCATCTAGGACACAAGCTGTCTTTTCAGTCTGTGTATAGTAACAAGTATTAGTAGAGCATTTATATACAACTGTAACTCTACTTTCAGAATAAGTTCATTTGGATATATTTAATGCAATTCAGCTTAGTACTTTACTTTTTTAATTTAAGGACCATGGGAAGCTACTCTGATTTTTATAAGGAGAATGTTTTTGGAAAGAGTCTTTAATTTCAGCAGGGCAAGTGAGGCTGACTGCAATCTCCATTCCTTGTTAAGTTTTGGGACTTCTCCTGCATCAGCTGGAGTGGCACGCTTCCAAAGGTGTTCATGTATCAGTTAAATGGTACTTCTACCCAGGATGTGAAAGTTCAGGTCCTGCTTTGCCTTCTTCCAAGATCTTAGAAGTATCTTAAGGATCCGTGTATTTGTTCTGGCATGAATAAGAAAGTCTGTCCTCAGCATGGCGAGGCTTTCCTCAAAGCTATCAAATCAGAGCATTCCTGCAAAAGCAGGGGGCTTTGCATTAAGCTTTGATTAACCAGGAGCACCCGATAAACCACCTGTTTCACCTCTCCTCTAGAGCTGAGGAGGGGATATTCAATACAACAGGTAGGTTGTTTGTTGTGTTTTTTTTTTCTCTAGTCTATTTCTTTACTCTCTTCTTTATCTCCTCTCCGATTGAGCTTACTATAATCTACCCACGCTTGGCACACGCAGCCCGGTTATCTCTCCTGCCGAAGCCTCTTCAGAGTTGCTTTGCGACGAGCTCTCTGCCAGCCCTCCTGCGGCCCCGGAGCTTTAAGTGATCTCTCCACAGATAGCTGCCCTGCCTTTTCCCGCCTTCAGAGCTTATATTTAACCGGGGGCTGCCGCCGATAAGCAGGCGAAAACTCCAGTCCTTCCGCGAAGTTGCACGAAGCTGCATTTCCACCCAGCTTCTGGGCCAGAGAGGCGCAGGAGGCGCCGCACCGCGCGTTCCCCGGGGAGCCCGCCCCGCCCGCCACCGAGGCGGCCCCACAGGGAGACCCCCCGGCCCCGCCACCCCCTCGTCGCTCCGCGG
>VZZY01011591.1:102393-132059 GCA_013400335.1 Eurystomus gularis
TACGGCTGCTGTCGGGGGTCCGTAGTTCTCATCTTCCCTGATAGGCGCCTTCCTCCTCCTCCTCCTCCTCGTCCCCTCTCCTCCCTCCCTGCAAACTTTCTTCAGGCCGCCCTGCCCGCCGTCCGGCGCGGCGCTTTTGCTCCCCAGTGGGGTTGGCTGCCAGGACCTCGCCTTCTCTTCTCCCTCCACTTCTTCTTCCTCCTCTTCTTCTTCCTCCTCCTCTTCTTGCTCCCAGCCCCGGGCCCCGCAGTGCGTCAAGCGGTGACAAACTAAAAGGGAGAAGGAGGAGGAAGAGGAAACAACAACAAAAAAAAACTGGAATGAGAGAAAGAAAATACATTCTCCAGCTGGGGGATGGTGGCGGAGTGTTTACTTTTGCTCTAAGTTTGCAGGCTGTCTTCTTTTTGCACGAGGAATGTGAAAGTGGAGAAACTAAAGTGGTTATTTTAAATGCTTCTGAGGTAACTCGCTAAAAATAAGTGTTTTGTGCTCCTCTGGTCTTTTCCGCCCCAGGTTTCAAAACTTGTCACTGACTAAGCCTCTGTTCTTGCAAAAAGTTAGGCGGGCATGCCTTTTACGACTGTGCATGCTTTTATTGAATTTAAATATAAACTTTTGTGGTGGATGATGCTTAGCTGAGGCTTACAGTGCTCCTCGGAAGCCGAAAAAAGTGACAGATGTGGAAGGTGAGGCACAAAGGGCTAAACCCACAGAAAAGACACCCTGTGCCTGCCGTATGTCTGGTTCTGTTAGGAGGCTCCTCAAGTGCTCTGTAATGCCTGTTTAGCTCTGAAAGTGCATAAAATGCTTGGGTGCATAGGTTTAGTTAGTCTTTGGGTGAATAGGAGCCTGCTCTAGCATCCAGGCTACGCTTGTGTAGTTATTCTGTTCATGTTTACTTTATTTGGTTTACATAACTTCAATATATTTATTTATTCTGATATTTTTACTCTATTCTGATGAAACTTGTGCATTGTATAAATACTTCAATAAAGCAATGCTTCAGTGTGCTTGCTAGTGGGTGTTACAGATACAAAAGGTTTACAGGGGCTCAAAAAAAAAGGCAGACAAGGTATTTTAACATATATTTGTTACAGCTGAAGAAAATGCTTAGTGGAGGAAAAAAAAATATACTTAAGAATAAACATTCAGGAAAAAAAAAAATTTAAAAATGTTGCCTTTGGTATTGTCTTGGCTCAATTAAGTGATTTGACTCAGCACTGGATCACAAACAGCAGTATAAAAAGGATGTGGAAGTATGTAGCCGTGAACAGGATGGAGAGTGCATCTCCTACTTTCAGAAGTAGCCTACAGTTGAAATAGCTTAAGCAGTGTTGGGCAAATATTAGTTAAACAAGTCCTTAGGACCAGCTGGTCTGCATCCCAGGTTGCTGAGAGAGCTCTCTATTTTCTTTGAAAGGTCATGGAGATTGAGATATCTTTGATGACTGGAAAAAGGTAAATTTTGTACCCTTCTTCAAGAAGAGCACAGAAAGGACAATCCAAGGGACTGTAGGTTGGTCCACCTTACTTTGGTTCTTGGGAAAATCTTGGAGATAGTCCTCTTGAAAGTTGTTTCTGGGCTCATGAAAGAGAGGAAAGTAATTGGGAACAGTCAGCATGGATATCAAAGGTACCATCATTTACTGAAGGTAATTCACGTCTGACCAGCCTAACTGCCTTTTACTGTAAAGTGCCTAGATATGTGAATGAGGGGAGAGAGTTGATGTCGTTGCCTCAGCTCTAGCAAGGTCCTCAATGCTGTCTCCCACAGCATCTTCTATACGTGTTGGGACATGATGGTGTGGACGAGTGGGCAACCAGATGGGTAAAAACCAGGTTAGATGGTGAGGCTCAATAGTGCTTTATAGGTGATGATCTACCTGGAGGCCAGTAATAGGTGGAATCCCACAGGGGACTGAGCTGAGACCTGTACATGACCTGGAGGAGGTGACAGCATGCAGTCTTTTTAGATGACACTAAACTGGATGTGCCAGTTGATAACACTCAAGTGCAAAGCTGCCAATAAAGGAGAACCAGGCAGGCTGGAGGAATAGGCCAATAAGAAACTTGTTAAATTCAGCAGGGCTGAAGGCAGAGCCCTGCCCCAGGTAGGACAAGCCCCAGCAGCCACCCAGGCTGGGGCCTGCCTGCCTGGGGAGCAGCTCTGCCAAAAGACCCCAGGGCCTGGTGGGCAGTGAGCTGGGCAGGAGCCAGCAGTGCCCTGGCAGCAGAGACAGGTAGCGGCCTCCCGGGCCATACCAATGGGGACACGGCCAGTAGCTCATGGGAAGAGAGGGATCATCCCCTCTGCTCTGCATTCATTAGGCCATGCCTGGAAAACTGTGTTAGGTTTGCCCCCCCCCCCCCCCCCCATGCGGAAATGCTGACTGACTGAAGCAAGTGCAGCAGAAGACCACCAAGATGGCAAGAACCCTGGAGCACTTGCCCTGTGAAGGACCTAACAGTCTGTTGGTATCTATGAGGAGCTTATCAAGACGTTGTAGCCAGGCTTTTCACGGTGGCGCATGGTGGGAGGACAAGAAACAGCAGACTAAAACTGAAAAGAGTTTCAGACTGGATATATGGAAAATATTTTCTGCCATGAGGACAGTCAGGCAGTGTAACACATTGCCCATCCTCATAGACAAGCTAATGACTCTTTGCAGTAGTGCCTGGGGATAGAACACGGGGCAGTGGGCACAATGTAGAACACAGGAAGTTCCACCTAAACATAAGGAGAAACTTCTTTACTTTGGGGTGAAGGAGCACTGGAACAGGCTGCCCAGAGAGTTTGAGGAGCCTGTTTCTCTGGAGACTTTCAAAACCTACCTGGACACATAGCTGAGCAACCTGTTCTAGATGAACTTGCCTTGGCACAAAGGTTGGACTAGATGATCTCCAGAGATCACTTCCAACCCCTACCATTCTGTGATCTGTGAAGTATGGGCTAGATAAATGGCCAATGAAGTGAACTGAAAACTGGCTGAACTCTTGGACTCAAAAGGTTATGATCTGTGTCATGAAGTCCAGCAGAAGTCTAGTTGGTAGAGGTGTCCCCAGTGGTCAATAATGAGGCCAATATTGTTTAATATTGAGTGTCTTGCTGTACGCTCAGCAAGTTTGCAGATGGTACGAAACTGGGACAAGTGGTTGGTATACCACAGAGTTTGCTGCTATTCAGAGGGGCTTGGGTAGGCTGGAGAAATGTGCCAACAGGAACCTCATGAAGTTCAACAGAGGGACAAGCCAAGTCCTCTACCTGGAATGAAATATCCCCATGCACCAGTGCAGACTGGCAGCTGGCTAGCTGCAAAGTCACCCTGGTGGACAACAGGTTGAACCAGCAATGTGTCCTTGCAGCAAAGAAAGCCAACAGCATCCTGTGTTGCATTATGAAGAGATCATCACCTGATGGGAGGATGTAAAGAAATGGAGCCAGGCTGTTCTCAGTGGCATACGGTGACAGGAAAAGAGGCAATGGGCATGAGCTGAAAAAGAGGAAATGCAATTTAAGAAAAAAAACGTTTTTACTAGGAGAATGATTGAATACTGGAACAGGTTGCCCAGAAAAGTTGTGGAGTCATCACCCGTGGAGATATTAAAAATGCAACCAGACAGAGTCCTAAGCAACATGCTCTAGCTGATGCTGTTCTGAGCAGGGGATTTGTACCAGACAATCTCCAAAGGTTCATTCCAACTGTTCCTAGAATTTTCTGGGAACTATCGGTTTCTCCAGCTATTCTGTAGTTGTAACAGATTTGTTTTTCAAAAAAATATTTTGACCGATAAAGGTGACACATGCAAACAGAGTGCTCTGTTACTTACAGTACAGGAACCCGGTTGACCCGATTACATTTAAATTTTCGAGTGCTTTTAGAAATTTATTTTTGTAAAGGAATGCTATGTCTGTGTATAGAACTGTAACGTGTAGTAAGAGAACTTCCTGTCCTCTAAAATCTAAACCGTAGAAAAAGTTATAGTTAATTGGACCACAGGATGGCTACTTTTACTCTCTTTTTTCAGGTAATATCATGGTACCTGAAACACTGTCCAAAGAGAAACAGTAATATTTGCATTAGTACAAATAGCTGGTTTTGTGGAAACATTTTTTGATAGTAAACTTAGTTGATGTCCTTTAAAGTTTATTCCCATTGCAGTTGTGATGGAGCCACAAAAACAGTTTCGGATGTTCTTTAAAGTACTGTTATTGCAAGACGTAATTCATATTAAAAGATGCTGAGCACTCAAAAATTTATCAGCCAGAATAGTCAAGTCATAATATAGCTGTGTGGTTTTGCATACATTCTCTAATAGGGTTATGTGCCTTTAAAATAGTCCCAGAGAATTTGCAAGTAGAGTATAATTAGAGTTATTTATTAGTGCTTTGTAGTGTGTCATTCTAGTTAGAACACTCCAGTGGCTCTTAGGAGAATTGCCCTTGGAAATCTAACTGTTAAAACCCTGAGGTTTTTTTGATGAGCCTTCTGACACTAAAGCCTACAGTTTGGTTTAAATTCTTATGGTCAGTTTTTCTAGTTAAATGCATCATATTTTACTTTAACGCTACTTAATATTTTACTAAATGTATTTTCATCAGAATAAGATCCTTATAGCGTAAGATAAGGCTTCAGACGTAGACTCCTACAGCAGATAAAAATGATAACAAGTAGTTATTTTGGTTATGTTTTGTACATAGATAAAAACGGAGGTTCTGAAGTTATTTTGTGATCCAAATTACTATTAATAATTGCATTGTTTATGTACCTTTGGAATTTTTCTCTGTTTGGGCAATGGAAATTGTTACAGTTAGCATGGCCAGCATTACTTTCAAGTTCTCACTAGGGCTTTTGTTTTGCTTGGTGCAGTAGGGAATGCAAGCATCTCAGGGCTAGAGTTACTAATTTAGAAGCATTGCCATTGGAATTAGAACAAAAGCCATTAAATATTTTTCTTGGTCTGAAAACTAGAAGGAGCTGGTCTGACTCAAAATTGACTTGATAGTGCCATGTTGAAAGTGTATCTTGTTGCTAAGATCTGAAAAGGCCCTGTTTTCATTAAAACTTACTGAGCTGTGATGTACTGAGAAACACTTTTTTTAGGGTACAGCACAGGGGATCTTGCATCTTTCTGGCTTAGAAATGCAGAGTGGAAAACACAGCATGTTCACAGAAAACGCTTGGGTTATGTTTTTTTTTTTCTTTTTTCTTGAGGGCGATGTGTAAATTTATTACTGAACCATTCTTTGGACTTTATTTGACTGTGAGAAGTTCTTGCACATAGACTCTCATGAGAAATTTATAAATTATTTTGTTCTCATGCATATAGTGAGGATAATAGAAGTAAAAAAAAAAATAATCAAAGGTAGCTGTAGGATTGTGGGATTCAGGAATAGAAAAAAGCACCAGGTATATACCACTACAGAGCATATTGTAGAGACACTAATGGGGCAGGTGACTGTGAGGAAAAAATACCTCAGGATTTAACATCTGAATCTTGAATTGTTGTAGATGCTTCGTGTGCCCACAGCTGTTGACTTCTGCCGCTGAAAGAAGCAGGAGGGAAAAGAAGAATAGAAGTACTTTCATCAGCAGGTATCTGCATCACATAAATACCCAGTTACATGCAGTTTATTTCATACTCAAGTAGTTGTTTTGTTTGTTTGCTTTTTTTTTTTTTTAATTAACTCAGGTTCTGTATGAAGCTTTAATTAGTGTATAGAAAACTGTAACTGCTCAGAACCATTGATATAGTGATGACAGCTCAGCATGTGCGTTGGGAAGAATCTTTTTGTTTCTAGTAGAGCCAGACAATTTGAAAAAGATGTACTAAAAGGCAGGAACCAAACACACTGTTACTGAATGGATTTGCAAGAGCACACAAACCAAACAGGTGAAAAGACATCTATTTTAGTGTGTTATGCTGGGAGCAACTTTTTGTGGTAAAATGTTGCAGTGAAGGTAATGAATTTTGAGTCTGAAACTTCCATAAGAATTGATTTCATCTTTGCTTGTCCTTGTGTTCTTTTTTGAGGCCAGTTGATGTCTCAGAATCAGTTGTTTCCCAGAGAGCAATGAAATAGGAGAGTTTTAGTGGTCCCGAAACTTGCTGATTTGCATTGGAATGGTGCTGCTCCATTTAAAGGACTGAAGTGTTTTCAATGTAACCTGGGATCAGAGGGGAATAACCTGAGTTTGGTAAGCATAGAGGGTTGTGACTGTGTTCAGCTAATTTAGAGGGTGGTGAGGAGTATCTCCAGAGCACAAATTGCACATCCTAACACATTTGCAATTGAACCTTCATTTTCCTTTGAGCATCCTGATAAACCAACAACAATGTTGCCAGAAATTATCAAGTTAGGAGGAAAACCAAGACTGCTCCCTTGCAATTTATTGCTTATTGTGCATCAAAACTAGCAAAATCGGATTTTCAGCTGAAAAGACCATGGATCATCTAGAAAATTACATAGGTTTAAAAATGGTTGATGTAACATTACCTGTTAGATAGAAAAAGTACAGCCGCTAATTTTTCCATACACATAATTCTGTGAGTTTCCTTATTTTCACGAAGTAACCTAAATAACTGATCGTCCCAATTTTACAAGTCTGAATTCTTTCTTAAAAGAAATAATAATAAGTCATATTTTGGTTCACATAGAAACAGCCAAGCTCCCCTGTAGCCCACATATCATGACCTTAATCTGTCAGGAGACCTAAGACTACTGCCTCGTCTTTTGAGGGTCAGACAGGAGTGGCATTTTTTGAGTACTTCACGGGAATAATATGAAAGAGGGTCTCACTGCTCCGTTACTGAACAGGCTTGTGCATGGCATACCACTCTGTTCCAAACTGGCCTCAGCAATGTCTTTTGCATTGCTCCTCCCACAGCCTTGGATTCTGATTGCCCAAAATCTGCAGGTCAGACCCGTTGTAGCTTATAAAATGCAGTCTTAATCTGGGAGCTGCTCTTGCCTGCTAGATATGTTTAAGAGTCAGAGATTTTCCACCTTATTACAAAACTGATGTCCAGATTCCACCTGACATAGAGTAGGGTTTGTTCTCTATCACATCTTTAGCTTGGTTTATACATTAAAAAAAAATAATGATCATAAACCCTTCTGTTTGTTGAACAGGAAACGAATGGATGTAGATCTCTAGTGATCTGAGTTGGGTCAACAGAGATATTTTCTGCCTGACTAAATCATACTGAGATTTTTTATGATCATATTGTGTGTCATAAGACTATAATTTATAAGATAAGTGCTATCAAGAGCCTCATCCTGTTCCAGTTGAAGTCAATGGGTGTTTTTGCTATTGCTTTTCAACAGTAGTAGGATTGATGACTGAAACTGGGCAGCTGCTGAAAGGTTAGTTTTAAAGTAGAATCGTGGAAAGAAAAGCAGCGTGACCCTGTCAAGCTGACATACTGGAAGCACTACATTTATTTTTTTCTCAGTGACTTCCAGACCAAATCTGCTTAGTTTAGAAGTCAAACATTTTTTGTTGACTTCCAGAACTGCAAAAACCAGAACTGTTACTTCTTCTACAGTCTGCAGAAGATTCTGCATTTAGAACTTGGTTGATGTGTCGCTGATGCATGGCTGAATCCAGCCTCACTTTCTATGTCTGTCCTAGTTCTGGAAGGTGAAAGCTCCTACAGCAAAAATATATTTGTTAGGAGAGTAAACAGCTATAACTTGCAGAGATAAGGAGATACACTGGGGAAGTAAGGGCAATTTTTATATCTTTCTTCTAGTTGCACCTACACTTTCATCCTTAACTTCTGCCATGATAATGATTTAGTGTTTTCAGATTGCTTTAGTCTGGCACTATGGAGTCTAAATTGTCTTCATTGTAAAATATGTTTTCCAAAACTATTTCCATTTTATGATACAAGTCGTGATTTCAAGATCAGTTTAAGACTTCAGAAACCACATCTGAAAGAGGTGACTTCTCCCAGGTCCTGCAATTCCTTGTTTACTCTCAAGGGTTCACTGAGTTATACAGTGATATGGGTTGAAGAACTAACTCAATTTCTTACTTAAAAGCTCTTAACACTACGTAATCACACGGGGGCTTCAGCCAATGCTCACTTGTCATATCTATGCCTAAATCTGATCTTGACCTCAGAATCTTGATGTGGCTCCTCAGGCAACACATGCATCATCTGATCTTAAACTGCTCATTTGATTGTGTGTGTTCATGCTTGTGTATGATGAAATGCATTTGACAGGTGCACATTTTTAAGAGATGTGCTAATTTCTACCGTGCTTTATACCACACATACTGATTGAGTGATACTTCGTAGAACTTAAGTCTGCTGTCTGAAACTGTTGCTAAGGTCAACTATTAATTATTCTTCTGAAGTGTGAGCATATGCTAACTGATGCTTGGATGCTACAAAAACTTAGCAGATTTTTACAGAGAGAGTTCTTTTATGCTTTCTCTAGGTTTATTTTTTTAATTATTCCTCAAATTCACCACCAATGAAAGGTCACAAAAGTATTAGTGATTGCCTTCATCTCTAGAGTTCTTCCTTTCTTCTTTGGATTGCAGAACTGCTTAGAGAGTTTGTTAATCTATGGCAGGTGAGACTTTTTTTTTTAAAAGAGGGCCTAGACAAGGGAAGAGCTGTCAATGTCGTTCTGTATCCTTAGCTGCTGGTAAGCCTTTGAAGGGCAGGGGGAGATTGCTTCTTCCCACATAATGACTGAGCATGCACAGGTTAGAGAAGGTTTTATGGGACACTGGGTGCTACAAAGAATGTGCTAAAGAAAATGAGGAGCAGGTAGGAGGTTAGAGAGTTAGAAACTGAAGAGAAGCAGAGAGTTGCCCTGCAAGATGCTGCAGAAATGTTTTGGAGGTTGTAGAAAGAAAGAGGCTTTCTTGCAGATACGGAGGCTTGTTCTGGACAGCTGTTGCTGAATGAGAAAGAAAGGCCTTCAAGAACACCACCCTCTGGGTGCGGGTAGGTTTTGAACCTTTCTGTTTAGTGTCTTTTGTTTACTTCAGTGAATTTTTTCTTTTAAGGACTGGGTATTTTTCTTGTTTATCTTTTTGGGTATCCTCCCAAGCCAGTATAAGAAATGTAAGTGTGTCTTTAGATGTGCTCATTTTTAAAAGAATTTAGGTGATTTGCTCTTACTTTTCAAATTGTGGTAAGGTATGGTCACATGAGCTTTCCATTTGTGTTGAGTCATATAGTCTCTTCAGGAACCATGATCTCTTTCTAATTATGCAGGAAAGCCTGTTTGCAAACGCAGAGTAAAACTGGCACATGGGTACAGATCAATGAATCAAATCCATTGATCCACTGTGTTCTATATTACTGTTTTGCTGTGAGTGCATAGCTCAACTCTGTAGTGCAAACAAAGTTTGTGTTCTGGAAATACCATGTCTTTAAAAAAAAAAGGACAAAACAAACAGGAGAAATAACCAAGCGGAAACAACAAAATCCTTTAAAATCCATTCACCTCCCCTCCCCCATTTGGGAAAAAAAAACCCCAAACAAAACCACTAGAGTGTATGGTAGTACTCAAGACAATGCCATATTAACCTCAACTCTGCTTCTATGCTGTTGCAGTAGTAGAATAGAGTTACTCTCTTTGGTAAAAGAACTCCAAAATCTTTTAGACAACAGCAAACTTATGGTTTAGAGGCAGCCTCATAGCAGAATGTTTTTGTACTTAAGCTTACTGAATCAGATTTTTCTATTTCTTCAAAGAAAGATAATGTATAGTTAGTTGTATGTAAGTAAAAACATTAATCTGGAGGTGCTGTACAAAACTTAAATGTCTCCTGTATGCTGGCTGTTACAGAATTGGGTATGCTGTAAGAAGCTGTTTTACATGATCAGAAAAGCTGTGTGTTAACTTGTATTGCAAAAGGCCTTGTTTTGGCAGTTTATAATGACTTATCCCCTTATACGTGCCATTAAATCTAATGATGTTTGCCAAGAAATTCTTATGATTAGGTACAGTGAGGACAATGTGGTCTCATGAGCTTCTTGCTGAAACTATTTGTTTATAAGCAGGGATACCACAATGGTAAAGCTGAAGTACCATCACAATTTAGGAATGAAGACAGTTGTCCTCGGTTTTTCTTCAGGGAAGAGAATTAAACCTAAGAAGTGAGTGCTATTTTAATTTTCCATGAATGTCATCCCTCTCTTTCTCATAATATGTATGTACAGATTTGTGATTGTGTTGTTGCTGATGTTAGACAGAAATGCAGATAAATAGTGTTTATCTATTTCTAATTTGTGCACTGTAAGAGTAATATACTCTTCCTATTCACGAATGAGTTTATCCAACCTTTACTTTACATCTGATGTAAGTCTTGGCTAATTTCCAAACTGCTGTGAATACCATTCATATACTAGACCTTGAGAAAATGTGTATGCAAATAACAGAAACCAGGTGGGCAGGTCTGCACTCCGTTAGTGAAAATTGTAAAATGAGTGCAAAAAGTCAAATACTTAGTATTTAGGCCTGCTTGCATGTCACCTGATTCCCCAAAACATCAAGAATGTGTAGTTCTGCTGATCTACTTTTTAAGTTGTGAAAGATTACCTCTGCAAAACTGTTTTATACAGGTGCCTGAATAAGCAGGCAAGAACTGAATTTTGCCACCTTGAGAAGAGGATTCTGTGCCCTTACCATGCATATCTCCTTTGTGTGTAATATCGTAAAATAATTCCTGCCAATATATTTAGTACAGTATGAATCAATAGAAATATTTTAGTCATATTATGGTTATTATGAGTACCTGTTGATGTAGCATTTTCAATGGGTAATCTTGCTATATCAAGTAGCTGTTGGAATACTAGCAGTTAAATTTCTCTGATATTTTTAAAAAGAATGTGTTAATATGCATTATTTAAGCTTTCCAGCTTTTAGTAGTTAAAATCGTGTCCAAATGTTTAACTTTATAATATTGTAAATTTCAGATTTTTTCTTTTACGGTGGTTTGCACAGTTTTTGTAAATCAGTAGGAAACATCTCATTTTCTTGCTATAAAGCTGTAAAAAGCACAACTCTGCCAAAGTCAGTGATATTCTTCATCTTGTTCTCTGTGGTGTTGAGTGGTCTCCATTTCTGTCAAGATCAATTGGATTTGCAGTTGTTTAGTATCAGTTCTTGGAAAGCTTTCGTAACTGCAGGGCATGTAAAACCAGAAAGAGTCCTTTGGTTTGTATAGTCTAATCCATATGTAGTTTGTAAATCAGGCTATAGTCCCCTCAGTTTGAGACTGTTTACCTGTCCCATTAGGTCTCATGACTTCTGTTGACTTTAGCTTTAGTCAAAGCAATCTATGTGGATCTTCCAGAAAGGGTTTCTGCCTAGGTTTTGGGATGACCAGAAATAGAGATCTTGACTTCTTCTGGGGTTAGCAGGTTCAAGTAAATAAATCTCCTTTACAGTTAAAAATTAATAATATTTATTATGCATTCACTGAGTCTGGAACTGACCAGAAGTTCTAGCAGTCGATTCTTATGAGGATTTTGGGTCCATCTACATTACCATGTCAGTTCAGATCAAGAGTGTGTCTTGAAGCAGGTTTGCTGATCCTTTTGGCGTCTTCTCTGCCTGCCCCCTATCCATGTCCCCCTCCCGTCTCCCCCCACTTCCTTGCTCCCCATGCTGCCATTCGCATCAGAGAAGGTCCTGGAGCCAACGAGCAGATTCCTTCAGAGTGAGCCTCCACCAGCAGATGAATTCCAGGAGCAGGAGCGTAGCTAATGCCTTCCAGCTGCGGAGAGGCCTTTGGGGCCAAGCAAGCAGTGATGGCTGCTCTGAAACATCTCTCCCTATACCCCCTTCCCCCACCAGCCCCTAATGGGTGGGCATCAGGCCCTTGGCACCCCACTGACCCTTTCCCAGTGGAACTGGGCTGCTGTTAATGTAAACAAAGCCTTTGTTAAAGGTCAGCTTAATACATAATAACTTCTATCTGTGGGAGTATTTACATAATGTGCTGTGATATAATGACTATCTCTTGGATGATCTAAAAAGATGTTAAATGCTGAAGTCTTTTGCTAAAAGTGTTGTTTGTTTTGTTTGGGGGATTTTGTTGTAATTATTTTTTTTTTTTACTTCATGGTTCTGAGCACCATTTCCCACTTCAAAGTTCTTTTAAGTCTTTAAATCTCTTAAAATATCTTTTAAAAAATATTATTTGTATTTTAATTGAGAATATTATTCTTTTAAAAAGTACTGATCAGTATACCATGGAGTATTAATTCAAATGTGATGTGGAAGTAAGGGATATTCAGTTTAAATCTAGCTGTAAAAACCACAATGAAATCAGAGCTACTCCCTCTCAGGTCAACATAGTGTGCTTTTGACAGGAATCTAGCTAGTGCCAATTATTTAAGCCTTTATTTATTGACCTCTTCTCATTACTTTGTTCAGGATTGAAATTCAGCCACTCAAGGTGGATTTTTTTAGTGCAGGTTTTATGCTTGCATCCAGACTACCCTTTTGGAATGTAGGTAGGCTTTTAGGTTTCTTCCAGTCATGTAAAATATATTCAGGGCATAAATTGTATTAGACCTGGATGCAGGTAGGCCAGAGAAATAATCTGCAAGTATATTTCAAATATTCACTGTGAGTTATCTAAGTATACTAATTTTAAGAGTGTTTATTTCTTGTAGATATTGTTTAACATACTCTTTATTTACTAATAGACTGGAAAGTACTTCATCATCTTATTGTGATACTAGCCGGTCATCCTGCTTCTCTCCAGGCATACAAGAAAAACATAGTGAACTTTTTGCCTTTTCATTAAAAATATTCCTATCTTCACATTCGAATTTGCCTATTTCTAGGAACTTTTCTAATTTTTCTCCTTTAGTTTAGATTTGCCAGTCAAGTTACAGCAACAGAAGCTTAAATATTAAGAGATCTGAATTAAAATCTCTGGTTCTTTCTCAGACTCCCAGTTAGCCTGAGACAATTAATTTAGAGTCAGATTTCAAAATTGCTACAGATTTGGGGTTTACATATTTGTATTGTTTGTTGCTTCAACTTCTTGCAATCTTGTTTAAAGAAGAAGTCTTCTGCTATTTTCATTAAATAAAGCCAATAGTATGTTGTTATGGGGGGGGGAACCTCAACCTAAAATGCTGTTGAGACACTGTCACAAACAACTTTGGTAAGAAATTGGTGTGTTTACTACAGCATACTTAAGAAATAAAACTTGAGTTTGGTGTTACTAAGAAGGAGGGAGACAACAGTCCAAACTACCAATGTTTGTAGGTTTTTTTGTGTTTGGTGGTTTTTGTTTGTTTTGGTTTTTTTCCTATACTGAACTTGAACTGGGCAGGCTACTGTGTTTATCTGCCCATATAGCATTGAGAGGTACATTTTGTATTCATGTTCCTATTTTTTAGATGTATACTTTGTGTTAATATTTTTCTTAGATGTACACTCTACAGTCTCAGGAGATCTTGCAGATAACAGAACTTAAAATACTAATTTGCCAAAGAGCTAATTTAGAGTAACAATGTCTTGTTAGTGAGAAGTATAACCAAAAAAAAAAAAAAAAGGAAGCACCCTATCCTCTTTTAAAATCTTTCGAGAAAAGTTGTTGCACTTCAGTCTGTGTAGTTCCTGGTTTTGAAGAAATGCTACAAACTGTCAGCCCATCCTATTTATAGCTGGCATTTTTTCTGCAATTAACAAAACTGCTCATGCCTCCTTTTAAATACAGCTTGACCACCTCCTATGTGTTGTTCTTTCATGAAGAGTATGCTTGACTTCATTGACATTCAATAATGTTGAGCTATGTTGCTAATTACTCCCAGCATGAATGCCTGCTTATAATTGTAATTTGTCATGAATGTGTAAGATTTGTTAACGATTTTTTTTAAAAAACTTCTCTTTTTGCCTCAAGTCTTGAGAGTTTTATTGTTTCTAAAACTGCTGAATAACCTGCTGGTTTGAAAATAGTAGTTAATGCATACCACCTACTGGTAATAATTACATCAAGGCTTTTTGCCCCTTCTAGTGTGCTAATACTGCAGAGCTTTACAAATTCTTTCCAGCCAAAGATCTCAATTTTCCTTCAGTGCATCAAAGTTAAGAGGAGATTTCTACCAGAAAAAGACGGGTATATAGGAAAATCAGGCATTTATATTGCATCCGTTTGACCCTCCAGGATGGTCTTAGATGTAGTGAAGGCATTCTCTGGCAATAGTGTCTACCTAACCCATTTCTTAATGTTACATCGGCAGTAAAGAGCCCTGAAGTAGTTTTGCCAGAGCACTGCAAAGGAGATGAAAAAAATTTACTTTCCTGAACTAAGTAATGGCAGTTTGCGTGTGTGGCAGATATAGGCCTGGCTATGGACTTTTGGTGACCAGGGCTTGCTTGTAGCTCACATCAGGCCTGTATTAGGTGCAGTTCAGTTTGTTCCAGCTGATTCCTGGAGCAGTTGTTTAAAACTGGCTTCTCTCAAGCACTTCTCTTGGGAATGACTCCAGTTTGGTGACTAGCTCCACTGTTGTGGAGTTTTGTGTCTGGAACTGATTGCTTGTAAGCTTGGGAGTAAATTTTAGGCTTGGAAGGAACTCTTTTGTTTAGTGGCAGAGTATTGAATTTTATTTCTTCTCCCATGCTTCTAATTAGAGAATGTGCACTGAGGTGCAAGTGGCAGCAAAGACAAATATTTCAAATTCGGATAAGAAAGATTAACTTTGTATATTTTAAACTGTAGATACTGGAACAAAATTCGTTGACTGTTCATGATACTTGTCACCATGTTCTTGAGCTTTCTTTGGAATAAACTAGATCTTTCCAAGTCTAACCTAAAGCTATACTTCTGGAGAGACTTTAAGGTGCAGTCTCTGCTGGTAGTATGGGTAAGACTGTCCTAGGTTTGTCTAACTCTGCTTCATAAAGTCCTCTAAGGCTATCTCTGAAGTCCCTGGGTTCTGAAATACCTCCACCTCGTCAGAGCTTGAAGAGCACTTGCTCTTGGCATCAAGCAGTGGACATCTGTGACAGCCCTCTTGTTATTTCAAGGCAAGGCCCATGGGAGACCCAGACAAAATGTTGTGTGGTGATGATGGGACCAATCTGAATTGGAGGCTGTAGATGCTAGACATGTATGATCACTCCCAGGTGTGGCTGCCTTTGGCAATGTTTGTTCATGTCTGCTGTTGCAGCTGAATATCATTTTAGTGAAAGTAGTGCTCCTATGTGATGAGGCAGGTGGAGGTGGTGGACATTTCATTGGTATGTCTGTTCTGCACCATTCTAAATGCCACTTTGTATACCGAAATAAACTAGATGTCAAAATAAAACCACTTCTGTTGTTATAATCAGCTCTAGAGAAGGAAAAAACAAAAAAGGTATTTGGATAGGACTTTATTCATTAGTAAAGTCTCCAGTAATCCTATTCTGTGTTTCGGACTTGCTGCTAACCACTGGATCCTTGATACTGCTAACTGAATTCAAGGCATAGGCTTTCAAAGAACTTTAATTCCCATTATATTGTCTGTATTTGATACTGTATGTGAAGATTCACTGAAATGTGCAAAGCAGCAAGGAACATAAAAAAGGGAAATGATGACGTGAGCTCAGAGTGACCAGACAGATTCAGAAAACAATTATGAAAAGGAAAGTTATGTTGGTTGTGCTATGTAGCTTCTTATCTGGAGTGTGACCTTGAAAGTAGCATTTCTACTGCTTGCTTGTGCAAAGTGGCTTGTTTCTCCGTGCGCTGGTAAGAGAGGGGTGCCATTTACTGAGCAACCTAGATGAAGTTTAAGCATGTCTCCAATCACTTTAAATGCTTTCATATAGTATAAAAGAGATGGGAAAATCTTCATATTAATCTTACATTTATATGTTTTTTTGGTGGAGAGATGTTTTTGAGGGATGGGCTGTGTGAGTGGTGGAAATACTTAGTATCTGAAGCTGTGTAAAATGTTGAAGTAGTTCCTGACTAAACCAAATGCTTACTGTTAGCGTGAGAGTCAGGAAACAGAGGACTCTACGAGCTGCCTAATCACTGTGTGCCATGGAGTTGCCACCTGTGAGTTATCATATCGTTTGAGTACACCCAAACTCTATGCTATTGAGCCTTTCTCCGGTGGAACACAACTGTGTAAAGCCTGGAGGAATTGCTACACTTGATCAAGTAGTAGCAATAAGGATGGGGCAGCTATGCAATATGTACAGAGACGCAGGGCTCAGCTGTGAGGAGAGCTGCAGATCTGTGTCATGTTGCTGTCAGTTACTTCTGAAAAGATCTTTAGAAGATCATCCATCTGAGCTTGTCTCTGCTCAGAGAGAAGGCGATTTTCTTCTATTTTTGCTGGTAGTGCAAATAGTGTGAGGTATTTTATTCTTTCAGATATGTTGCGAATATTATGGAGGAATGTGGGGTTTACTTCACACGCAGAAATTTCAGATTATCTTATTAACTGAATTTGAGTCAGTTAACATAGCTGGCATGACAGTTTTTTGTTCTTAAGTGAAAGCATAGTTTGAGACTGCAAGGGGTATGAGTTGTGCTTTTTTTTCTGGTTATCTTGAGGTGGTGGGTTTTTTTATGTTTTAATGACAGTACACAGTAGAAGAAATGTCTTCTATAGAGTAGTTACCCTCTGTGCAACTCAAGGTAGAGTTGGAGAAAGGCTCTGTGCCTGTCTTGCTTCCAGATCTGGGCAGAACAGTGCATGGGCATAGGGAAAGACGTCGGGGTGGAGGGTGCGGAACTGATGTGCTGAGCACAATGCATGTGTCCTGTGAGTTAGCGTCCCAAGCAAATGCAGAGCTAATCCTATCCGTGTCAAGGGCCAAGCATGATCCCGGCACAAAAGTCACACCAAATTTGCTTTTCCACTTTTCTTCCTCCTATTCCAGTGTGAATTTGATGGAAGAAAACTAACCACAACACTAAGTGATTTATTTAGGATCATGGACAGCCGAAATATTTAAGCAGATTTATCTAAAAAAAACCCCAAACACTGAAACCCACACTATTTTTAGACGTTTGTCTGCTATTTTAATCTGATTCAAATTTCTTTAGGAAAAGAGGGCCTGTTTTCCCAGAAATATGACCTTTATATTGATATACTTCTGATATCTGTAGAGAGCAAATGCAGACAAATAAAGCAGTTTATACTGGCCTGTGTTCATGTAAATCCCATAGCGTCTTAATACGGAATAATTCTTATGGCTAGGTGAAAATGGAGTTAAAACTTGGGAATCTTGTACTCAAGTGTTTTCAAGAGCCAAAGTAGTTCTTCTTTTGTAGTTGTACTAAAAGGTTCAGCAGAATGTCAGGTTGCTGAACCTCAACTTGGCCAGAAATAATGATTCTCAGTTTAAAAAAAACAAAAAAAGCAAACCAAAAAGGTGGCAGCGAGAGCGCACACTACAAGTTATGAGGGTAATGACAAAAGTCAGTCTGTAGCTCCAACTGTAAGTTCCTGGAATAGAGAAGATTATCTTGATGCTGTGACTTGCTGCAGCAGTGTGTGACAGAAGATGGACAGAAGAGGCTGTAAGGTTCCTTTGCCTAGACTGCTGTCATCTGCTCTTGACTCCAGTCAGCTCCAGGGCACATAAAAGGCTTGCTGACCGATCTTTAGCATGAATTTCCTTGTGCCAGGGAGGTGTTTTAGGCAGAGCTCTGCATCCAGGCCTGAGCTCTGTCAATTCAGGATTAGCTCCAAAAACAGTCTCTGGTGTACACGTGTGGTTTTTCCCTTGGTTATAGAGAAGACAAGGGGAAGAAGGTACTTTGCCTGGGTCCGGACGCATAGCCAGGGAACTTTGCTGGGTGCCATGGAGAGTTTTTTACCTCCAGTCACAGCCTGAGGAGGCAGGAATCTAATTGAACTTCCTAATCCTGTCCCAGCAGAGACTGCCATTCCTGACATCCCCTTCACAGCTCTGCAGGGGAGGCTGAGATTGACATCAAGTGGAGCTGATGACTTCTGTTTCTTGGCCTGCTCATACAGGCTTTGCATTCAGAAGCTTTGTTTTGTTTGGAAACATCCATTGTACGTGGCTTAATTTCATCTAACTTTATGTATCGTAGTTAAAAAAAAAAAAGCGCATTATCTACTTTTTCATTAAAGATGCTCTCAAGCAAGAAAACCAAAACTTTTGCTCCTTCTGATGTCCTGCTGTTACTCCCCAGTGTTCATGTCTGACTTAAAGATTAATTAAAGTAAATATCAAGTGCTACTGAAATAATTAATAAAGTATACAATTTACATTCGATTGTAAGTGGAAGAATGTCTTACACTTCCCTTTAAAAAATCAGCATGGTTCCAGAAAGGAAGGAAGCATGCTAATTACAGTGCCTCCATGGGACTTTACAATTCATGGATGAGAGTTGATCAGAAGATGCAAAGGAGGCAAAGTGAGCATTTTAATGTTTGATACTTCAGTGCTTCTAGTCCCAAAGCTTGCAGTTAAAATACAGAACAAAATTTGTTGTGCATTTCCAGCAGCTTGATATTTCCTGAACTATTCCATCTAGAAGAGTTAGAGACATTTAGGGTTGGATGCTGATTCCATGCTATTTGGGCACTGAGATAATGGTTGAAGTTTCTCCTAACTTACAGTGGTTAATGTGAAATCAGAATTAGTCTCTTTAGCTTTTTTACAAATTACCCAAATGTTTTATGGCTTTTTAAAATGTACATCTCACAACCAGCATTTAGGCATCTTTTCCTGGCACCCAAGGAAAAGAGCAGAAGTTCTGCCTATGACAGAAGCAGCGAATGTAGCATCCAATGCACAGCCGTAATGTCCAGTGTTTATGAAATGATATGAAGATGGTAATGTATCTCTGAACATATTTGTTAATTTGGAAAGTAATAGCATCTGTTACTAGAACAGTGACAAGAGGAAGAAAGAAAAACAGATAAGTCTCTTCTACAGAGCTGGGTATGAAGGTATCTTCTATGAATTATGCCATCTTAAATAGGCAATCATGAAAACAGCTCTGGAGGGTTAGAACATCTAGCTTGAAGGCCAGGAGACGACGATCAAGAAACCAGTGAAGGACCAACACAAGCATGGTATTTTTATTATGTAGTCTCTTGGCCTTCAAATCCATGGCTCCTGAAACCAGAGGGTGTATTACCTTGTCTCTTCACTTAACCTTAACTGCCTCTCTCTTGCTCACATTTCTCTAGTGCCTTAACATTCCTCCTATTCCTTCATGATACTGAAGCACCAGTAAGCAGGAGCACTGAGAATATAGTGAAGCAGTCTGGATGCTCATTATTTCATTCCCCTACTAAATGGGAGAGAGCCAACTGCAGTAAAAATCCAGCTCAGTTTTTGGCTGAAGTATATTTATCACTGTGTGGGATTAGTCTGTGCTCCAAATGAGGAGCGGAGAGGCCTGAGCATGTGTGCTGCTTGTGAGCTGATGTGAACAAGTCCTACACTGAAGAGATGGAAGGTGTTGGGGGGAGGGAGGGAGCTGCAATTTTTTCAGATCTGTGGGGAGTTTCATGAGAGCTATGGAAACTCTACATTTCTGAAGTAGAGAGGCCTTTGCTGTTTCCTGCCAACTTTCAAATCTCTGTTTCATAGCGTGACAGGTTTACAGTCCCCATTAAAATGTTTTCACTTGGTGATTTTGGTTGGTTTGTTAGTTTTCCCCCTCCTGATGTTATTACTGGAAACAGTGAAAGCACTTAAAAAAAAAAAAAAAAAGCACATACTTGGAAAACATGAACCAAAATGGATAGTTGAAGAAAGTTTTTAAGAGTACTGAAGTCAGGATTTTGTAACTGGAGACTTTGGGGCCAGTCCTGTAGGAGTAGTGCTGCCTCTTCTGCCTTCTAGAGGAGCCTAGGCAGAGGGTTTCGAACTTCCATCTTAAGAAATGGTTTTATGTATGAGCAGTTAAACTCTGTATCAGTATGACTCAGTGCCCTATGCTGTTAGATGGCTTATCTAATACAGTCTGTGTTATAAATTCATAATGTTCTAGTTAACATAGTGACATCTGACTGGATTTATTTTAGAGTTACTACCCTTGTAGTTTTATAGAAAGGTTGTTTGGTTTGTATTTCCCCACTGGCCTGCCCCCCGCCCCAACCAACATTTCCTTGTCACTGATCTGAGCAAGGACTCCCTGGCCACTTTTATAAAACTTGTGCCCTCCTGTTCCCCGTTATATGTAATTTAATGCTTTAGAATGGTGAGATGCAAGTAAAAATACAGTCGTGTTTGTGATACAGACACTGAAATTATCTCAGGAGATGCGACCAATTACAGAAGTTCAGTGAGGTATGTGTCTGTTAATTGTAATGGTCATTTAATACATGTACTGCCCTGAATCCTGAACTCCTGTAAGTATTTTTTTGCTGCTTAATTTCAGGCATATAAACACAAGTATTTCATTTACTTTCAATGCGTATTTCTATCACATACCTCTCTTCTATTGTAATCACTATCTTCTCATTTTAGTTGCCAAGCTTTTTAGTGAGGCAGGGAAGACCTTCCTAAGTATGGAACAAACTAAAATCTTGATTATAGTTTGAAAAATTAGATAGAAACATAGTGTCTGATAAATAGGTATGTGATTATACAGGGATGGTATGCTGCATGTATATCATTCATAATTAAGAAAAATATTCTCTGAAAAGGTTGTGGGGTTTTGTTTCACTTTTAAAATTTGGATTAACATTTTTTTCCTAGGGGAAAAAAATGGGGAGCTCAACAAAAAGAATAACTGTTTAATTTGATAATGCTGATTACTATTGGTTTTTTATTTAGACTCATTAACCTTTGTCCCAAAAAGCTTATCTAAATAATTCAGGATTTATATTGGGAGTGGGAGAGCAGAGGATGTGGATTTTTGAACTCTGTTGGAACATCACTGGCTCTGCATTTAGAACAGACTTGACCTTTCTCAGGCTCAGGTCCTGGGCTCAGTGTTCACCAGACTTTCTCAATGGCTTTTATTTTTTTAAAGACAGGGGAAGCCAACACTTGTCTGGCTTGTGAAGTTTTTTGGTGCAGGTTTTTGGTTTGCAAAACTAATACCTTCAGAAAACAGGATGTTTGAGGTGAATGTCATGGAAAAAATGTTCTGCTACACAGACAATTTTGTGGAGGATGTGTTGTTAAGAAACACATTTGTTGTTTTCCCTGCATTGTGTGGGGAAGATTGACGATGTCGGTGCTTGTGAGACTTCTTTGAAATTATTTAAATGTATTTTGCTGCACTCTTGCACTGTGAAGAAAAACAGAATAGCAAGACAAAATGATCAGAAATATTTCTTTTCTCTCAATTTATAGTATTGTATGTCTGTCTTTGCAGCTAGCAGCAGCATGGCTGACCAATTCTTACTCCATTTCCTGAAGAGCAGAAGTGAATATATCCATAGAATCTTCATTAGTTAAATCTTTAAATGTGTATGTGTATAATACATACACCATGCAGTTAAGTGGATTTGTTATAGAATTTAATACTTCATTTTTTTTATATTCTGTAGATATTGTTTTAAATGAGGTAGCAAAGATTAGTGTGTTGGGGGTATTTGTGCCTATTAATTTATCTAATGAAAACTTACAAGGAATTTTGAGAAACAGAGAGCATCATAAGCTTTAAAAGGAAGTTTGTGTTGGCAACAAATACCAACTTTTCTCAAATCCTCCAAAGACAGACAAAACAAAATTCAGGAGTCAGTGATGCAAAGAAGAGGTTTTTATCTGGAGTTTGAATTTAGTTCTTTGCACAGTTTAGGGGAAGTTGAGGAATTATGGAAGTATCAAAAGTGTACATTCTTACTTCAGCCCTATAAATTTCATATAAATGATTGCAAGATCTGTATGGAAAAAAATGGGAATGTATCAAGCTGACCATCTAAAGAAATAAGTTCGGGCAAATTAACCTTCACTGCATTCAATGCTGAACAAATTCAAACTTCAAAACAAGTTGTAAGAAAATAGGAAATAAACATGATCTGTGATGAAACATTAAAGAAATAAAATGCAAGTTACTTCATGATTTTCTAGATTGAGTTATGTGCATCTTCTGTGATTGTTAATTGGATGTACAGCAACTTTGAATCGTGAATTCCTTCTGACCACTTGCAGTTGTAAAGAAGTGCTGGATCAAGCTAACTACAAGTTAGCTGGCATCAGGCCAGCTTACAGCACAGTAGAAAACAGGTGAAATAACCCATGCACCTGAACAGCCTAAAATTCAAGAGGGAAAAATCTGTTCCTGAATTAGAAAGGGTCCAGTTTATATCAGCTCTAAAGCTGAGCCTTTGCACAAATAGCAGTTGATTATGTACATGTAAGTGCTTCATTTCAGGGTAATTTCAAGGCTGAAATGCTCTAAGGCCTTATTAGAAATGCTGAACACTTGAACATTTCTATTGAATGTGTGTAAACTGAAGGGAAAAAAAGGCAAACGCATGTGCAAGGGATAGCTGGGAGATGCCTTGTGCCTGACTTTAGGATTCGGCTTTGTGTTTTCCTGTAGTGGAGGCAGATGTTGGATTCTCTGTATGATCAGTAGACACAAGAGTGTGTTTATGTTTGCACTCCAGGATTCCCATTCTAAACTGTCTGTTTCTTTCACTTGGCTGAAGGAAGTCTAGACCACTAGATGACACCAGGATGTAGTTGTCTGAAGCTGGCTCAGCCGAGTGCTAATTTTTTATGCTGAACTTGAGATACCTAAAAAGTGAGGCCTCAAAAATAGTTACTTTGTTTTAAATGTTTTCTTAGAATGGCTTCCCATGCATGTCATAAGGTTTCACTTAGATTAGTGAGTAGAGGTAGTAGGAGAGAAATGAGAACAAACTGGTTGCCTTGACTAAAGCACCTCAAAGGTTTGTATTAACTTTAAGGAATGTTGATTGAAGAGAACTATTAAAATAAATCAAAGTTAAAGCTCCGAAATTTCACCAAAAAAAAAGTCTTCTATCCTTGGCTGTGATTTTTTTTTTTTATTTTTATGTTTTTCCCTGCACGTAGAGGAGCTTAACAGACAAGGCTGATGCTGTGATCATGAATGGTTTCATTAAGCAAGCAGGTGAGTAACTGCTTGTGTGTGAGGTTTTGGGAGTTGTTTACAGCAAGAAATACTGGGAAGTTCAGAAGAGCCTGTTCTGGTAGAATGGGATGGTGCCAAGCTTTCTGCCACAGAAGATGTGTAGGGAGGAGCTCTTACTGGAATTAGCTTGAAGAAATGTGATTGCTGAAGAACAGGCTTCTCCTGTCTGGATGTTTTAGTCTTGTTCATTGCTTACCTAGTGATTGGCTTTCAGCATAAGATTGGACTTAAAGATTTTTCAACTTGTATCAGTGTCTGTTGCTGCCATTAACAAAAGAAAGGGTGTGTGATTGCAGGTCCAAAAGCAAAAACTGGGATATTGGAAAGCCAGTGCTAGGCTAGCTCCTTATGCTAGGCCTTCTTGTTAATGCTGCTTTGAAATCTGTAGATGAAAAAGACGTGTAGCAATGTAAATGAATTATTTTGTCATAATACAGCTAAGACTTCAAAGAAGATGAACAGCACTCAAACGTTTCAATGAGAAATCATATCAAAGGAGCACTTTTTTCTTATTCTTCCTTGTAGTGCACCTTTCTGACTTTTCCTAATTGCACCAATGCAAGGTTTTTGCCAGGCAGAGAGATGTATTTATTTATATTATACAGGCTCTGTTATTGCTTGGAACATAAATAAAATTCAACAGCAGCATAGTTTTCTAGTTTAATTCAGAGAGAAATAGTTCACCTATTTAGAATTAAAATCCATAAATCCATTAAAAAATAATTCTAATTAATTAAATTTCAATGGAAGAAGAGTTTCCTGCTGGAAACAATGATTTTTATTTTTTCATGAGAGCAATTTTAAACCACAGAGTTGATATTGTTCTCCAGTAGAACAAACTGACAACGATATCATTTTGCTAGCTTTGGTCTTCTTTCTCTGTTGCAAGAAGAGATTCATTGTTACCGGAGACAAGCTACAGCTCTAACATGTTATTTTCCCAAATGAGATCTAAATTTAGTAATTATTCCTTTAAAATACACAGCTGTACAGACTAACCAAAAACTTGTGAATTGATACCAGAAACCAGAACCAGCAGGACTAGCTTCACTTCTTGAAGCTGTGACAAAGGATCTGTTTGCACTCTGCTGAATGTGGGTGTGCTAAGCATCCTGTAGGAGCCAATTAGCCTGTGCTAATCTATGTCTTCTCCAGGCTGCACTGGGAGGGTTTCTCCTTGCAAGCTGGTAGGAAAGGCCCCTGTTTGCAAGCTGTTGACTGTTGTGATAGTTGTAACCACGTTCTTGATGGTGACTTCCTTTTCTGTACCATGAAAGTCACACATTCCAAGTGTTTGAACTCAACCTGCATGTTTAAGTTTACATCTCCTAGAGCCTTGAATATCAACCACTATAGTTTTTTATAACAACCAAGCCTTCCTTTGCTACAGGTTAGAGAAAGAGAGGAAGGAGCTTGCTGCAGTAAGTGATTAAGTGTATTTTTTGCTCTGTGTGAAGTTGGACATGATTCAGTATGCATAGACGCTGTCAAATTTCTAAAGTAAGCGTTAACCACTATTTGTGGCTGGGTGATTGCTCTGTTTCAATGTCTGTTGGAAAGCAGTTGTCATGGGGATTAAGTGGGTTTGCTCATCTTGATAGAAAAACTATTAATTCTTAGCTTAGATCTCATAAAATATGAGGAAGAAGGCATCTTTCATCATGTATTTCAAATGGGCTGCCACAAATTTAATTTTTCAATGTTAATATTCTGAAAAAGTTGTGTTCTGTATCCTATGACTGAAGGTTAGCCTAATAGAAGGACATGAGCAGATGACACTGAAGACCTGTGTAATTTTTAATCACTCCAGAATCACAGTGGAATTCCAGTCTGGACATGTGTACCCATGCTTGCCACAGTCATTGGGGAAGAATTAAGAAATTTATAATGAGATTCACCACTAGGAGTCTGAGCATGAAGCTGTTTTAGGTAACCAGGAGCATAATTTATAATAGTACTGGGTACATAATCTTAATTCTGGAAAATTGTCCCTTTCTAACAGGGACATTCTGGCACTGTAGCATAGTCTTACAACTTTTTGCTTCACCTCTTAAACTGCCAGAATTATTTGGGCTATAACTGGTGAACATTACATAGAGAGAAGTAAGGGGTAGAAAATGCCTTTATTTGTTGGGTGGTTTTGCTGTCCTTCAGTGCCTGGAGGCAGAGGGGAATTTTGGGTCGTTGCTGTCCTCGTCAGTTTAAACTGCATCTTCAGCACCATCTCTGCTCTGCCCTCACCCCCCTACTTGTCGTCATTGATCAATTTGCTTTTAAAACAGTATGTCATGGAAGGCAGTGAAAAAGTCGTCTATATGTACATCTGTACTGCTTCCATTAGCTGTGCCATTGAAAGTCTTGAAACCAAGGAACATTGCATCAGAAGCAACACACTGGTGACACTAAACTGCTTTTTTTTTTTTTTCATAAGAAGCCACTGTAGTTTTGTCTTTCTTAATATAAAAGTCCACATCCTCTGATCTGCAGGACAAATGCAACTTACATAGATTATCAGAGGTCAAGGACCACTGGAAGAAGAGTATTAGTTTTTCAGAAAATATGAATTTCATAGTGTTATATTTTAGTTTAGTATCTATAGCCTTACACTGTTTCAGCACATATATAAACAAATGTATAAAATAGTTTCTTAGAAAACATAGGTTTTTCATGAAATAATGAAGTTGGTCTTTTCTTTGCTAAGTTGGTCATTTAGAAGAGAGCATATTTTAACTAGCCTCTTACATTCTATGGTGTTTCTTTAGTAATTCTTCCCTGTGGGTTTCTATTTCTAAGTGGAGAGTTGGAGGGGTTTTTTTGGTGGTTTGTTCTTTTTTTTAATTTTTGAAAATAATATACTTATTAAAACTTTAGGGTATGTTTGTACCAAGATCATGATAAAACATAATGTGGTACATTTCCTCAGTTGCTATTTTTGTAAACAGAAAATTCATGTCTGGAGTGCATCAGACTTCTGAACAGACTTAGCTCCGTACCAGAGTGCAAATGCCAAGTTAAACACTGCTCCAAAGAAGTGCTTTTCTGTCTGGAGAGGCGGAGTGGGGGGGCGGGATTATGTATATCTTTGTTTCATATCTAAACTATCTGTGTTTACTTTCTCCCCAACCCCAGTGCAGAATCCAGAGATTAATTTGTCAGTGTTTTTTTTTTCTTAAGGCATGTTTTCTTTGATTCTTTTTTTTCCCTGAGCAGCTTTGCCTTAAGTTGTTCTATACTTTTTTTGAAAATGGAACAATTGCTGCAAATGAAAATTTATGAAGTCAGCCTATTCTAGCAGTGTCTTTTTTCAGAGGAACTTTGTTTTAAAAGATTTCCTTAAACAAGGAGAAAGGAATTGAAAAAGAGCAAAAGAAAAATGAAAGGCCAGTATGGCCTTTATCTTCATAAACCATTTTCTTTTTGTGTGTGGTTCATTATTTATCCCAGGGTTTTAACTGTAATCTAACTACATCTGTAAATATGTGTTTATAAAATCTTTTTAATACACACATGCACACAGAGCAGAGAACAACTTGTGGGGAGTTTGAGGAGTCTCAAAGTGTCTTGCACTGAATCTGAATGAGCAGTATCATATTGCTGTGAAAAATATTGTCCTGGGATATGTAAGTAGGAGTATAACCTGAAAAACTAATGGTGTATTGTGAAAGTTTTAGCTGGATCGTTGTGTCCATGTTTAGGTGCTCTGTTTCGAGGCTGACCAACTAAAGACAAAGCAGTGAAAATGAGCAGAGATCTATCAGTCTACTAAGCGAGAAAGGCTACTTAGTTTTAAGAAGGCTAAAGGAGGAGGATACAACAGTGTTCATCTATGTAAATAGCTGCTGTGGAGGGAGCAGGAAGATTTTATTGCAGCAAAGGTGGCTTAGAATACATATTAAGAGAACTTGTAAGGATTTATTAAAAAAAAAAAACAGAAAAACCCAAAAACAAAACCAAAGCAAAACCAGCAAACTACAAAACTCCAAACCAAAACCAATAAAAAGCCGTCACCACCTGACCTGATGCCCTGAAAAGGGTGAGACCTTTAAGAACAGGTTAAATCTATCAAGAATTTAATGAAATTAATTGATCCATTGCTAGTCCAAACTAGGTTATCTTCTGGGATACTTCTCAGATTTATGATTTTATAATGGCGAATAATAAATAATTTTTTAAAATATTGTTTTAAACAGGGAAGTAATAAATTGGGGCACATCAACTGGTGCTGCAAAACACCCAAGTATTAAGGGGAGCTTGGTTTTAGTCATATGTTTTCAGTGTTTGACTTTTGTGAACCTGTGAGCGAATGAATTTTAGGACAGACCTTCACAGGAAGTAAACTTTATATTTTCACACAGAGCTCTTCCAGAAATCAAATCTTGAATTTGCATGCATATTCTATGTATTGCCAGCATGTAAACAGAGTAAAAGCAGCAGCCCAGTAACTTTTTTCCTGACAAATAAGCAGTAAAATACATCTTGAATTTTGGCTGTCAAATAAATATAATCACTTAATTGTAAATTATCCATAGTTACAAACTATAAAAGGAGATAAATGATAATTAAATAGTCCTTTTCAGACTTTATTAGTGATCAGGAAGAAGCCAGATTGTTAAGTAAAATGCTTCATTCTGCTGTAAAGTATCAGTCTAGTATTTGAGAATGATTATTTTCTTTTGGAAAGCTAATTGCCACAGAATAGTGAGAGCCAACAGAAACGGTGACAAATAGGATCTAAAGAATAATGGAAAGGGAATAAGCAAAGCTGGTCAAAAACACTGATTGGAGAAGGAGCTTATAAATTGTCTCAAACCTGGTAAAAAGCTTTCTGCTGTAAGTATTCATGCTAGTTTGTTCGCAGCGTGTATTTAACCGGTGATTAATCTGCGGTGGTCTGAATTGTTTGTGCCTCCTGTTTCCCATAACTGCTTATTCAGTGACTGAGTCAGTTTTGCAGAACTGAGCTCATGGAGATGGCAACTGGCAAAGACTAAACCTGCAATGTAAACAGTCCCTGACTTATGAATGTGAAGTTACTGCTTTGCTTATTTGCAGATCTCTGCAAGATGTGAAATTCTCATGCCTTCTTACCAATATTTTATGCTGTTGGATTTATTAAGCTCCTTTCTGCTTAGGTTGTCCATACTGCAGTATTGCGTGCCACGATGAGTAGCATCAAATAGCCAAGCAATTTTTAGTTGTAATTCTCCCAGTGATATAGCAGATTTACTTATATTTGGGTTACTTTGAATGTTCAGCATTTTTTACTGTTGTAATTCATTTTTTTTGTTGGTCATCAGAACAGTAAATTTCTATGTACTGGAGAGAGTAAATCAACATCTAGAGAATTAAGTCAAATGTTTTTAATCAAGTTTCTGCAGAATCTCACAACAGCAAAGCATATCACTAAGAGAACGTGGAAAAAATACTTTGTTCAACAATGATTGCAAACATCGCCAGCTTCATTCAATATCCAAGTCTTGTCTAACGGATCAGTGTTACGTAAAATTTGACTCTTGGAAAAAACCTCTTAATGAAGAAGTTGCATAAAGCATCTTTCCCCAGCAAAACTGGCAATCAGATATGAGTATCATATTTCCTGGATCGTGTGTTTTTGTTTGTGGGTTGTTTGGGTTTTTTGTGTTTGCTTGGTTTCTTTTTGCTTCTACTAATGTCAGAACTGTTGCTTGTGGCTTATGTTTATACCAGTTTTGGGGATGCCTGATTGTGTTGTGGCCTTTCATGTCTTCCCAAGATGTGTGAGATGGCAATATAGTTACTAATTTGCACCATTACATCTAGCAGTTCTACTTGTCATGATGATGGATCTGGAACCTTTTTTTAACAGAAGAGGTTAGTCAGCCTCTTACCTTATTATGAGGAACTGGATGAAGTTTTACCTACTGCTTTGGAGAACTTACCCATACTTGGCAACAGCTTCACAGCTACTGTTTGGATGTGGCTGCAGTTTACAATCGTTGGTTTCTGAGTTGACATAGCTTTTATGAAATGACGGTAGCTTCTGAGACTCTAAATCAAGCTGGGACTCTTATTATATCTGTATCCTTAGGTGTTTGCAAATCCTTAGCAATTTTGAGGTAGGTTTCCAAAATTTAGATTTTTGTTTACGTTTTTCTGCTACATAAGATGTCAGCATCTGATAGCCTCTATGTTGTTGGTGCCGTTCTGTAACTTAGCAGCATAAGTAAAAACACCGATCTGACTCTGCAGTCTGAAGTAGGCATTTACTGTGTCCATGAGATGGTTGTCCATGAGGAAAACTAGTGGTTATGTCTCTAAACTGAAGCTTGCAGAAAGCTCGATGCCATGACTCCTGATCTGTAGCTATTGTCAGGATTATTGTCAGATATGCTGTATTATCTGATTATGTTGTTACCTGTGCTTAGCAAGAACATTTTATGTACAGTGGGAATCATTATGTAGAACAATGTAGTTTGTTAGGGGAGTTGTTTTCCTTTTCTGTCATGAGTCAAATTGTTACTGCTTTACCTAGAGATCTGATGTTGTGTTCTGGGGGTTTTTTTCCCCGCCATTGAAAATACTGTCTCTTTTCTAGACTTGGTCTGCATGTAGGTGGTTGTTTTTTTTTTT
>VZZY01011591.1:132099-145512 GCA_013400335.1 Eurystomus gularis
GGACCTGACTCATTTGCTGCTCTTCTTCAGCCATGTCTCCTGTGACAGACCTTTCCAAAGGAGCGTCTCAGTTGCACCTGCCACAGGCTTCCTCTTAGGAGGGCTTCAGAGTGGCTTTGTCTTGCTCATACTGAACTTCCCTGGAGTTGTCAGGCATCACAATTATCCATATAAGCCTTTACATCAATCACCAGCAAGTCCCTTCTAGCTTTTCCTTGGTTTGCTCACCACATTCCCAGCCCTGCAATGGAAGTCAGAAATAAGAGACAGAGACCTATTGCCTTTCACTGTCTACAGTTATCCTCCTACACCAACATATTACAGTAGCTTGTGACGATCAAGATTGCAGGACAAGAAGGAAAAATTGGTAAACGTCCTACTGGACAGAATTCAGAAATATAAGACCATAATTGCACGAGAAGACATCACTATGTTTATCTCTGAGTCTACGATCTTGTGTTTGGTGTGCAACCACTTTCGAATACTTGGAGAGGGTAGCTAGCTAACTCGAATCTGCTACCAGCAAACTAACACCTCTGTGCTTTGGTTTGTTGACATATATATGCAGCATCTTTGAGACCATGAAGTCATCCAGAATGTCAATGCTAGATTTCCCATTTTGGAGTGGGGGAGCTGTATAATGAACTGAAAGGACATGGAGAAACAGCACAAATGTTTCTGGATTCTGGAAGTTATCTATGTGTGATTCTTAATCCTTTATGGCATAGTTGTTGAATGCTTGTAGGTCTGCCAGGGTTACTGACTCATGAAGGTTTGTGAAGCTGTATCTCCACTAGCCTTTGGGTTTGTTGCCATCAGAAACAACCTGGACAGCACTGTGTTCTAGATGCAGTGTTTGCTGAAGCCACAGATGGGCACACAGTTCCAAGTACTGTATGCAAAATTAGGATCTTGCCACCAGCAGTGGGTCAGAGAGACTGGATCTATCAATGATAGATGTATTCTGGGACACTAGTGCCTGCCTCCTGTATCACCTTCCTGTTCCTTTGCAACCACAGGCACAACCAGGTGTCAAGATGAATTAATATGTATACCTCAAATTTATCCCCTCCCCAAGCCCTGATGCACTAGTCCTCCTTTGTTGATAGAGCCCAGAGTGGTGATCAATGGTGCCAAGTCCAGCTGGAGACCCGTAACTAGTGAAGCCCTCCAAGGATCAGTGCTGGGTCCAGTCCTGTTCAACATCTTCATCAATGACCTCAATGAAGGGACAGAGTGTCTTCTCAGCAAGTTTGCTGATGATACAAAACTGGGAGGTTTCGCTGATACACCTGAAGTCTGTGCGGCCATTCAGCAGGATTTGGACTGACTGGAGAGCTGGGCAAAGAGGAACCTCATGAGGTTCAACAAGAATAAGTGCAGAGTCCTGCACCTGGGAAGGAGTAACAAAATGCACCAGTACAGATTGGGAGGCGATCTGCTAGAGAGCAGCTCCATGGAGAAGGACCTTGGAGTTCTGGTGGACAACAAGTTATCCATGGGACAGCAATGTGCCCTTGTGGCCAATAAAGCCAATGGTATCGTGGGGTGCATTAAGAAGAGTGTGTCCAGCAGATCGAGGGAGGTCCTCCTCCCCCTCTACTCTGCCCTAGTGAGACCTCACCTGGAGTACTGTGTTCAGTTCTGGGCTCCCCAGTTCAAGAGGGACAGAGATCTACTTGAGAGAGTCCAGCGGAGGCTACGAGGATGATTAAGGGACTGGAACACCTGCCTTATGAGGAAAGGTTGAGAGACCTTAGTCTGGAGAAGAGAAGACTGAGAGGGTATCTAATTAATGTGTATAAATATATGAGGGGTAGGTGTCAAGAAGAAAGGGGCAACCTCTTTTCACTTGTGCCCTGTGATAGGACAAGGGGCAATAGATACAAGCTAGAGCACAGGAAGTTCCACCTCAACATGAGGAGCAACTTCTTTACTATGAGGGTTACAGAGCACTGGAACGGGCTCCCCAGGGAGGTTGTGGAGTCTCCTTCTCTGGAGACTTTCAAGACCTGTCTGGATGCGTTCCTGTGTAACCTGCCCTAGATTCTATGGTCCTGCTTGGGAGGGGGGTTGGACATGATGATCTCCAGAGGTCCCTTCCAACCCCTCACATTCTATGATTCCTTTGTTTAGCTTTTGAATACAGTAGAGTTTTGTGTTGGTTGTTGATTGATGGCAATGATCAGTTATCTAGTTAAAAAGGTTTGAAAACTTGCTGCCCTACAGATGCTGGCTGCATCTCACCTGTACCTAACTAATGGAAACGCATCACGCAATAACCTACCTAGATGTCCTGGCTTAGTATTCCATGCCCAAGAGTCAGAGTTCACAAGAGTGTGTCCAATTTCAGAGTTCCCCACTAGGTTGTATGTGCAGGTGCCAACAAACACCATTGCTCTAGTAGGAGGAAGTTAGCAGACAAGACTATTTATGCTCCTGGAGAAGCTCTACTGGCACACTTAAATCAGAAGCGAGGGCATGTGTCTATAGATGCAGGATTCATACCCTCCCCCACCCCTTGTGACCAGGTCACATGTATTAGGCAATGGGGCATCTGCTGCTGGTTTTGATGTCCTTTTGACCTATGCTTGACATGCACGGTGCTCTGTGACACTTCTCATAAAAATGCTTGGCGATACAGTAAGTTGTCTCTCTTGTGCCTTCAGCTGAAGTAAATGAATGCCACAAGATGCTCTCTTTTGCCTTGTGGAAGGTATTGGACTTGGTGGCTATAAGGAGGCCTAGCTGTCCCAAGAGGGCAGCTTTGCCCTCTCGTCAAGGATTAGGTCAGGACTGGCAACTAGACAAGTGGTGGATGCTCTCTATTAATGACTCTCCCTTCCCAAAGGGGAAGAGAAAAGGAATAAGGCACGGATTTAAGGACTGGAAAAGTAAAACAGTTTTAGTGAAATAATAACAATAAAATAATTACATATGTACAAATATATACAAAACCAATATGAAACCCAACCCCCTGGTGGCAATCATGTCACCACTGATGCTGTGGGCAGGCACTGGGGAAGTCCTAGACTGGACTTAGCAGCAGATGGCAACTAGATTCAGGAACTGGATTTGGGAACTGGATTTAGGAATGCATAGATTGGGATCAAAGACAGAACAGAGTCCTCCTCAGATGCTGGCCATTGAGGAAGAGAGCTTAACCCTTGTGATCCCTCAGCTTTATGCTGAATATGACCTATATGGAATGGAATACCTTGCTGGTCAGTTTAAGGTCACCTGTCCTGTCTGATCTTCCCCACAGGTGTGACCTCTTGCTTTATGGCATCCCAAAGTGGTACACAGGATTTAGCAGTGACCTTGGTTTCTATAGGAAAAAGTATAGGCAAGAGCCTTTCTGCACACCAATCCTTGGTAGTAACTATAAACCTTGAGTGTTAGCACTGCTGCAAGAAGATGCTCACTGCAAAAATATGCCGTTAACTTCAGAAAGTGCAGTTACAAGAGATTCAGCTGAAAAGTAAAATCACTCTACAGAATTAATTCTGTTCTAGCTCAAACCAGGACACTTTTTCTGGGTGGGAACAGGAGATGTTATCTAGTTCTCTCTCCTTTGTCTGTTTTTTGGTAGCGGTCTTAGGATTGGGGTTTTTTTTTTTGTTTTGGTTGATTGGTTGTTTTTTTAATAGTCTGTCTTCAGCAGCCAAGAAGCAGTTGTATATAGAAACTTGAGCTATTCTCTCAGAAATTCAGGAGGTTTGCCTGCAGTGGAAAAACTTCTCTCAGAGTTCTTGGAGAGCTTGCTTTGCTGGTATCCCTACTCTACCATGGATAAGCAAGGCTTGCTCTCCAAGAGCTCAGAGGTAGGTGTATTTTATTAGGACTAATCACATCAAAAGGCATTTTTAAAGACCTACTGAAACAATTATTCTGTCATGTGAAGAAGTTGAGCTTGCAGTATTTCCCTTAGTTGTTAGCCAGAAAATTTACTCTGGGTATGGAGGAGACGAAGAAAGACAAGGCAATCAGGTATACAAAAGTGAGAAGGAAAAGAAGGAAAGGTCAAGTAGTAGTAAATACTCAAGACCTAGTTGTGGACTGTGAACAAACATTAACTTTTTAAGCTTTTAACTGACCTATGCCAAAACATCAGTATTGAAAAAGAAATGATATGGAAGTCTGGTGTTTTATTTAAACATTTTGCTTGGAGTTCTTTCTAGGCTTTTAAAATACATTGAACTTAAATTCTAAGGTTTTCCAAAACAGAAATGTGTAAGTTTGTCTTCCCATAGCAAGAAGTTAAGGAAAAGGCAGGTGCTAGCAGTAATCTAATGAATTAATACTGGTATCTCAGGACTAACATCTGCTTTCCAGAATTTTGAAACCAAGACAGATGTTGTGTGTTACCAGTCAAAATATGCTCACCTTTTGTTTCTGTGCAGTCTCTGTAAATTCATTAAGGTTGCTCAGATGTAACTGCTTAGTAGAGCATTGTCAAGCTTGTGGATTTTGACTGCTTTAAAGGATACAAGAAAGTGAGACTCAGGGACAAAGAGAAGATTAAACCTAAGATTTTTGTTTCATAACCCAGACCCTTAGGATGAATGTAGAAATCTTAAACTCTAAGAAAGGAGTGTTTCTCTGTGTACATGAGTATATATCCACATAGAGTTTGGTTTCAGATGTGGAACCCTTGCTCTTGGAAACTGACTTGTCATTTTAAAATGGCTAGAGCTTTTGGTGTATGAATGAGACATCCTAGAAAAGGAATTTTTCATCTGAAGTTTTCATATTTATTTTTATAATTAACTACAAAATGCTTCTAATTCCCTATGAACAAGATGTATTGAAATGGTGCAACAGACCACTACAGAAGGAATGATAGTGCTTGAGAATGCACAACAAAATGTAGAAAGGCACCACAGATGAAAAGCCAGTGTTGTGAGGGGCACGAAACTTGTGTAGATGATTTCCAAGTCCGCATCCCATTGTGCTTCTATCAGACTGAGTTTAAACTCCTCCTCGTTTCTTCCCACTTGTAGATGTTCTGAACTGGCCTGTGCCTGCACTGGCCATTACTGCGGTGCTCATATCTCTGCTGTGCATCTTCAGCATGTGCAAGTAAAAAAAATTTAGGTGCTGAAAACAAGTTTTTGTTGCTTTCAAGTTGGGCTGAAGAAAACAATGCTAACACTTGGAAGAGGATGGTTTGCAATGCAGAGTGCTGAAGTAGCTCTTGACTTTCCAAATGTTAAAATTTTATCGGTTGGTTCTATAAGTAACAGTAATAACAATTTTATTTATTGGGCACCCTTCCATCGTTAATGTCCTGTTAGATGGCTCACAAAAGACATAATCTGCTGTTAATGTCCTGCTAGGAGCCTCATAAAAGAAATAAAATAAAAAGGCAGTTATATGCTTAATGGTTTATGCGTTTTCTTTCATGTTGATGTAGAAGATTATAGTAAAAAGGCCAATTTTGCATCTTCATTGAAATTAATGGAGTTTCAATAGCTTATCCTGCATCAGAAAGAGGTCCAAAATGTTAGCGCTTGTTCTTTAGGTTCAGTCAGCTGATGCTGGAACATTCCTGATTGATTTGCAAGGTACCTCAACTGGATTAATTAGAAGAGAAAAATACCGTTTTCCCCCTCTAAATTCTGCTTACTGCAAAACCCACTTGGTATAAAATGTCATGTCAGGGAGGCTCCTTTTCCCCATCTTCTGACTAAATTGCCATTTCTTGTGCTCATTCTTTTCATCTTTTATGTTGTTCATTAAAAATGTTACGTTTTATGCCCAGTATTGTTCACAGTCTACAAGGTTTTTATCACTTAGATAAAAGCAATCTACTTGATGCACAGCTGGTCTCCTGAATGATCTGATTGCTTTTGTGATAGGCCTTAGACACCTAATGCTGTGCAGAGCACTTCTATGCATTTTTTTCAAATAACTAAATTAAATTACTTGCAGAAGAACCTGTTTTATAACAGCATATCTGAAGAAGATTTTCAGATTTATGTCCAGTCTGTTATGCTTTCTAGCCTCTAGTAGCATAGTGGTCCCACTGATTTCTTGAGGAATGAGGTACAATACAGCTTGAACATGACTTCCTTTTCCTCACTCTTTTGATGGAGTGGGAGAAGGGAGAATAGCGTCTCACCTCTGGAGAGGACACTCAGCTTTAAATCTTAGGAGGAAATGTATGCCTCTCTATTACTTTGAACTTAGATGCCTAATTACTTATGAGGTCTAAAAGCTGATGTTGGGCCTCTGCACTGGCTGTTGGGTAGCCTGGCCCATGTACTTCCGTCCACCCTGTTCTAAGGTCCCTGGTGTTCTCCATCTCTCTGAGAGACTGGCCACTCCAGTCCCAGCTCAGGATTTTGGTGAGTTAGAGGACATCTCATTATCAGGTATTGAATACCTAAGTTTTCTTTGCAGGTTTAGACCCAAAACAAGTGTGATTCTACTTTTACTGTATATAATCTGCTTGCTTTGAAATAAACAGAAAGATTTACTGCAAAAAGTTACTATATTTGCCCCATCCTCCAACATATTTTTATATAATCTCAGTTTATTATCAAATAGAAGGTTTTTAAACAAACCTTTTTTATTTAGTGCACATGCTGAGACCACTTAACAGCTTTTCTTTTTATTTAAGATTTTTTTTTTTAAAAAAAAAGCTGCCAGCCTGCTTCCAGATGGTATCATACATGGGTGGTAACAGTCAACTGGTACCAAATATATTTTCATCTGTGCTTCCCTGGGAATATATTACCTAGCTGGCTTTGGTCCCAAGATAATCAAATAGTTGCAAATCCTAGGTTCTTTGGCTTCATCAAATTCTGGTTAAAGTTACCCTTGATCAACCTGTAGACAAGCTAAAGTCATCAGACTTTTTGGTAATGGGAAATCTAAATCCCATTTAGATTTTATTAACTTTTTCTGAATTTTTAAATGTATTTACTCTTAACAAGAAATGTGTCATCATCTGTAGGCTTGGAACTGTTTTACAGAGTATTTTCTGTTGATTCTTAAGCACTGCCTGGCTTTGTCCACACTTCAGCATGTAGTGGCTCAAGAGAATTAGGATAACTCAAACCCAGCATTTCTACTCCCAACAGAAATTCATCTTTCGAAAAGAAAGCTGTGAAGGTTTTGTTATTGCTTTAGTTCTTAAACTACCTGTAGTTCTGTCATCATTTTAGACAGTGTTTAAGGACCCCAAGCAAAGCCCAGCATATTTTATTATGGCTCTCCCTGATATAGTCTTTTATCAGCCTAATTACTGTATCTTTGGGCTTCCTAAGTCTTCTCTGCAGGAGCAGTGCCTGCTGCTCTAGATATTGCTTCAGGTGTACCAAATCTAAAAGGACTATGAAACGTTGATATGCATGACACAAGATGACAGTTAAGCCTCTTTTCCAAGCGCTGTGCGTATAGTTGGCTACCTCAAGCTCTAGTCATTCTCCCTGGTGAAAGATCTTCTAGCACCAGACATTTGCACCTGCTTCCAGTTGCTGTTGTGATTCTCTCTTCCACTGCTGTTTTCTTTCCCCCAGCAAGAAATACTTACTAAAGAATTACTGATATCTTTTGACTTGCAGTTTTCATGAGTAGAAACATTGCACTCAAAAAGTGAATTGTCATGACCTAGCACGACCTGTTATAAAAGCCGTTGCACTGCATCTTAAAACAAAGTGACCGTACATACAGATTTAAAAGGTAGGCTGGAAATAAGGAGGAAATATTACATGCAAGTTTTGGCACTGTTCTCAGAAGCAAGTATGTCCAGAAATCTATAGAGCTTATATTCCATTAATCAGCAGCAAGTAGCCTACAGATTTGTGGTGTTGTAAATGTGAGGTCCCAGCTCAACCTAGCAGTGGAGTACGCCTGCCAGGTACAGATACATGATCAGCAATATTCTAGGCTAACGTGTTTTAGTTCACACTGGAGTGGCCTGTGCTCACACAGAGGCAAACAGCAGTAGCACTGCCCTGGAGCAGGTAACTTGTTGAGTCTTGGTAGCTTATTATCTGTTTTTATGGCTTGCAGAATTCTCCCTTTCTAATTTTCATGAAACTGGAATAAGAGTCTTCTACTCTCATCAAAAGAAGATGCCTGACAATTCCCTGTGTAATCGTACTGTAAAGAACTGAGTGCAGCTGTTCTTTTTATTCTTTACTTCATTTCAGTCTTCTCCACTGATCTGTGTTACATGGCACTGTACACAGTAGTAATCAAAGAACTGGAAATATATTCAACATGTGCACTGTTGTTTAAATAAGAAATAATTTCAGACTATACTTTAGCTGTACAAGTTGATATTCATCTTATTCCTAAGAATCTCCTCACCTGAAAGTTATGAGTACAGATTTTTGGGTTGGAATACTAGAGCATCTGGAAACAGGAACCTACATTCGTGCAATGATGCATTTTTACAAGCTTATAAATAAAAGCTGAGCATAATAAATTATAAGGTTAGACATGAGACACAGCTGACAAGCTAGTAGTGCTGTGAAAATTTTTTTGGTAAAACTTCACCAGGCATCACAAGAAGCATCACGTCCAAGTGTGGAAGTGAAAATCTCATGGGTTTGATGCCAAACAAACCTTATCTCATGTGGAATCTTTTCTTTTTCTTCCGTAGATGTAAATCATTATGGGTATTATTACACATGAAGCAGGACCTAGAGTAAGATGTTAACATTTACAGTACATTTTCTGGTTTTTAATGTTAAGTGCTTAGATTTTAAGAAACCTGTTCCTTGCACTTTTCTTATCTCATATATGTACACATACACATCTTCCTTATCCTAGAAGAGGACTCAAGGTCAGTGTTGTTTTTCGAAATGCCTTTGGTAACTCCTTTCTACCACTGCCCCAGATGCCACCATACAGGAAATGTTTCATAGTTCATTCAGTATGTATATGAATATTCTTGCTGTTTCTCATACTGGTTTGGTTGAGTGCTTGCTTTGTTTTGTTTTTAAAATAAACCTCTCTTGACAGAATTTTTAAGTAGAAGTCAGAACAGTGCCCTGGTCTGTGGGGAACCTGATCGGGAAGGGAGTCAAAGGGTGATATGCAAGTCCATTCTACCTCATGCCCCTCATTTAAAAATACTTATTCTAAAAAACTGAAACAACCTAAAAATGCTTGCATTTAGTAGCATTTTCATTAAGGGTGGTTAACAGCTCTATAACTGTTCAGCTGTTGCCAATAGCATTTTCATATTACACCTTCTGGGGGTTTCTGTCTTGCTATTTAAAAATAAATAGACTGATATATAGGCAGACACACCAAAAAGAGGTGGTATTACTGACAACTCCACTATAACTTTCAGCCCATTAACATAAAAGTCCACCACTAAATCTCGCAGGGTAAACTATGCAGAGATAGAAAAGCCCCAAGGTATTAAGAGTGATTTTGATATAAATTCCAATTTTATTTTATGACCATTTTACAGCTGCTTCTAGGTATCTTCTATCGTAAACTACAAGGTACAAGGCAAATGTTACCTTTTTTTTTCTGCAGTTTCAGACAGTTGGTTTATTGTGACATGTTAGCAGCCTTTTCTCTACACTGCACATTCATAAGAATGAATTTTAATGAGACTAAGCTCGCAGAAGATCCATAAAGATGTGATTATGTTTTAAGTATTCATAAAAAAAGTTACATTAAATTTACACATTTTTATTTTGTCTGTGACAGTCAAAAGAAATAGATTGAAAGCATATGAGGCTGTGTAAATACATACAGTTGAAATTACTTTATTGTATGGGCTGCATATCCAGAAAACATTTCTGCATGCAAATAGGAAACCTTTTTTGCTGGGGAAGGCCAGATAGAGAAAAAAAAAAAAAAAAAAATAGTAGTGCAGGAAGCCACAGGCCAATGCCAGAGTGCTAACTCCCATTAGCATCATTGCTGAATGACATGACTTATGTACATACAATTATGGGATAAAAACCTGTACTTGGTCACTGAACAAGCATAACAAGTAGGAAAAAAAGTTCTTCGTATCCTTGTTTTAAATCCCACAAGGATATTTTAGCCCTATGAAAGGACGTCTGCTTCAGCAATATGTGGGCTGTCGTCTGAAATCTGGGGCAGTTCTATCATGAGTGGGATCTCCATCTGTAAATTGAGGGGATGCTTTCTTGGGTTTGCAATAGGCTGTGAGTTTATAGATAAGTAATCCATGAGCAATTATGAGTTATAGTGATGGGAATATCAATACATATAATGAATTAATGGTAATTTCTCCAAAGTAGTATTTTATTTTTACAAACCAATGTTGCTAAAGATATTCCTTCCCATTTTTCCCCCTGGCAATTTGTTAAAATTACAGTGTCGTGAAACACTTTGAGCATTGTGATAGAACTTACTTTAAAAGTTTAAAATCTTTTGACTTGTATTGCTAATAGTGCAATTCCAGATTGCCTAGGTTTCTTCTCTCGCAAAATTTGATAGCATTACCTGTTCTCTGTCTGAATAAGGAAAAAAAATATTATTGCATAAAGCAAATAACTAAGAATTTCTACTACTTATAAGGAAAAAAAGTGTTCTTGCTCTACAAGAAATATCTCTCTGCTGTGAGGATGGCAATGCTACAAGATTTTTTTATCATGATATAGTTCTACTAAGCACCAGAAGATAACTTCTCATATTCAGATACAGGCATAGTTAATTGGCCTCTTCATCACTCTTTGCAAGCAGGTTAGTAAACAGTAAAAATTTGTTAATAAATGTTGTGTATAAAGTTTGTGAAAAAGCTAGCAGCTTACTTGGTCATTCTTAGATTCCAGGCTTATGGAGAGGACCTTTCATGTGTAAAGGGATAATAATCTTAATTGTACTAGTGTAAACCAATAATGCTTGTCTATTAGTTGTCTTCTCCCATCCTAGGAGCATCCCTACCAGTATGTTTAAAATGTGAGAACTGAAATCTTCCTCTCTTCAAAACCTTCAACAATGTCTTGATTAGAATTAAACTTCTTGTGTAGTTTTAGATGCTTTTTTCCGTATTTAGTTTGAAATTTGAAGTAATGTATTGTTTAGAAAATTTTTGGTTTTGATATTATTTTTCAGCTTTATTAATCACAAGTATAAGATAAATAAACATCTGATTTAAAAGAAATAAAATCAGCTGTCTAAAAACAGTGTTCAGGGGAAGTGAAGTCTTTGTTGAAAGTTTGGGGGGTTTTTTGTTTCTTTTTTTCTTTGCCATTTGGGTACTGGCAGCAGTTTCCTTATTGGCCTGCCAGTTAGTTTCTTAAATATATAGACTATGATTCTTCTGAAGTCCACTAGAATGAAAAGAAACCTGGTAGAAGTTACCACTCTGATTTAATTTTCATAGAATATATCAGTGGGAGTATGGACCCCTTTTTGTCCAGCTTCTTGATTGTGAGTACTTGATTCAAGTACTTAATTCTATCAATCTATTACAGTACAGAAATTCTGCCTAATATTTTTTCCTTCATTCTCTATTTAGACATAATAGGATTTTTATTTGATGTTTAAATCTTTTTTAAAAAATAAACACCAGGTAACTAATTTATGTTCAAATCCCTTTTAAGATGGCAAAAAGACCCCATAACCCTTAATCAGTTAATCTTATTGTAGACGTTCAGAGCCACATCATGCTGCGAACAACCCTATGTTTCTAATGTATGCTAAAAACTGTTTTGTGAATTCAGGACTGAAAGTCTAATAGCACAGGAGTATTTTATATGGAAGTACTTCTGTTCAACTTTTTTCAGTGCCTCAGTCACATAGTTGGTGAATCCTGGTCTGTCAGTTTATTACCTTTGAAGTTCGTTGCTGGTCCCATGCAGGAGCCTGTCTATTAGCAGGTCTACATAGCAGTTTCTCAGTCAAATGGTTATGCCTGCTTGTCCACTATGGAGGTCTTTAAAAATACCCAAAAAGGTCTTTTTTCCAGTTAAGTGTGTGTTCATAAACTGGACATATGAAGTGCAAATAGTTTTGCTTCAAGGTCTGTTAGTTCTTCCTCCCTTGAGACCCATTAATGGTTTTTGACTTTTAGTATAGGATTAATTTTTCATAAGTACAGATTAGTTTATCATAAATACAGTAACCAATGTTATGTTATGTTATGTTATGTTATGTTATGTTATGTTATGTTATGTTATGTTATATAGTGGAAGGTTTCAGCTAGTTTTATCCTGAAGGAACTGAGAGACCTTACAAACATAACTTTTCATGGCCAGGTACAAAATCTCAGTTTCAATTTACACTAAAATTTAATTGTCCCCTACCAATCTGAGTGTCTAGATGTGCAGTTATCTCAAAGGTAAGCATCAAGTTTTATAAAATTGGATATTGTATTTTGAAAACACCTAACTACAGTTTAGATTAAGGATGTTCTTGATGATACAGTCTTTCTACAGCTTATGCAGTTGTTCCACATCAGCTTGTCTAAAAAATATATTTAATATAAAGTTGATATTTCTTGACTGAAAATAACATTTACAAACACGGTGTTCTAGAGGCAATGATAGAACAGAGTTTTGAAAAGTGGTTGAAGTGTACACTTGTTATATTGCAGATATAACAGATATTGCAGATACCCAATATTTTGGATCATTACTGATGCGCAGATCATTAATTTTCCACTAACTATCAAACAAGAAAAGCAATTGAGCAATATTTGTCATTGCAGTAAACCAAATTAAGCAAGAATAATCCCCTCATAATCCAGGAAATAGCAGTGAATGACGTCCTAAACCAATTGGACACCCATAAGTCTATGGGGCTGGATGGCATCCACCCAAGAGTGTTGAGGTTGCTGGCGGAGGAACTTGCCAAGCCACTCTCCATCATTTATCAGCAATCCTGGTCAACTGGGGAGGTCCCGGATCACTGGAGACTTGCCAATATGACGCCCATCTACAAGAAGGGCAGGAAGGAGGATCCGGGCAACTACAGGCCTGTCAGTCTAACCTCGGTACAGGGGAAGATTATGGAGAGGTTCATCTTAGGGGTGATCACATGGCAAGTGCAGGACAACAAGGGGATAAGGCCCAGCCAACATGGGTTCGTGAAGGGCAAGTCCTGTTTAACCAACCTGATCTCCTTCTATGATCAGGTGACCCACCTAGTGGATGAGCGAAAAGCAGTGGATGTTGTCTACCTGGATGTCAGTAAGGCATTTGACACTGCTTCCCACAGCATTCTGCTGGAGAAGCTGGTAGCTCATGGCATAGACAGGAGGACTCTTCGCTGGGTTAGAAACTGGTTGGATGGCCGAGCCCAGAGAGTGGTGGTAAATGGAGTCAAATCCAGTTGGTGACCGGTCACAAGCGGTGTCCCTCAGGGCTCAATTTTGGGACCAGTCTTGTTTAATATCTTCATCAATGACCTGGATGAGGGGATTTAATGCACCCTCAGTAAATTTGCAGGTGACATGAAATTAAG
>VZZY01011591.1:153447-195610 GCA_013400335.1 Eurystomus gularis
ACATTTCTCCTCAGGTGCATTTCTGTGCTTCCCAGAGTGTATTCTTGTTTTGTTTTCCCTTTATCTTTTCGTCACAACTGCACTGTCCTGTGCTCCCCTGTATTTCTGTTCGACAGGCTTGTCTATCAGCCAGGCGGCCGGGCTTACAGTGGACAAGTTGTTGTTGTTAGTGTGTTTGTTAGTTTTAGTGTGTTGTTGTTATAATATCAGTTAACCTTAGTGTACCTGTAGCTCTTAATTTATCACCGGCAATCCAAAAGAACCTGCAAATGTTGCTGTAAATAAACGGTTATTATTTGTTTCCTCGATTTGCGTCTGTTGCATATTCGGTGCTGGCCACACAAGACTGGGCTTATTTCCCTGTTTTCGCAACACCCGCCTCAATAGTCTGTCATTAATAATAGGATTTAGCCAAACAGTGGGACACAATGCCTCATTGATTTAAAATGGATGACAGTAGAAAGCATCTTGGACTCTTTCTGCCCTCGCTCATATTATTTCTGTATTCAAGAGTGTACTCCATGACTTATCTTAGCATAGTCAGATGTGTTGTCAGAGTATGTATTGTGAGAAACTTTTCATTCTTCTTTATCCGCATGGGCTTTCCCCACTGATACTGTTAGCCATAATCATTGAATAGCTCTGTTCAGTGTTCTGATCACTGGTTGCAGACATGGTACTTCCCTGGCCAGGTGAAGTCTGTTAGATCTCTAGCAATCTCTTCTTTTTTCCTCTCTTCCTAGTCTGCATTTGATAAATTTTGTCAGTAGCACTATCATTTCTAAACCAAGGCACCAGAGCCTGTAGTAATTGGCCAAATGTAATATTCACATTCACTGTTTCCATTTGCTCTCTCTGTTACTGATTATTGCAATCAAGCTTATACATTAACTCTCCAAAGTTTTTTCAGTCATAGTCTAGTCTTAATCCATCAAAATCCTGACCACATTCTTGTCTGGGTTTGCAATCAACCCTGTTTCATTTGGTTTTTATCAGAGCATTGCTGCTGCTACTTAAAGAATTTTTGTGATCTCTCCATCATTCACTGGAAATCATGATATCATGTATGTATTGAGCTGCCTATTTTTTGTGGGTTGATGAGCATTTCAGCTGATCAATGCTGTTATTTTACCTGTGTAAATGAATGACATTTGCTCTGAATTCAGAGCCTTCATAGCAAAAGATTTTCTTTAGCGATAACTGCCAATACCATCTGGTTGAAATGCTATTTTAAACTCAGATTTCCATAATTGTTCTAATAATTCATCAGGCCTATACTTGTACCTCTTGGGGAATGAGATCACTTTTAGTCTCTGGAAATCTATACATAACCCAGTGACCTGCCTGGTTTGGAAATCATCATCACATCTTTTTCCAGTGGCTGTGTGACACTATTATCCCTTGTTTAAACATCTATTTTTTCCAGCCTTATTCAACTTTTTGAAAATAGAGTGATTTACCTGCAAGACATTTGCTAAAGTATAGTCAATGTGGTAGTTGTGGATGCATCTCATTTCTTCTCTTCCATACACCCTATGAAAATGTCTTGGATTATTTCCAGTTACATTCTCTGGTTGTGTGAGGTTTTTTGTGGTTTACCTGCTCCCTACTAGTGATGTTCTTAATTTCTTATCTTTTAGTATTTCTCTTACATTTTACTGTTTAAAGACATTCATATTTTAAATGCTGAGAGTTTACAACTCTATGGTGAAGTTGATGATTGTAGTCTAGTCTACTAAGCCTGGCAGGCTTATTGTATCCAATATGTTCTGCTTGCTACCTTGCTATTAGCAAATAGGAAGATGGCAGAAATTGAAAGTAACCCTTCCTTTCTGTGCCCTGTACTCTGTATGTCTTACAAAATTGTTAGATTAACTGGTCTGGGCTGCTTCATCCACAAATCAGTTGGTCATTGACCCAGTAAGTGCCCCACAGGGCCCAGGCTTATCAGTCTGAGTGCATTGTGTTACTGCCTCTTGCTGTCTTGGTCTTTCATGAAATGTCTGCCTTCATTCTTAGTCCAATTTCCCTTGAACGTTTATTGTATTGGACTCTTTCCTCTGTCATCTTGAGCACAACTAATAATTGATCCAAGGTCTTTGCTTGCTTGCTTGCTTCCTTCTTGCGGGGATGGAAGAATTCATAAGAGAAAACAATTTTCAGAACTTCCAGGTTTCCTAGCTCTCTCCCATTGGTTTAGAAAGGGAGGTAAAAAAACAACAACCCTCTTCCGTCCTGGATGTCATTCTGAGCAGAGAACTAGAATATGAACAATATTATTTGAACAGTTTTTTAACTGTACTGGTCCATATTAATCTGTTGTTAAGGAAAAAAAAAATAGAAAGCCTTATTATATTATTTGGGATATACAAACAAGAATGGTGTGTTAGGCCCTGGAGATAATTGCTCCTCTTCGCTCCCAAATGGTCATGAGGCATCAGTAGAACTAACACTGTATTATTTTGGATACTGCTCTTTTAAGAAAAATAGGCTGTAGGATGGCACAGGTGAGGAGAAGTTTCAGGTGACATCGAAATTAGGGAATACCTGTTGACATATTTTGAGTTTGAATAGAAACATAAGCTTACACAGCTACGTATGGTGAAATCCTGCTCCAGTACACAGAGTCAAAATAATGATAGTAGTGGAGAGGTATATTGGTGAACTTCCATCTGTTTCTCTTGCATTATGACTAAAACAATGTCACGTCAAAGATATAAAATAAGTTAGGTTATTGAGGACGTTACCCTCTGCAGAACAGTGTATGCTTTGCTGCAGAATTGAGAAACTTTTAAAATGTCTGGTCTGATTTCCGTAAGAAGAATAGTTCTATAATATGTACATTGAATAGTCCCATAAATAATTTCCAGAATTGTTTGTCTGTTTCTTCTTAGAGAACAATTTTCTGGTCTTGATCATCAGTAGGCACATAACTGATTCCTCAAAAAAATTAAAGCATATATAATAATATTAAGCTGAAAAATCTTTTTAAACAGTGTTTTTATGTAATACTTTCCATCTGAGGTAATGTTAATGGTTTCAGATTCATGTAGAGCTGAACACCAGACACAGGGAGATATAGGTAATCCTTCCTCTGATTTCAGTAAGCTGTGGAGAAGGCAGAAAAAGTGGAAGAAGTTGCGCTATATTACAGCCAGAGCAAACAAAACTCAGCTGTGACTGTTCCAACATTATGTATGATTGGTTATTCCTCCCTCATCTATATCGTGATGCAAGTGTATATTTGGTATGCGTTTGCAGGTTGCACCATGCACTGATGATGTGCAGTGAAACTGGTTACCGCTAGAAGGAAGACATCTTTTTTAGGCTGACACTTCCATTATGCCAAATATTGCATGTTCTTGCTTTGAGTATTTGGCCCTCAACCATCTACAATAAACTCTCAACTATTTTACAACTCACAGGTCTGTTTAGAGCCATTTGCTTTGTAATGCTTCATAATTCTGGAGTCATAACATCAGACTTTTTTTAGTAGGGTTTATTATACACATGGATTTATTTTTTAAGTTATTATTTATTCCTTTTCCTAAATTATTTCTGTACCTCGGTATGCAACTCCAGCCTTCAGCACTGTAGATCTCCCATATAACCTCAATGTTCTCTCACAGTATTCTCAAAAAACAACTGTATTTGATGTAGGCCTGATACCAGTTCCTAAAATGTTCCCTTTCAGTTTCAATTGCATTTGAAAACTTTTTGTATCTTGCCTTTTATTTCTATTTTCTTATTCTCTTTGTTGTTTTTAAGATTAGAGGAACGTATTAACACACTTGCTATTCAGTTACAGTTGTCCTCTCTTCTAACAGTGTGCCAAGTCTGACATATGTCTGTCAGATGCCTCAGTTCACGGGCATCTTCCTCCTCAGCAGTTCTTCTGTGTGTTGGCTCATGACTAGTGATTTTAGGGCCTAAAAAGAAAATGCTTCTTTTTACTGTATATTCTGCCAGCTACTTTCAGTTTACTGATCACTTGTCCAAAAGCGACTGAACATCTTTGATCTGAGTCACTGTCAACATTCCTTTTCTTGGTAGTGTAATGCTAGATAGACCTACATAGTTTTTGGAAGCAGTTTTGGGAATGTCTGTCTTTGCTGGTGTGACACAGATAACTAGTCTGTAATCAGATTCATGGCTGTCCTCCACAGATCTCACTTTTATTGGAATTGGTTTTTTATTTTCTAGTAAAATGAGTCCAGTCTTCCTAGTTATCCTGTGAGTGTTATTTTCCTTGAACCATCACTGCATCATAGAATTTTAGCCCATCTTCTTTCAGTCTTCTAGAAAAAAGCTAGAAGTAAATATATCTCTGCTCATTTCAGTTGCTTAAAACACACATTTTTAAAAAAATCTGTTTCCATTACCTTCAGCCTCAGTTGGCACTGCATCCATGTATAACACTTATTTGCTTTGTTAGTCTTGAATGACTCTCAGATCTTGGGAGGGCACTCAGAGTAAAACAATAACTGTGCTGTTTGGTCCTCACTATTTCTGTTCTCCTGGAACCATAGTCCATGGATTTAGGATGGGTTTTTTTCTTAGTAAAATCTAGAAGAATTTTTATTTATCAATTTAGGAAAAGATGTAGGAGAAATGAGGCTGGCCTGCTGTGAAATGGTTGGGTTCCAGCCAGAATTAAATGGAAACCATACAGTTCTAGCGTATGTTCAAAGCCATAGGCACTTGATGAGATGCTCAAAACCGGGACTGGAAATAAGGTTCTTGAAATGGAGTGGCTCAGCATAGGGGGTAGTTGTACCATTGAAGTACACCCCAAGCACTGTTGACTGTCAAATTTTGAATAAAATAGATGCTGAGCTCTCACATCATACTACAAAAAGTCTGTGGGCCTAACTCCTGTAAGGAAGCATTGCTACTGCTCTGAAAGAAAAAACAGAGCTAAGCTGAAAATCAGAGTGGCATTTTCTTGTAATGATTTCTTCATTTGCTAGGAAGTATTTCTGCAAGTTTTGGACAAGGTTTTTTTCTAATCAGTGATCACATAGGGAATGAAGAGGGGAAAGAGTACTGTGACTGTGGCTTCTCTGACAATTCAATTGTACATTTAAGCTAAGATACTAATTCTTACAAAAGCAACAAGTCCTCTAGATAGCTTTATTGTTAGAGGCTCACACAGCTTAAGTGTAGAAAAAAAAAAAAAACAACAGAAAAATTAATTATGATAGGATTTTTCTTTTATCAGTTTAATAAACTTCTCTGGGGTACATCAGTAATCCACTCCACAACTTCTCCCACCCCCTTATCCCTTCAAATCCATGTATTCCACATTGACTGGTATAACGTATGACGAATGATACTACAAAGAGACTCAGAAATATGCAAAGATCCCTATGCCTTCCCTGAATATGTTAAAATAGTCAACAAAAACATGGTAATTTCAACTCCAGTTAATTTGATCTAATATAAATTAGCTGCTCTTGGGATATCCTCTTTTTAATCAGTCAGAACACATTTATATGCTCACATTTTTCTGTGGAGTTCATTAAGAGTTAAGGAATTGAACAGAACTGCTTCAAGTAGAGATGAGAGACTTTCCCTTCCTCTCTCCCAGATCATTTTGACCTTGTGATATTTTGGGCATCAAAAGGATGAAACCTACTTTGCTGTTTGGAACCAGGGCCATCACTGATATCAGCTCTGCAGTGTGGGGATGAAATCTCCATTATTTCTCAAAACCCAACTGAGTTAGGCATATCAGAATTAATTCAAGGTTTTAGATTGAAAAAATGAGATATAAAATTATTGGAAAGGGGCAAAGGTAAGATGAACTTTATTCTGAGAACAAGTCCATATGGGAAAAGAAGTGAGGTGGTGGGAAGTGCAAAGTAGTAGTGATGCATATGTAACCAGGAGATCTTTTTTTTCTTTTTATTTAACTATAAGTTTTATACCTCTGTATAATATATGGTAAATTTCATTGGACTTGCATGTAACCATGATAGAAGCAAAAAGACTCTGAAAAAGTACAGAGATCTGTTGCCATGGGTCATCTTGCAAAACCAGAACCTACCAGAACTACCACAAGGTAATGGAGGTTTAGTCATGCTGTTCTGATCTTGTAATATAATCTTTGTGTGAGATCTAGAAAAGAGAAAATATGTTGTGGACCTTTTTATTAAAAAAAACCCCAAACAAACAACAACAACAAAAAACCTCCACAAACACCAAAACACTGAAACCCCAAAAAACCTACACACACTGCAGAGAAAAAAAAAAAGCTCCATGAGTCCATTAACTTCATTGCATGCAATTCTAAAAGAAATAGCTTTGGCAATTGAAAATCCCATAGGAATGGGTTAGCTCGTATACATGCTACCCAAGAGAAAACAAAATTGTCACATATTTTGCTTAAGGTGTGGGAGGAAAAATCAAATCAAATAGCATTTTACAAGTGCATGTAATAACTTGAATTTAAAACCAGATATGTATTATTCAAGTAATTCTAAGCATGGTGTAGTAAATTTTTCATGAAGGTTAAGAAAAAAAATGACAGAAATATCATTTAAACTGAGTGTTTTTGATGCTGAACTTGAAAGTGGGGGATTTAATAGAACTTTTTTTATAATATGACGAGTCTCAGATAACATCATATTTGGCAAAGTGCTTTATTGGTTTTTGGATTAGAGTTTTTTCATAATTTTTTCTCTTCAAACTAATAAAATTCATGTAGCTGTCAGTTTGGATTTGATCCCTATTTTGTTTTGCCTCAACAGTGTAATCTCAATCAGTCTAACTTATTTTTATGCTGCATTTACAGGGTGTAGGAATGACAAATCACTCATGTCTTAGTGCTGGTATTTTATCAAAAGTGTTAAAGAATATCAAGGCTGAGGACAACAAAGAAAGATCAGGCTTAGAACAACAGCAGCTGTATGACAACAACAGGTTGGACGGTCTTCTGCCTTTACATTGCTGCTCAATAGTGCATTGTGTTAACAGTTCCATACAAACCAGCTTTGTGCTGGTGACGTACAAGCTCGTTTGTTCTGAGCAAAGGTAGCAGAACCCATGGGGAGAATGGGTAACGGAGTATTGTCTGTGGAACTAATGAGGTCTTTCTTTTAACCTTCACCTTACTTCTGACTTGAGTGTAATTTCTGGTGCAATCTTTGCACCTTCTTTTGATGATGGTTTCCCTTCAGACTTGTGACTACTGGCAAAAGGGGTGTTGGTGGTTTTGAGGTATATCAGAAATGACCTCAACTATATTGCCAAAACTAAAAGCAGGAAAACCCTATATAAATGCATTTACTCTGAGTACTTTCCATTGCATTGGTTTTATATAGATTTTAGCGTCTTAAGAGAAGGGACTATTTTTCACTATGTCAGAATGAGGTTTGAATCTCCGGTGAGACACCTAGGTACCAGTGTAGAATGCTGTAATAATAAGAATTAAACTCTGAGAGCTTGAGAAATGGTTGCTTTCCTAGGAATTTCTATGTTTGACTTTTCTTCCTTGTCTTAAAATAGCCTTTACCTCAACTTTCTGATACAATAGTCTTTTATTTCTGGTGTGTACAATGATACTGAGAAGAGAGAAGTTCCCTGAGTATAATTTGTTGACCAGGCAAAATCTTCCACGGAAAGAAGTTGCAGAGAAGCATTTTTCAATTACAGTTCCTTTGTCCCTAACTTGTGATGTCTCACAAGCAGGCAGCAATGTTAGCAGTGAATTTATCCTCTGAGGGTCCATCTCATGTGACATTTGAGATGATTAGAGAATTAGGAGAAGGGATTAATATGAAATATCAGGCACAGGAACTTCATGTGCCAAGGTTGGAGGATCAAATATCAACCTTTGGAAAGGAATTGCAAGCTCTGAATCAGAACTATAATGGTATAAATGACAAGGCTGAGAGAGCTAAACATTTATCTGTATCATTGGTAAAGGATACCCTGGGCCTTCATAGGAAAATGGAAGTGATAGAATATCAAAATTAAGAACTTGAGGTGGCTTGGCATGAAAGTGAAGAACTGGATGTAACTGAAAATGGGGACGTAATGCAGGAGTTGCTTGAACTTTGTGTTTCAGGTGGTCTTGATGAGGCATAGAGTTTTACCATGTTTCTCAAAAACTTGTCTGCTGTTAAAATAAATGTATTGGACAGTGGTGAAGCTTTAAATGCAACTCTTATTTCTTCAGAAGACAATAAAGAAGTACTGATGTAAATGAAAAGTACAGGATAAGAAAATCACTATTATTGCATAAGGAAGAAATACATATTATCCTCACAAACTCATCTGGGGAAGTACAGTCTGCATCTTAAGAGTAAAATGGTTTCTCACTAGTGCAGAATAGTTCTTGAGTTTTGATTATTAAATTGTCAAACTTTCACTTCCAACTTCTTCCTAATGTACGTACATGAGCATCTAAAAAGTAGTAACAAAGCTCTTTCTTTATAGGTTTTCTTGGAAGAATATGGTTAGAGCCTTCCCTCAATCTTTTGCCATTAAATTCTTCTATATTTTAATTAGGCTTTGCAAGTGTTTGTAATGTCTGATCTTTTTCCAAAATGTGTGAACCCCAAGCAGAACCACGTAATGCTCACTGCTGAATGTGTATAATCCCAGAGCTCCATTGAGAAATGTGCTATCCAAGCACACTCTAATACATCCTTTTTCATATAGAGATCAGTGTATAGCTGGAAATGGAAGCTAGTGCATTGTTTATAAAATGTTTTCATTAAACCAGAAGTACTTTAACCTAAACTTTCATCATCACATGAGGTTTTTTTGACATCCTCTGTTTCACTGAACATGCTGACTTGCCCAAGTGAAGCAGAGGAGTGAAAAAACCTAGGGACACCACTGCCAGATTTCTCAGTAGGAAGTGAACAGGAACTGAAAAACTTATAGATAAGTGGCAAAGAGCACATCAATGATAGGAAGAAGTTTTAGAGATAAATTTTTCTGGGTATGTGGAATGGAGGAGCAGTAAATACATGATACTGGATAACAATATTAAGACATACAAAATAAAGAATATGGGCATTTCGGTGCTTCTGCATTATAAATAATTAATGGCAACAGTGAATATGTGGTCTAGTATTTGGGCTCATTTTTTAAAAATCATCAGTTCTTACTAGTAAAGCATCTCTAGTATTTCTGTACGAGGGGGAAGTGGTACTCTCTCCAATACCATTTGGGTTGTGTTTATCATTTGCAAGTTACTAATGAACTTGGACTGAATTTTCTAGTCGAGTCCTTAAAAGTTCTCTCTTCCCCTTCTCTCTCCCCACCCACCCCCAATATGTATGTTGTTCTGATTTTAAACTTTCACACTATCAACAGTCCCCAGGAACAAACAAATGGAGGAACTGAAGCACAGAGAAAGTGACTTCAGTTCACAGAGTAGCTCAAATAGTGGAGCTCTGATCTGCTGAGGCTCTGCCCAGTGCCTTTGGGCCTAGTCTTGGATGACAAGTGTTAGGTGGTTTTGGGATTTCACCCCTTGACCTTTAAGTGGTTTGCCTTTCTGTGAAGGCAATATAGCACTTTGTTGCCAAGAGGAGTTTGTTTAGCCCAGGTAAAATGATTCAATAGTGTAAATCCTTTTCACATGGTTTGTTGAGGTCTAGTTGAATTAGGAGTGTGTTGGAAATGGCATCTTACTAAACAGATGACAAAGACTGAAAGAATACTAAAGGCAGCTACTGTCTTTCCAAAAAAAGAGATTATCCTCGGTATTGGGATGAGTTTTATTGTCGATATTAAGGATATATTGATATGTGGCCAGTAGTATGGGTATATTGTTCATACCAAGCCTCTTTAGTGAGCTGAGAGCACTTCAGCTCTTGGCCTGCGAACCTGTCTCTTTTTTGTAAAATGCTAAAGTTCTGTTAAGTAAGAAACATTTAAAACAATTTTTATACCAACTTTTTGTTATTTACCATGCAAATGAATTTACTTCAAAGAATCTTCTTACTATCTTCCTAAAATATTTTTTGTTGTTTTTTTTTTCTGAGACCAGGACCAATTTATACTCTCGCTAGCTGTGAAAACCCTGAAATGTCTTTCTAGCTGTAATGAAACTAACAAAGAAATGAAAATCCCTGATATTTATGTTATTTTTTAGAACGCTGCTATCTCTATATAATGAATTAGGCATAACTAATTAGCTAGGCACCACAACTGTGAAGATTTCTGTTAACTGAACTTCAAAGCTTTCATGCTGACTGTTTGCAGAAGAATGTTCACGCTGCAGTCGTCACTGTGGTTGTTGCTTTTAATAGTGTCAGCAGTACCATGAGATCTGCGCCAATTTCCTTAATAAAAGCTGGAGGTATGGGGATCCTGATGATGGCAATAGGTTTTCAAAACCTGCTTGAAGGGTATACAAAACTTAACTGACACATAGATATGGTCAAATTTCATTAGAAATTCCAGTTATGAAAAATAAGTCTGAAGGTGTATTTTGAGCCCATAAGAAAGACTTTTTAGTTGTCAAGGCTATTCCCCTGGTAACAGGGGCTTATTCTTCACAGAAGATTTAACAAGGTACTATTGTAAGAGGAACCTATGTTCTATATTTTAATAGAAACTTCATCACTTCTAATTGTCTGTCAGGCTGTATTTCTCTCACAAATGCAGTTTTCTAGATTATTGCTGTGTGTGCAAAGGACTCTTAATTCCCACATGAAAGGTGTGGAAGTCCTTGTACTCATTCATATGGTGTCCGTTGTTTCCCTAAGGAGCACCCATACCTAATACTCCAGATGGGAGGGAGAGACTAGACTTGTGAGTCAGCTAGCAACAAACAGGAGGGTAAGGGCAAAGATCTATGCAGCTTACGTCCAGTTGGGATTTCAGTCACCTTAGGGCAACGCACTAAGAAGCTCTGGTAGCGTGCTTCCCAGGAGCTCAGTTCTTTCAGCCAAAGGTAAACACAGAGACCAAGTCCCTTGCAAATAGTTTGTTGCTTTTTTTTTCCAGAAAGCACATGATTTCATGCTTATAAACCAAAGATATAGTATTATTTCCAAGTTGAAAACTTTTTATTTGCCCATTGGATCAATTTCTTTAGGTTCTTCTGTACTCTGAATTTTCCTTAGGGGTACTTGCAACATTTTCCAGTACAGTGGTGGTTGCAAGTTTAATAAACTTACTGCTTATTTTCCTTTCTGCTGTTTGAGTTGAATTTTAATATATTTAGCATTAATAATAGTCTCTGCCTTAAGGAATTTACAGCAGAAAAATAAGGATATATACAATATGTGACTGAGAATGTCTTATTTACAATTATAAACTCCCCTTTTGCAGCTGTCGAGAAAGCACTCTGTTGTAGAATGGGACTTGAGTGAAATGCAGTTAATAGCTTGGCTTTAACACAGCTTCTTCCTTATCACGCTAGCCAAAACCTTCAGGAAAATATTATTGACAATGACAATAACTACTCAAAATTTCTGAAACATAAACAACATCTAAAGAGGATTCCCTCCCCCCACCCCCCTTTACTTTTTCCATATACCCTTTATTTTTTCTCTCTGCTTGAATTGGTGCTCTGATGAATGAAGAGATGTACACAGAGCACTGATCCTTATCTTATTAGCCTCCTGGATCTGATTTTATCTCACTTAGAGGCAGAATTTGGCTGCAGCTCAACACTTGCTGCTGTCATGCATGTTACTGAGCATACTAAGCACTACTTTGTCACTGTAATGGATTGCTGGACTGGGAACCAGCTCATCCCTATTCAGCAAAGAGCTGAGTAATGTGTGCATACTTTTAGGAAAGTGTCCAAGCTGTTGACCTTAGCATTTGCTGCAGGGATAGTGTGACCTAATGTGCTTTGCTGAACTTGTACCTTCTTTGTTTATGAAGCACTGACAATTACTTCTACCATAGTAAGCCTGTTCCTGGGATCTGTTTCATTCTGCAGTACTGGGCTGTGGCCACTTTGCTTCCTCTTACATCTCTGGGAAGAATTAAGCTTTACAAAAGCTTAAAACTCTATTAATAAAGAGGACAATAGGTTCTTTTTACCAGGATTTTAAAAACTTATGCCAGATCTAACTTACACACTCTTTAAACATCTGTAAATACACTTATTTTTAGAGATTAGTGAGACTTATGTGCACAAAAAATTGCACTAATACAACAGCTTTCACTTTACAGAGTGTATCTTGGGGTGTAGTTTTCATGCTTACCCAAACTTGGAAAGTGGTAATTTTGAAACCATATGCGTGTGGATATACAGGCAGAAACCCGTGCAAGATTTGGTGAACCTGGCAGAGAGCAGGGTAACTTGTCTGGTGCTCAGCTGTCTTGATAGCGTTTGTTTCTACAGGTAACCACTGAGAGCAGTTTACAATCAGTTAGATTTACACAGCTTATGCTGAGGAGATACTCCTTTTAATTTTAAGCGGATATCATAGACTATAAATATGTGGTAATTATTAAAGGACCATGAACAATCTTTTCTGCTTTAATTAAAAATCTGTAACTCCCAGTGTTTAAGACACCCCTTCTCTGCTCTAAGTTAAGTGAAGTTTTTAGCAATGATTGGTTATCATGCTCAGCAGTTCCCATTGTCCATTGCTTTGAAGGTTTACTGGTATAACTAGTAATATTTTTGAGACTTCTGTTTTAAGAAGCGTCAGCTCAGAGGCCACATGTGGGTCAGGTAGACAACTTTAGCAGCACAAGCAGAAATGTGTATGAGTGGGTACTGCATGCTGTTTTTCTTTGTGAGAAAAACAGGTCACTGAATCATCCCTGTCAGGCAATTTGAGCAGTTCTAGCTGCACAGTTGGGCTCTCTTCTTGGACTTTGAGTAGTGAGGCTTACTTTGTGTCCAACTGTCAGAATATTTTACGGATCATGCTTGTAATTTTTCACCTGTCTGAGTTTTCTTCTGTTTAACCCACAGTTCAATGATCAGGGCTGCAATCCTTTTCTTGTTTCTTTTTTTTAGAAAATGCTTGCTTCATGTGAAAATGTTCAAAAGTATTTTTCTACACTAAGTTGAAGTGGTTTTGTTTTGTTGTTTGCTTTTTAAAGTCCCCTAGACTAAAAAACTGCATTTCTGGCTCAGCATGATCAGAATCTGGGGTGCTTTCTCTGGTTGTGACTAGGAAACCCATCACAGAGTTTAGAAACTTTTCTGGTGGAAAAAGTACTCTAGCAAGTTCTATAATCTCACAAAAGATTTTGATTTTTAAAGATTAAGAACTTAAACAGGGAATAGTGATCACAGAATCATAGAATGCCAGGTTGGTCCAACCTTTCAAGGCAAATAAATAAATAGATAAATAAATAAAATATATCTATGGTTTACATGAAATGGTCCAGCACCCTGTCGAGCTGAGTCTTAAAACTGTTCAATGTAGGGGAATCCACCACTTCCCTTGGGAGTCTATTCCTATGTTTAGTTGTTCTCATTGTGAAAAACCTCTGGACTCCGATCAGAATCTCCCCAGGAGCAACTTGCACCCATTCCTCCTTTTTTTTCCCATGTGACTCCTTGTAAAAAGGGACTCCCCTTCCTCTTGGTAGCTGCCCTTCAAGTACTGGTACATGCTAATAAGGTCTCCCCTAAGCCTTTTGAGGCTTGGGCTTTTTAAGACTGAGCTGAAAAATCCAGAGTTGTTCACCATGAGAATGGTACAAGTTCACCTATGCTGAAAACCAGGCTGAGTCATCCTGCACTTCCAGAACCGTGCCTAGTGAATGAAAAAGGCTTTATCCTATTTACGAAGCTGCTTTCACATGGGAAGACATAAATTTTTAGCTGTATTAATGCATAACAGATGTCACTGAAACAGGGGGTGTCACCCATGTTGTGTGGAGTCCCAGCATGAGCCTCCTCAGAGTTTTGTACAAGAAGAAAAGAAAGTCTTAGTTACCCTCTTGCCCCTTAAATCTGCCTTATTATATACTAAATACAATGTGTTAGTTAGAGCTACACTAGTACAGTGCAGCAATTTGTATAGCATTGCTTGGCTCAAAATCCCAAACTGCAAGTGTCATGGTCTTGTCCCTCTTTTCAGCAAGATGGCTGCTAATCAGGAGCTCTAATGAATAACATTTAACAGCATCACATTCACATACATACCATTAATTCTTGAAATGCCTCATTAGTGCTCCAAGTGTGCTTTGCTTTCCTTCCTTTACAGCAAAGAATGGAGTGGGAAGAGTTCTTGCTAAGGGCTTGCTTTGCCAAAGCAGCTTGCTGAATTTCATTCTTTTTCTTTTTTTTTTAATTTTTTTTTTTTTTTTTAATGTTATGAAAGGCTGGAGTTCAAATTAAATGGTGTTGGAACAGTAGAATCAAATCCACACTCAGAAACATTGCAGTCATGGCTGTAAGACTTTTACATTCTGGCCAAGTATTTTAATACTGAAATGGGACTCGGCTGATAGTAGAGTTGGAAGCTGTTTTCTGATCGCTAATTGACTTTTAAAGGGCAAAAAGAGCATAGCTGGGGCAGCATTACTGAGAAAGTTATTAAAAAAAAAAAAAAGCCAAACCCCTCAAAATCAATTTTGGTTGGAATTACCAGGGCTGTTGAGTTACAGACTTCAAAGTATAAGACTTTTAACATTTTTGTCCATGAGAAACTTGTAATACTTAACATGTGGATGAGGATGTTTACCCACAGTTGGCAATGTAAAAGACAAAATACTGAACTGGACTGACTTATTGGCCTCTTGTTTGTTCATGATGTATTTTTCTTTCTTTACAATTTTTCTATAGTTTTTTTAGATATGCTGTCAGTACAGGGAGGAAGATGTAGGGGAGGTAAAGTCGGCAAAAATGTTGTAGCAAAAAGAAGAGAGAAATCCAGCTAGCCCAGAGAAAGCCTAAAGACATGGAAAGTCAGCTTGTAATGGTGTTGTCCAGAACATATGGTAGGCTATGGGGTTGGGACAGTGTTAGTTTTGTTGGGGTTGTTTTGTTTCGTTTCGTTTTCTGTAATTCCCTGGGAATTTTGTAAACAAAATGTAGGCCCCACGTCACTCCAGACTGGAATTAAATGTATTTCCAGAGGTGAAGTGGTCTCTTTTTCTATTCTATTTGTATCCTTCAGCTCCTCTGCTTTCCTTATTGTTTTGTATCTCATTTTCATAATTCATCAGTTTGCTCTCTAGAACTTTGTTTTCTATTTCTGTGACATCTCTCTGCTCTGTTTAAATATTTTTTTGCCTCCACTGCACTTCTGCCTTAGATGATGCCTTCCTTCTTCTGCTTATTTCTTTTTCCATCCTCTACTGCCCTCTCTGATGACTTTTTCTTTTGCTCCTCTCCTTATTTGCTGTTCTTTCCTTTGCTCCTGATTTTTTTATCCACTGCTGTACAGCTTTGCCTGTTACCTTTATTGCCCTTCTTCTTTCTTAATTTTCTTTCTTCATTACATCTGGTAGTATTAAGACAGCCTATATCTTAATGTGTTTTGATACCACCAAGATCAAGGTAAAATATTCATACCAATGAAATTACATGTGAGTTGGAATTAAAGGCAGATGTCTTCTACATTTACCCTCATTTTCCTCTCTGAGGATGACAGAGGATCAAAAACCTCTTGTACATCAGAAGTGTTTTTCTAGTTGTCAAAATGATTTTTAGCAGTTCATAATTCCGTACTAAGTGACCAAAAGTGCCTCCAATAACTTTGTGATTGAATTCAAGCTACATCAGTTTTAGATATGTTTTGGTTTTGCTTGTGTTACATTAGCACCCTTAAATCTACTGTGAAGTTTGAGAGCACCATTATATGACTCATGCAAAAACAAATCCCTGAAACAGAGACAAGATACACAGTAAGAAGTATCCCCTTGGATATAAAATTAAGTATCTAAGATAGATCTAGAGACAAGTTTTCAGAGACTTTTAGAGCCAAATGTCCAAAATTTTCCACAGCTATAAGGAGAGAGGGAGGTGAACCAACAGGAAGACCAAAGATGGAAATGGATTTATAAGAAATCTCACAGCAGCCCTGACCACGGCAGAGCAAAGAAAGATTGCTAAGATTAGTCTCCAGCCCTAGAGGCTTTTTGTCTATTTAACTGTGGAAGGTCTTAGTGATGAGGCTGCCTCATTACATTATATGAAAATGTTTCTCTTCTGCTGTGGGTGCTGTGCCTCTGCTGGGGAAAACATGTGTTTAGGATGTGACAAACTGGGACTGTCAAGGATTAGGAGGACTATTTTATGTTGCTGAAGTTCCTTCCACCTTGAAAGGAACATGAAAATCCATTAATTGTTCAGAAGTCTCATTTTTCCTCTCCATAGCAGATTTGAACAGAGAATGTTCAAGCGCTAACCCCTTCAAAGACTTAATATCCTTAAAATAGCAAGTTTTAGACATAGTCTTGATTTCTTTCAATTTTGCAGTAGAATATCCCTAATACTACACTCTTATGCAGTGCTTTCCTTCCATACCTTTTGAAGAGTTTTACAAGCGAAGTCAGTATCATTATTCACATTTTACTACTAAACTCAGCCTTACACAGTGAATGTTTCAATCTTGTATAACATTTTTCTGCTCTGTTCCCTGAAGCAGAGGTGAAATCCTGGCCTACCTGAAGTTGGTGGCAGAAGGGCCCATTAACCTGCAGTGGAGCTAGAATTCTGTCATCTATTTTACTTTCTTAGTTCTTAATACCCTGGAAAATTGAATTCACTGAAGCAACATTCCCTTCAGGCCAGGCTCCAGGGAATTCTAGCTGAAATTCAGCCCCCAGACATGTGAATGGATTGTAGGCTTTTGCCTTCTGGCAAATGGAGAAACAAGGGGGCCCTGAAATCTCACTATTCTTTCTGGAAACTTTCTAAAGGATATCACTCAAAAAGAGAAAAATCCAGACCAAAACAAAGAGTTTCTATAGGGGATCCTTGTTGTGAGTATTCCAGTTCTCCTTCAACAAGCTGTGTCTAGCTGCAAGAGGGTATCTCTTGCCTTGTCCAAATATTTCAGTGGTGCAACAAAAGGGTTCAGCAATACAGGACTGAGAAAGATGGTAACTTCAGCAGTTCATTGAAGTTTATAGTCTCACATGTGAGGTAAAGAGCAATAAAAAGAACAAAAAACCAAAACCTTGAATAAAAACCAATGCCACACAGGACAGTCTTCTTCACTGTGGTACCTCTGCAGACTTATCGGCATCAGGATGGCTTAAGCTTCTCTCTTGTTAGCTGAAAGGGGAACCATCTGGGATTCCATGTTTCTTTCTGTAGTGTATGTATCTAAATAATGTGTATCCAGTGTTTGGCTGTAGTCTATACAGTTACAGTCTCCTGACTGGAAAAGGCAGAGTGGTGCTTTGTGCAATGCAAGCTCAGACTTTATGGTTAATCCTGCATATTTTAACATTTTAGTTACCCAGACTTCTAAACAACATTGAGGTTGGGAAACTTGGATAGTCAGAAGTTCAGAATTTCTTAATCTTGTCATAAGTTCAGGTCTCATGCCCTTCTATGTTTTCTCTGCTTAAAGCTCTTTTTGGTACAAAAGCAGTGACGATAGTGGCTGTTACTACAATTTGGAGCTCAGGAGGCATGGTTTTGTTTCACAGTCACAGTTGTTTCTTCTGTGTTAATAGTCCCATGTGCGCTCTTCTTATGTGCAGAAGTTTGGCACGGCACACGATGTCATGTGGCTCCAGGGCCCACAAAATTATCTTATGACCAACCTAAATGTTCTGAAGTAAATTAGAACACTTCTAAAGTTCTAAATTAGAACACTTTCTAAAGTAAATTAGAACACTTCATTCCACACTTCATTTTCACTATCTTCTTAATCTATCTAATCTGTTGGAATTGAACCTTACTGCTAAGTAGTTATTTTATGATTAATAGCTGCCCAGAGACTTGTTTCTGAGTGGCTTTCCCTTCTTTCTTTTTTCTTTTTTCTTTTTTTTCATAAAAATCACACACTAATTTAAAGCAGAATCCCAGCCTACACCAGAGAAATCTGATCTGAGTTTTGAATTTTGGGAACGCAGAAGTTGGCTGGCTGTGTAAAAGCACTGCAAAACCAATTTAAGTTTCCTTATCCAGGCTTCCATTTGCTTTCCCCTTCCCAATTTCCTTCAACAGTGAGCTTAAAACAAAGTCACACAGGTGCATTCTGAGAATTGTCCAGAGAATTTGAGTGGATAACTGAGTTTCCCTGCCTTTTCAGACCATTCAACTCATAACAGCTAAGGTGTGTGCTTTTCTTTTTTTTTTCTTTTTTTTTTAGGACTGAAGTGTTAAGTCTTTGGTAATAGCGTGTAGATTTGTGATCACTTGAGTTTACTAATATCTGTGTGTAATGCCTAGTACCTTGATTAGAACTTACTAAAAAGGCCTTGTTTTACTGTAGCCAGTTTAAGTTGACATCACTACAAGTTCTGTGTGGTGGTTTCCTGAACCACAACACTATGTGAAGGTTCCCTCTCTTGCCCCAAAATACTTTATAGGTAAGTGTAGCCGCATTCAAAGCAGAAAGAAATGTATTAATCCAAAAAGTGAATCTGGCCAAAGTACTACTCCCACCACATGTGCACGCTTTGAACACTCTACAACAACACAAGCTTTTCTCATACTTAGTGATTGAGTGAGAGAGGTAATGGGCATTTGTCTGCGAGGAAAACTACATAAGAGAAAGAAGCTGGTATGAGGGGGGTGGAGAGAGAGGAGCCCTTCTGTGGCTTCTGTCTCTCAGCTTAAAATTATAAGGGTGTCATTTCTCATAAGGGTTCAAAGGGTTAATAGAAAGAGGGATTTTCATTGCATTGCACACACTACCTATGATAGTTTAAACTTTAAAGGACAGGTGAAAAGAGACAGAGGGAGTTGAATGCTTGCCTTATATATTGGAGAAATTGTTCATTCATGTGAAATGCTGACCTCTGTCATCCTGCCAAGCTGACTGGGCCCTAGGGTGAGCGGCTGCTTGAGTGCTGGTTGCAAAAGTTAAAGCTGCCTGGAGAGTACTTTAAAAGGACAATGTCAAGGTCGGTATACCCAAAATCTGACCTGTCAATTTTTTTCTCCCCCTTACATCTATTTGCAAAGTTCATGTCATTCATTTTTATGCTTTTAAAAATCTTTTTATCCAAAACAAAATGCTTCAATTGCTATTGAGGCTAATGATTAGGAGGAGAAGCTGTTAAGAGTTCAAGGCTCAGTGTGGCAATGCAGATGTCAGGAAGAAGGAAAGATCGTGACATAAAACACAAGTATGGGGACTGTCTTTGAATTAGGTGATAATTAGTAACAGAAAATGCAGGTTGAAATGGGTAAGGGATCAGTGAAAAAGAGCAAGGATAATTTTTACTAATGAAAATATCAATGCAGATCCAATCTTAAGTTCACAAGAAGTTAATTCAAAACCTCTATTTCTATTCTAGTAGTTTTTATTCTAGTTGTATGTGCTGATTCTTTCTTGATAATATTAGTTTATTATATGTAATTCCGGCCATAACTGAAATATGCCCTTCCCTCTTATTTTCTTAATTAGAAAGACATTGTATCAGTATCATTTTCTTCTATATGATATAGTAACCCAAGACCTTCATAGCTATTATAACCTTGCTATGCTGCTTGCTATAAGAGCTCTCACTCAAGTATTGCACCTACTCAGATAATTTCTAGTCTAATTGGAAAATAGATGAAACAACCACATATGCAAATCATGAAAGAGGCAATAGTAAAATCAAAGTAAATAAAATATTTTTTGTACATAATTATGATGTTTCCCAGAAGATGTGGGGTGGGGAGGGGAACGCCCACAACTCAAAACCTGAACTCTGAGGGTTCCAGTTCACCACTGCTTTACCCTACAAGATTGCAGAGCACTCGGATAAAATGCAATATATTGCATGATCACAAGAGGGCGACCAGATCAGTTATACAAGATCTCTTTAAAGTTGACCTTTGCAAGCTTTCAAGAGTTTGTCCCGTTTTCAACAAGGGTTTCCTATGAACTGTGAGGTTTGTATCTGATTTCCTTTTAAGTTCTGAAAAGCACACCGCTACTAAGAAACCCTAGTGTGTCACAATCTTTCCTAGCTCCAAAATATTACCATTCCCCCTCTTTGTTGGACAGGCTTTTCTAAATCCTGAAGGAAGAGATGACCTTGCTCTGCACTGCGGAACAGAGCAGCTCTGGTGAATGGGAGGAGAGTGGAGTACAGGTCTCATAGTAGCCAGTCTAGCCTCCAGGATACAGAAGAGGAAGAGTCTGCGAGATATTCAGTTTCTCTATCCCTTCCCAAAGTGTCACAAATAATGATGTGCCTTGGGAATATCACTTTTGTAAAGCCTTTGAAGGCTACACCCGATTCTAGTACTTGCTAAAAAGATGATGATCGGGGAAAAAACAAAACCAACAAACCCCGACAACCATTTTGCTAGACAAACCTCTACAATAATAATTTCTAAATTCTCTTTCTCTTTGTAGCTGATTTCCCATATCCTCTAAAAACCCAGGCAGCAGTAAAGAAACTGTCTTGTTTAAAAAATGCTCTGCCTCTTGCCAACAATTTTCTATTACATCCAGCTGTAGCTAATTGTATAGATATGGTAATAGTGCCCTCCAGAGGAGTTTTGAAGGAATTATAATACTCAGAGCTAATACAAAAGATGTTTTAAAAATGAGTGCAACAAGAAAATGGAATATTATTAAAATGATAAAATACTTGAACCTCAGGGGAAAAATATCTCAATATCAAAGCTCTCTCTATTTTGCATGTGCATGTACATCTAAGAAACTATATCGTAGTTACAATAGGCTTTTTCATAGTCTGATAGCAAACATGAAGTTTGCATAACTCCCGTTTGAGTCAAGGATATAAAAGTAGATCAACCAAGCAAAGAATGAGATATCTATTCCTAGTCTGCAGCTGACAAGAACAATCTATTATGAGTGGGCTCCAGCCTCAGTCTTGGATGTCTGGATTTTTTCTGGACTTCATAGAATCACATTGTTGGTTCATGTTGATCTTTTCATCTGACCGCACACTCAACTCTTTCTCCTCAGGACTGCTCTCAATCCATTCTCTGCTAGCCTGTATTTGTGCTTGGGATTGTCCCAAGCCAGGTGCAGGACCTTGCGCTTGGCCTTGTTGAAGTTCATGAGGTTGTCATGGGCCCACCTCTCAAGCCTGTCAAGGTTCCTCTAGATGGCATCCCTTTTCTCCAGCATGTCAACAGCACCATACAGCTTGGTGTCGTCCACATACTTGCTGAGGGTGCACTCAATCCCACTGTCAGTATCATTGACAAAGAGGTTAAACAGCACTGGTCCCAGTACTGATCCCTGAGGAGCACCATTCATTGCTGGTCTCCACTTGGACATTGAGACATTGACCGCAACTCTTTGAGTGCGACCATCCAGCCAATTCCTTATCCACTGAGTGGTCTGTCCATCAAATCCGTGTATCTCCATTTAGAGAGCAGGATGTTATATGGGACAGTGCCCAACACTTTGCTCAAGTCCAAGTAGGTTACATCAGTTGCTGTTCTCTTATCCACCAATACAGCAACTCCATTGTAAAAAGCCACCTGATCTCTCAGGCATTATTTGCCCTTGGTGAAGCCGTGCTGGTTGCTGCCAGTCACCTCCTCATTTTCCATGTGCCTTAGCAGAACCTTCAGGAGGATCTGCTCCATGATCTTGCCAGTCACAGAGGTGAGACTAATTGGCCTGTAGTTGCCTGGGTCTTCCTTTTTCCCCTTTTGAGGATGGGGGTTATCTTTCCCCTTTTCCAGTCAGTGGGAACTTCACTTGACTGTCATGAGTTTTCAGATATGATGGAAAGTGGCTTAGCAACTTCATCTGCCAGTTTCCTCCAGACCCACAGAAGAATCTCATCAGATCCAGTGGACTTGTACACCTTTAGGTTCTTTAGATGGTCTCAAACCTGGTCTTCACTTAGAGTGGGTGGATCTTCCTTCTTCAAGGCCCTGCCTCAAAGGCAAAGTTGCCTTCTGCAACTTGAGTGATATGGCTAGAGCCCTTGCCAGTGAAGCCTGATGCAAAGAAGTCATTGAGCACCTCAGCCTTCTCCATAGCCCTCATGACCAGGTATTCTGTTTTCTTCCAGAGAGGGCCCACATCTTCCCTAGCCTTTCTTTTATCACTGACATACCTGTAGAATTTTTTTCCTGTTGCCCTTGATGTCTCTGGCCAGATTTTATTCGAATCTTCAGCTTTCCTAACCTGATCCCTGGCTGCTCAGACAACTTCTTTGTATTCCTCCCAAGCTGCCTCTCCTTGCTTCCACTCTCTGTAGATTCTCTTTCTGCATCCAAGTGTGTCCAGGAGCTCCTTGTTCATCCATGCAGGCCTTCTGGCATTCTTTTCCACCTTCCTCTTTTTTGTGACACATTGCTCCTGCGCTTGGAGGAAGTAGTCCTTGAATATTGACCAGCTTTCTTTTCTGTTGACTTGCTACTATAATGTAGCCATGGCACAGTTAATTGAGACAGTTAAAAGTAAGTGCAGATGTTCAAGGAGTTTTGTGCATGAGATTTATTTTAATAAATCAAGATAGACCATGATTATATTCTCAAATTCCAGTATAGGCTTTTTTCATGACCCTTAATTGTAACATGCTGTGACACTAGACCTCAAAGGAAAGGCATGTTGTTGTGATACAACATGATATCTTATTTTAGACTGTGTCCTGGAGGCCTGCAGTATAGCCTTCTGAGATGACACCTCAGCACTTGAATGTCAGGTGTATGTAAATTTCCTTGTTTTTTCTTTTTTTTAAGGCTCTCAACCTATAGGGTCAAATTGCTGTTTCACATTCAGAAACTCCTGTCTCCTCCTCCAAGAAAGCAACCAGCCCTTAGTGAAAACCAAAATGACAGCGAGTTCTGTATTCATTTGCTTTTAGGCATACCCCAGGCTCATTTTGACCTGAACACTGCAGGTTTGCAGGCAGGTGTCCAGGCTTGGAGCTTGCATTAGGACAGCTCCCAGACTGACGCTGCAAGAACTGAAAGGAGAAGTCTCATGTTCCCATGCTTGGCATCAGATGCATCTGATAAGTTCAGCACTTCCTTGGGAAAGAAGGGACATGTTTGTGCTGCTTGTGATATATCTTTTTGCAACAGGATCACTGCTCTTGGTCTAAAACTTCTAAACTGAAGTTACTTGTTTTTTGTGAGCCTCAAAGAAGAGTGGAGTGAGCTAGCAGAGGCTGGTGGGGTGACAAGACACCACTGCGGAATATTGGGAATGTACCTAACCTCAAAGCTTCCCATTTTTTCACTTTCCAAGGCAACTGTGTTGAAAAGTGTGTCTCTCCCTGTCTGCATTCTTGTCATCAGTGCATGGTGGCTTTGGACATCTTGTAGGACATGGTGATGGATGAAGCTACTTGTTTCTTTTATAGCAGTTACGAACATTGCCCACCCAAAAGTACCATGAAACTACTGTCTGTGTAAAGATTATTGAACTTTTTGAATGAGGGGTTTTCATGTGCTGTTGAATGGGTGGAGATGAGTAGAGCTCTTTTGCTTTTCTCTTTTTCTTTTCTAACCCAATGCATGCCAAATGATCTGATCTCACTGTGAGCTGGGAGCCAGTCACTGGAAGATACCAGCCATCTGTAGAGGCCATTGTGCGTGGATACTAACTCCTTCTCCTTCATAATTCATGGAGGGTTGGACTAGGTGATCTCTAGAGATTCTGTGATCTTCCACTGAGGTATCTCTTTAGCACAATTTTGTCTTGCCCTCCCCACCTGGGCCTCGCAGTTCCCACTCGACTGTATGTGTGCAGCAGCTCATCTCTGATGTGCAGTGCTGTGCTGCTGACTCCCAATGTCTTAACATTGATTTATTCTGCATTTGAGAGGAAGACAGAGCAAGGTGGGGAGGCTAGGGGTGCAGTGACAATAAGGGTTGGCTGGGCTGCTCAAAACAGCGCAAGACAGAACACAAATTTAAGTCACGGCTACTGCAATGGGATGAGTACCTTGGAATAATTGAGTAGGGTGTACATTTATCACCACAGAAGGGCTGCAGTGCAAGTATCTTGCCCAACCGCAGGTGACACAACTCACCTGTTTAATTCTACAGGTCCAGTGAACGGGGTCTTCTCTGTTGCTCCCCTGGTTCACAAGTACAAAAACATCATTAACAAAGCCATGGGTAGGCTGGTGCAGGACCTGACACAGCAGAGAGCAGTTGCTATTGTAAGAATAACCTTGTGGGTGTGGGTACCATTGGTGGGGAAGGTACTTAAGGGTGATAGATGAAGCTGGTTTTTCAGCACTGCAAGTATCTCTTTGCCAGCCGCTCATTCATGGGCCAGCCAAATTGTGGTGGAGGGCTGCTGTGAGCTTAATTTCCACATAGCAATTTGCAGAAATATGTTTTATTGCAAGTAAGCAGTCCCTTTGCATTATTTATGTGAAAACTCAAGTAAATTTTTGCTGGCTTTCATGCTGCAGGTAAAGTTTTAATGAAAACTGTAATGAATGCTTTGCTGGCATGCATAGGCAACCTAAGTATGCAGCCAAATTAGCTATCTAAGCAGATGCTTTATATCCTGAATTGCATATAAGGAATGCTGTTCAATTGGTTTAAAAATTATATATACACCCACAAACTTTTTTTTTTTTTTTTTTTTAAGCCATATGCTTATTTTTTGGTTTGGCTTTGGTTTTTTTTTCAGAAGCTTTTCATTTGTACTGTGAGCAATTATGGCAGTAAAATGAAAGTCGGGAGAAAGATTTTGAGAAGCTACTCATGTGCAAGAAGTTCAGGGAAAATTCAGAAATACTGCATTATTGAAGATGTAGTACTGCAACATGTGCAGCGTTGAAAACAAGTAAAATGTCCTTGTGGAAAGGCAAATTGTGTAATCAAGCTATTGTTTTGGCTTTAGATGCCTGTATTTTTATGCTTAAACAGGCATTAATTTGTTTTCTTTATAAAGACAGTAGAGCTGATATAGATGTTATACTAGGTTTACAGTATGTTCTAGCTTATAGTGTAGTATATACTGGTTTATAGTATAAAACTAGTATAAGGTTTTATAATTGCACTGGCTTCACTGAAGGTTGAAGGCACCGGTAGCATTAGTAAGAGAAAAGGACTCAGTCCTGCTAGTTAATCTGAATATTGAACAAGCCACTGAGCTGACACATTGTGTGAACCAGAAGTCCACTCATAACAAAACCCAACAAGGAGTGCAAGTGGGTCTTTATTACCATTTCCCTTTCCTTCTTATGTGGGTCACTTAGGAGCTTAACTTAAAGCCATACTCAAGTAAGGTGCTCTTCAAAGCAAACATGATATTAACAACTCCCTGTGGCAGCATGGCCAGGCTGGAATAGCAGAGTCACCCTGGCTCTGTCACCCTGGTTAGCTTTGTAGTAAGTGGTCAAGCTCTATGCTTTGGGTGTTCTCTGCTCTCCTTCTGCTCTAGCAATCCTGTAAGAACCCCATGCACCATGACCTGCAATGAGAGGGGGTTTTGGTCAACTTGCTAAATTTTCCATAGGAAAAAGCCTGCTGTTGTGGCTAGGGAGCTTGTCTTAATGTGCTAGTATCACAAGACTTTTTTAATATTTGTACAGTCTATGATAGGAACAATTTCTGGAAGGTCAACAAACCCTGTTGAATGCACTGGAATGACAAAGCTGAATTACACAGAAAGCCATTGAGCAGGCACACTGGACTGAGGAGATGAAAAGAATAGAATAAGAAAACAGTGGGAAAAAAATCACAGAAGGTAAGAGAAATGGAAGCGAACAGAACAAAGTATAATTTATAAAGCTGTATGAACAAAAGCTTCGGCTTTAAGCACTCCTCAGCTTTGGGATGTTTGAATTTCCCAGCTGAAACTTGTGGCTTGACTTCTTTTTCTGAATCATTTAAGCTCTTTTCTTGGGTCACTTAGCATTTATTAGGCATTTATATGTATGTATACATTTATTAGGCTTTTACAGAGAGATCTATATATGCATATAAATATACAGGCATATATAAATGTATGCATACATATATTTATATATAAGCATACATACATGAAAGTGTGTATACCTGTGTATATATATACGTAAAATTTTTCTGCTTGTCTTATTTTAACTCTGTATTTTAAGATGGTTGCAATGAGTATGTTCTTTGTGTCAGCATTTAATTTTCTCAGCAATTCAATTTTTTTAAACCTGGAGTAATTGTTTCTGCCAGAAACAACTCTGCTGAAATGTGCTGTTCCTTTCAGACGATCAAAGTACAAAAGATGGTCAAACAAAAGGAGAGATTAAAAATCCGTCTTCTACTTTTAATCATGGCTAGCTAGCTTTGTAGTCTGTGTGTGCAGACTGTGGAGGTTAATCTTTCACAACAGCATATTCCAAACCTCAAGAGGGTGTTGGTAACTTAGTGACTTTGTATATTATGTGTAGGCGTCAGCAGAGCCTTCTGTGAAAATGTCTCCTATGTAAAACAATGTTTTCTATTTATTTTTCTTGGAAAACTGAAACTTTGCTTCCCTCCCCCTCTTCTTTCTCTGTCGTTTCCCTGACTTATTCTGTATGAGTAAATAGAGGATGAGGAGCATTTTCAGAATTGAAAAGTCCTTCTTGCCCTTTACAGCAAATGCCTCCTTTACTGATGAATCATTTGACAATGACTCAGCCACTGTAGTGTGTTTGTTGCAACTTTTATTTTCTTTACCCAACAGCATCTACTCTGCTGGGCTTTGCTAGCCAGATAAGAAGGCAGAATCCCTGCTTGATGAAGCTTGTAAGTGAGAAAGAAACAAGGGCCTGTTAATATAAACCAGATCTTAACATCTTTTTTTAGTTTTGGGGGGTTTTTTTGTTTGTTGTTGTTATTGTTTTTTACCAGAATTCCTCCTCATTTGCTGCTTAAGCACAACAAAATCTTGACATTTGTTTTCACTAGCACATGGAAAAAACCCTGTTGTACTTACGTAGTTTTGCTTGTAATCACCTTGGTGCAGCATTACTTTGCAGCACTGATCTAAGAGTAGTGTGATACCATCTTCAAGCAGGACCTCGACAATCATGAATCTTTCCCTTAAAGAGCAGCCTTCTGATAGGGGCCATATTTGTCAGTGATTACGATAGACAGATATGGTGACATTCCCTGCAGCCAGATATAAAGCTTAATCGCTGCTGGGCTTGACACAGTGATCTCTGTTCCTTGCCTCACAGTTCTGGGGAAATGACAGTAGGTGGCACTGGAGAACAGTAACACAGACCTCTGGGTCTATTACGAAATGGAGCAGTTTCCTTACTGACTCTCTGTTCAGCCAGTTTTCTGGCCCCGCAGATTGCTGAAACACTTTTCTGTATTGCCTTTGCAAGCCTGTTATTGCTCAAAGCCTCAAGGCATTCTGCAAGAGTGCGATTTGGGAAAGCTCAAAACTGTGTGAAGCAACGCTGAGAGCGAGAGCCCACTGAAGATACTGTATTTCATCCTGGGGTGTGTTAAGGTGACTATTGTGCCAGCTCTTTATCTGCAACTTTTTATCAGACTTAGCTCATACGAGCACACTCTCACATGGTTAAATCAAATACATGGTTCTTCTTTAATCTGAAATGTAGTCTCCTGCCGGTTGGTGGAGCAACGAGAGTATCTAACAGAAGAAAAGGAAGCATACCAGGGAGTATCTAGTTTTCTTTGTCTCTAAAGACTTTGTCCCACATGCCAGCGAAAGGGGAGGAGACAAATTCTCGGTAGTTCTAGGAGGAATTAGGGTAGAAAGTGACTCAGCAGTTTCCTGCCTACTACTTTGATGGGAAACAGGAAAATAGTGGCCACCTTAAAAGCCTAATAAAATCCTGAAAATGTTCAGAACTTCCCGAGGAAAACCTTCATAACCTTGTCCTGGAAATCACTGAGGGGAGAGAGGGGGATGTGTCCCAGCTCAGTTCATATTACACATATAGCCTTCTGTGTTTACTTGGAAATATGAGCTCTTCCCATGCATATTTCCTCTGTTTTCTCAATCTTCCTTCTTTTACTGTGTCTAGTTGCTGTGAGCTGAAGCAACATCACACTGCCATAAACGCTGAAGTAACAGCTCCTAAAATTGATGTGTTCTTCTCTCTCAGGATAGCTTCATAGTAATCACTGGTAATGACTACTGTACAGCACAAATGCTACCAAATAGTTTGTGGAGCAAGTTGGCATTTTAAGAGCTGAAGAATATATGAGAAAAAACGCATCACCTTTCACCAACTGAAATAAGTTTTGTCCTTGGCTAACTGCTTTTAAATCACAATAACATCATTGGCAGCTTTTTGCTATACTTTGAAGGTCAGAGTTTTCCCTTTATCAAATTATTACGTCAGTTTATCAGATAAAAGATATCTGAGGTTAATTATTAACTTTAAATGCTTTATCTTAATCTGTTCAGTCTTACTGCACAGATATTTTTTAACTGACAAATTGTTTTGTTGATACTGACTTGGTTACTTTTTTGAAGATATTTTCCTGCCTGTAACAACCTTAGAGTAGACTAGGATTGGGATTGTGTGTGAATTCTAAATAGCATTCAGTGGAGAAATTTATACCTTTTTAAGGAATGGTATGAGTTCCCATGAGGGAACTCCCTCTGCATCGTGCCTGGAGTAGTCTCTGCTGTTCCCTTTTACGGAGGGTCCTGGGCTCCTTGAGAGCTAGGAAGATATTTGTGACCAGTGCTGTATTTACTCCAGCTCTTCAGCAGGCCATTTGCAGAGGGGCAAGGCTTTATAATTCTTTGGGAAATGTCCCAGCATAAGGGAAGTTCTTCCCCCATTAGAGTGTCCCAGCTCTGCATACAGAGGAGCCAAAGCCAGAGGACCTCTCTGCTGTGCAAGATTTGTACTGTCCCCTTCTCCTGTTAGCAGAGGTAGGAGCAACTTTCAGAGCATGAACAGATGCAGACAGATGGAAGCTGCATGGAGTAGAGTAAAATTTCTGAATCCTGTTCTTGTACAGAAGTCTTTCTAAGAAGCAAGTCTTTCCCTTAGAGAAGCTGTCTTGTTAAAGCATGTTTGGTACCTGTACTGAAAGTGTGAGATCATCTACCACCATGTTTATAAAAAAAAAAAAAAATGGTTGGATTCCCAAATTGAGAAAGAGAACAGATAAGGTGTTACCTTTTTATTTTTACTGCTGTTTGAAATTTCCCTGAAGGAAGATGTGGGAAAGAATCATTCCTACAGTAAACCGGTTGAACAGGAAGGAAAGCTTCTGAAGAAAAAGTTACACCCCCTTGATACTGAAAGTACATAGGTCATCTGAATGTGTCTGTGAGCAGGAAGGCTTAGGAGACTGTATGTTCTTCTAACAAATTATGTTTCAGGTAAGAGGTTGCAACAAATATTCTTACTGCTTAGCAAGTGGCCCAATCATCTCTTCCTGGGTTCTGGTAAAAAGGTAGCACTGAGCCCACAATGCTCCAAGCTTTTTTATTAGAATGTATGTGCATGCTGAAGTAAGCAAAGTATTCTCTTGTGCTTGAATGGAAACTACAATGTTGGGAACGTTGTGTGATGCTACCAAATCTCTTGATTTGTAGTGAATATTTTACACTATTTGTTGGGATTTTCCCTTAAAACCCCCCATCCCAGAATGACATGATTATGGGAAAACAGAGCTGTCATTTATAAGAAAAAAGAGGACTTTGTAGCTGTATGAAAGATGCTAAACCCTCTAAATCATGAATTCAGAAACCACAAGGCAAAAAAAAAAAAAAAAGAACCTAAAAATATAACTTAAAAAAGAAAAAAGCATTCTAAACTTTGCCTCAGTGATTTTTGAAAATGCAGTGTTATCAATGGGCATTGTACTATTCAAGTGGAGTAATAGTGGCTGGCAAAGAGCAAAATTTTCTTGAGCTTTGTATGCTGCTTTGAAAAGGATCAGGAGTTTTCCCAAATACGGAGCCTAGTTTTCCTAACTAGCAGATAAGACTTAAACCGCTGAGATGTACAACATGGCATGGTGACTTTCCAGACTAAATGGTTAGTTTTAAACGCAAGCCAGTGTAAAAGAGACGCAATGCTACAAGCAGTGCTGTGTGAGCATCCACTCTGCCAGGCCCTCCCTCAGCTGTGGTCCAGGCTGGGTGAGGGAGCTTGCTGCACCGTGCAGACTTCGTGTTACTCACGTGGACTTCCCAGCCTACTGAGGAGAACAGGGAAACAGAATGCACAGACCAGCCTTTGGCACTATATCTAAACTGCATGCTTTTAAAGACTGTGAGGAAAGCAATACCTCACCTGAACAGTGTGCAGAGTGCCGGAGATAAGCATTCATATACAGATAGATGGAGGTGGGTTCTGTGTGTGTGTGTGTGAATATTTTTCTGTCGAAGAAAAATACACATTAAAGCTACATATAAAAGCCTTAGTGGTGAATGAGCAAGGTTAGCTGGTAGACATCATTATAAACAGAATTAGTTTGAAATGTACAGAGGATATTTTAGAAACAGTTGAAAGGGCATTAAAAGTATTGTATTTTAGTGCCTCTGTTACAGTCTTCCAGGTAGCCAAACTTTATTAAGGAAGTTGGAGCTGGAGGGAGATATCATTCTTTTATCATTTCTTTTTCCTGAAACATTCAAATTTTCAAGATGGGGAAAAAAAAAAGAATAAAATATGTTATTTTTCTTGATTTAGTTAGTTTTCTTTCTTTTATTTACCTAATGTAAGAATGAGAAACAGAGGAAGTCTTGATTTTAAAAAAGTCTTATTGCTATGCTTATTCTTTTTCTGCAAAAAAGCATGTCATTGTGATGTAAAAACAGTGAATTTCAGCATTCTGTCTGAGAGAAAGGTGCAGAGACTGTAATTGAAGTTCATACTTAGATCACCATTCAAAGTGGTATGCATAATTTTGGTTATCTGACTTAGTGTAACTTCATAAATGCCTTTTTTTTTCAGCACGGTTAAAGCAAGCCAGAGCACACATGTGGGATCACTAAGTTGAGTGCCTGAAAGCGTAGTTCAGCCTCTAACTTGGAGATTTCATTTCAGCCTATTCTAACTTTTCATTTCTTTCCTCATTCCTCACTGTGGGTGACAGAAGTCTATGTCATCTGGAGATTGACTTCAAATGAAACAAAAATAAATAAAGTTGTGATGAATACCTTCTGTTGTAATACAGATTTTCATTGCAAGGCGCTATTATCTAGACTAATACAGTATAGATCTTGGGGACATATTTGAAAAGCTATTTGTGGAGCTAAGCTTTAGCAATTTCTGAACACGCTTTTTATCTCAATAGCTTTTCTTTTTCCCTGCTAGGGAATACAATTTTTTTGTTGAATTATTAAATCAGATGTTTCTATTTCTTTTGTGATGAACTACCCATAAAGTGTACTTTATGTAGTGTGCTATTCTGTGTCGTTTGTGTTTTTATGCTATGTCTGTATCAGTAAATGAAACAGGCCAAGGCCTTGAGGGCAAGTGGCCCAGAATAGATTTTGGTTTTAGAACTAAACTCCTGTCCTAAAAAAGATACCCTCATGCCTACTCCCAGCAGTCTCCAGCATACGCTGCCTATCTGAACCATACGACTACTTAGCATATGCCAAAATCATATCAGGAAGTTTGCTAGTAACAGCATGAATGATGGTGAGCTTACTCAGAAGCTCATCCCCTTGCCTATTAATTTACTAATAAAAAGATACAACCTCAGGCTTTGAAGATATATATGTTTTGAAAAACAAAGAAACCAAAAAGGCTGAAATTGATTTATTTGTATTTGGTTTTCTTTATATGTGCCGTATCCAAGCTTTTGGGGTGTACTGTTCTGAATATTGATTGGAGATCCAAGTCTTCTATGTTGTCCTAACTTTCTTCACCTGATTATACTGGGATAAAAAGTGGTAGAATATGAAGAAATCTGAAGTATAAAAATAGAGGAAGACGTGAATGAAACTGCCATTAAAGTGACCATTAATATGAAGCTTTCCTACCTGCTTGTTTTATATTCCTGCATTGTGTGCTATACAAGTGCAAAATAATGGAAATAATACAGATTTTCTTTAAGATTTGTCAGAATTAGTATCTTAGTATTTATATAAATCATTCCAACTGATATCAATTGCTTTGATTTTATATCAGTTGCTGATATTTAGAAGCCCAGGATAATGATAATAATAATTATCGTTATTGTATTATTATAATAATAAATATGTCTGGAAATAAGAATCAGAAAAGAGAATATTAAAACCCCAGATTAAGAAAATATTTTCACCCTATAAAGAAAACTCTAAAGCAAAAAAAGACCAAAGAAGTGTACTGCTTTCATTCGACTATGTATTTTTGGGTTTAACTTGTATTCTGTGCTTCATTTCAGTGGGTATATAGCTCCAGTTCTGAACATTACTCTCTTGACATTGGAACTATTTTAAGACTTCCCTGAGGATTAACGACTGAAGAGAAGAATCAGCCATGGCATATTTTGGAAGTGTGCCTTTCTCACGTAGTGAATTTTGTGAAGGACAGACTGGGGACCAAGTATCTTGCCCAATGTACCATTCTGGTTCTGCTGGGAAGGTCCATCTTGGATTCGATCGAATAGTTGATGAAGTCAGCAATGAATTCTTTTTTTATAGTTCATCACATTCACGTCATCATGACGAAATTTTTTTCCCATCAGATGTCTTTGGTCTGAACGTGCCTGACCAGAAGTTTTGTGGTCAGCCTCTTGTTGCTTATGGCGAACTTTATCCTGGAAATCCTCTCACTCACTGGCAACAAGGCACAGTGCCACCAACCATTGGCTTCAGATCTTCTTTACTATCTGATTGCAGAGACTTCTTTCTGGCAGATCCCTACCCCTACAGTCAAGAGAGAGAACCCTATGGAGGGAATAGCGTAAGTCCAGTCACAAATGTATTTGACTCAAATGTGGAACTAGGCAACACAAATCTGAGTTTTCAGTTAGGCTTTGACGATGTAGATGCTCAGTGTCCTGTTCTCTTAGACAATTATCCATTTGGACAACAAGTGAGAGATGAAAGTGGAAATGGGAAAGCTTATTTAACTGACATTTCCGGAAGATGTGACATAGGACCTACCTGGCCCAGCAGCTTTGGACATGACAGACAAGTATTTAAATTTTTTCATATTAACAGTGCTTAAAGTTAATGATTCTTGTTTGTGTCCTTGCACTTTTTGTATTCACTCACACTGATGCAACATGGATTGGAAGCACTTGATTTGAGGACCATATGAAAAATAAAACATTTATGCCTCGGGGGAAGCAAAAGCTTTTGCTTCCTGTAGAGAGTTTTTGTCATTTGTCTTATGATTCAGCTGGCCAAAAGCAACCGTGAGACTTACTCACTTCTTATTTGGTCTTTACTTCCAAAGACAGAGATGCAGGGTAGTGTCAGGTGTATTTTCCAATAATCGTATAACTTGATTTCTTGTCAGTCAGAATTTCCCACAGTTCTGTATCTTTACAAGGAGAATGCCCTCAAACAAGTGGCACATGATTAGTTAAGAGATTTTTATACAGTATGAAAACCTCTGAGCATAATCTTTCTTCGATTCTAATGTCAGATGAGAATCAGCAGACCATAAAAAATGACTTTTGAAGGGAAGGTGCCTACTCTGGCTAGGTAATGAGGATTTTATATTGGCAGAATCTGTCCTACCTGTTTCATGTTTTAAGCAACTTATACTTAAAGTGTCAATGCATTTCTGCAACCTACCTATTAAAAAAGACTTTGTTTTAAAATAATAGGGCCAGTTCCTCACCTAATATAAAATGAAGTATCTCTATTAACTCTAATGGAAACTTGCCGTTTTGCACTAGAAGCAAATCTAGATTATGGTCTGGAATGCTTCAGGAGACCTACGTTGTGGCTCATTGAATGATAAAACTACCACAGACAGGTAAATACAGAAATGTAGAGTAAGATGTGTTTGAAAGAGTTAAGGTAACAAATCTTTATGGTCTGATAAGAAACTTGAGATTCAAAATAACAATACCTTGTGCTGCATCTGTTTTTCTGAGAGCCAGATTATTGTTTCTGTGTAGTTTGGCTGGCATGTCCTAATCCTGAGAGGTGAAATATACTGTGTCCTGCCTTCACCATGTTCTGCGTGCAGTTCTGTGCATGTATGATTATTTCTAAAAATAGACATATGTGTTATAACTGTGGAAGCTGGATCCTATGACACACACTCTGTCTTTAGCTGTCTTTTTGAAGAAAATAATATTTTTTCCTCCTTCCATCAGGTGTTCATAGCTACATTCGTGGTTTTGGTGTTTTTAATAACAATGTCTTATGGGACCCCCATGACTATCTCTGATGCTACATCTCAAAATTCTTTCAAAATCCTGACATAGAGTAGGAGAAAGAAAATGATAAACCCTCCCTTTCATCTATTCCTTGTTAACATTCTGCATCATTATAGGAATCCTGAAATAGCCTACAGGATACCTCTGCACCACGAATAATAAAAGACAGTTTAGGTTCACCTTCTGCTTTTAACTCCCAGTGATCACAGTATCATAAAGCAAAGGGGAAGAGACACTTGATTAACTTGTTTCTGTGTCTGAATAGGAAGAACGATAGAAGTAAATATACACAGACCCAGACAGATAGGGAGGTGAGGAAGGAGAATGTATCTGAGGGCAGGAACTCTTAAGACTAATCCTGGGGTCCACATTTTGGAAGTTCAGTGAAGGGGGTGAATATGTGGAGAGACAAACGGCTGTTGTTGCTTTTTTCTTATGATAGGAAAACTAAAACATGCTGACATCATGATGAAAAGAACAAGCCTTCTCATGAGAAAAGTAGAAAATAGTGGGATACACAAACTGGAGGAGATTAAATTATGGTATGGGAAGAAGAGGTGCTAGAGGAAGCAGGCATATAAGAACAGGCACAAACGGTTCTGTAACAGAGGAGGAGAGAATTATAGGGGATGGAAGAGGAGAGATGAGTCAAGGGCGACTACAATCAAATGTGTGGGAGGATTTGATTAAGTCCGGGAAGTATTTGAGCTATTTAGCTAGAAGAGGAAGAAATGGGTGAGAAGGGAGGATTTGATTTGTAGCAGAAAAATGTAGTGTGGTTACAGGAATTCCTTCAGGGGGAAACAGCCGTATCAGGATAGAGAGAGAACCAAGGTGAGGGGCTGACAACTGAACCTTGAGATAGTAAGAAAGGAAAAATAAAAGTGAAAGTTGAGAGAGGGAGGTGTAAAAAAAGCCCCTGAAGAAGTAACTCATTGCTACTGGGCTGGGATTTTTGGAAAAGGTAAGGAGGACTGTGGGGTGACAGGGCTGATGCCAAGAAGATTGTCAGAACAGTTGGAAAAGTGGAGCACCACAGCAAAAGAAAGAGAACAAGCACAGGCTGTATTGGTGAGGTCCAGGATGAGTAAATGATGCATCTGAGTAGTAGGAGAAGAGAATCAAGACTGCAGACAATGAAATTGAAAGAATGCTGAAACATGGAGATGAACATTGAGATAGGTCATAGGTATGCATGATGAAATATTTGCTTTGCTGAAATTATACTGCCAGTCTGATCCTTCACTCTTGGAGGCAGTTATATGGCCCTAAGCTTTATTTAATGCATGCTAATCAAAATATGCCTGGTGTAATAAAAGAAATGCTAATTTTCTCTGGCCTTGTCGTCACCAATTCAGATGTTCAAAAATACTGAAGAAACTGTCTTCATAACATAGCTGTGAAAAGAGGTTGCATTTTCTCCATATTAGCAAGAAAACTGAAATACAACATAAATCATAATTAAACCCTTTGATATTTAGAATCTAATGTTTTCAGAATAACTAGCAACTCACTTCTTCATCCAAGCCAGATCATCAGGTCAAACTTCACAATTTCAGTTTGGGTGCTCCAGAAATGAGAAATACACAATTAGTGTCCGTATTTGGGAAGGGTGGTTCAGGTGACTTGTTTAGCATAATGTGAGAAGTCTGTGGGTGGGAAAAAGATTGATTCTAGTTGTCCAGGGCTGCACTCTGTGACGTTATCCCTGTTGTCATCAGTTCTCTCCATACGCAATTCTCTGTCTGCACGCTTTCAGATATTTGCAGTGAATGGAGACTGGAGTCCTATAGAAAAATCATGTGTGATCATGTAATTAATATTTTACCTTTATATACAATAAGAAGAAAGTAAAGTTTCCAGACACCTGAAAAGAGAAATGACAAAAACTACATCTCTCATCCACATGATTTATCGATGGATTTGGAACTATGTCTATTACATACACCTCTGCCATCAGAGCAAACTTGAGTTAGTTAGCAATAGTATATTCATTCCCTGTGTGTAGACTATTACTAGTCTACACAGGCTTCTTTTTTGCCATTAGGATTCACTCAGAAATGCTGCAAGCAAAGACACAGAGAGGCAGCGGGCTCCTGTGTTACTTCTGTCTCTGGCAGGAGAGGGTCTAGATTCCAAGTTTGTCTGTCAAGCTCCTTTTTGCCATCCTTTAGTAATAACATTCTTCTCCAAGCCATGAACTTGAAGATCCATACCTATGTCTTCATTGCCAATCTAATCTTGGCCCTCTCCTTGCTTAACTCCTCTCTGTTCCTCCTTTCTCAGTTCCCAGTTGTGGTTCTGCTCGTTTAATGTGTTCAGTCCCATTCAACGTTGTGTCCTAGCCTCATCTTTTCTAACCTGTGGCCTTGTTTTCTTAGCTTCTCATTTACCTGCTATCTCTCTTATTCCATGCACTTTTTCCAGGGCATTGCACCTGCTCTGTAGTGACAGAACTGCAGGTGGAAAAGGACCCTTTTTGTTTTGCTGGAAGCAGATTTCCAGCCTTCCCTCCAATGGGAGTCTCCATCCACTGCTCCTGTAGGGTAGTCTTAAGTTGTCCCTCCTTTGCAGCTTAGGGTTCAGGTGGTCCTTAGCTCTGTAGAGCTCCTGTCAATCTCCTGTTCCTCCTTCCAGCTGCTCACCTCCTTTTGCAGCTCCTCCACTGGCAGCTCAGCACCGCAGCCAAAGCACAGCTCCCACCAGTGAGACCACTGCCATCCCCAGCCCTAGAGAGAGAGGCACAAGCCCTGCAGCCAGGAACATGGGCTGTACCATCCTTGCTCTGGAGCTCTGTGTGGAGTTAAAGTCTCTGCTGTCCATAGGGGCAGTTTCTGCACCCTATGATGAAGATTGTGCCATGTGGCATGTCACCACCAGTATTGCACAGTCTTCAGTGCAGGTTCTGGGCTCCCTTTGTGTCCCACCTGTAGCTCTAGCTGCCTGCTAGCTCTGCAGACTGTGCTCCTGCTCCTGGCTATAGAGCTTACCCACAAACACAGCCATGTTTCTCTGATCTTATTCCAGCTTGAATTCCTTAATCTGGAACATAGGGGTACACAACATCCCAAAATGCAAACTTCCTAGAGCCTTTGTTTGTAACTTCTGAGCTTTCAGTTCTGCCATTGTGGTCTCCCCACCAGTCAGGTCCCAACAGATCTTTCATCTTTTATACTCATCCTATCTTTTAAGATGTAACTAAAATTTCCCATCCTGCATCTTTTAATGCATATTGCACTTCCTTGTCCAGAAAAAAAAAATCTTAAATTTATGTTATTATTTATTAATCATTATTATAAATTTACATCACTGTATATCAATTATTAAAATTATAAATTGCATCTTTCACTATATCTTATGAGCCTTGTATATTTCTCTATATACAATGGTAGAATGGCCTTGCAGATATAATAGCATTAAGCCCTTTCCTGAAGGTAATGTTCTGACTGAGGAGTACTATGGCAATTGGACAAGGGAGTGCTTTGACCTAAAATAGTGGATCAGACCTGTGCTCTCCAATTTAGGGATTTTTATTGTTCAACAGAATGCACTGGCTTCCTGTTATCTGTCTTAGGGACTTACCTGACAGGTTTATGGAGTTTGAAGGGATCCTGAGCTTTCTTCCAGGTCAGAAAGACAGAAAATAAGGATTTAAACTCACTGCAACATAAGCTTCATTTTGTCCCTTCTCTCTTTTGTAAACTAGAATACATATTCTGTATCTAGAGTTATCAGTGCTCTGACACCAGGTGAATTTTGAAAGCTTTTTCTGGAATTCTTTATATTCTGCATGGAAGGGGAAAAATTAATCATAAAACCCGAGGTAGCTGATGCTTTGTGGCTTGGTGTTTTTTTCTCTGAAAGCATTTAGAGTGCAGTCAAAATGGGGTTATTTGTGCTTATTTGGAGCTCCATCAAGTCAGGGGAGGAGTGATAAGGTATGAAAGTTAGTTAATGCAAGGTTAGCCTTATGCACCTTCTACTTCTGTTACCTAAATAACTGAACTCTGTTTCTTCTGGTGTCTTTTTGGGTTTTTTAGGCTACAGGTTGGTCTATCCAGGTGGTTGAAGCAAATGAAGGAAGTAATGAAAACACAATTGCTTTTTGCAATGCGGTGGAGAAGTAAGTAACGAGAAAACCTTTATTCGGCTATGACATTTCACTTACTTATATTGATTGGATTTGCTATCCCTGTGTATTTGGTCTGGCTGAGATGGAGTTAATTTTCCCTATAGCAGCCCTCATGGTACTGTGCTTTGTACTGGTAGCTAGAAGGATGTCAGTAATACATCAGTGTTTTGGCTACTGCTGAGCAGTGTTCAAACAGCATCAAGGCTGTCTCCCCAGCATTCCCTCCTCAGCAGCAGGCTGAGGGGTGGGCAAGATCTTGGGAGGGTACATAAGCCAGAACACCTAACCCAAATTGACCAAAGGGATTTTTATGCTGGTTCAGCCATCATCATTTTATGCTGCCATCAATTGCCTGATCACACAGGCCAACACTGAACTCAGCAACATCCCCTCAGAAGTCTTCTTTCACACAGTCCTGCCATAGGTTCCTGTGGGCCCAGCTCCTCCACTGCCCACTGTGGTGCCAGCATCGCCTGCTGGACATAACAGACAGAGATGGCTCCCTCAGTGGCTCCTCACATGGAAGGGCACTGTTGAGAGAGCTCAGCAAGAGGCAGCCAGCCCCAACAGAAGCCATACCCAACAGGAAGCTCCTCCAGCTGATAGAGCCCTGGCCTCACCCACCACCCCAACCATGACCACCTGGGTGACGGCAGAGCCACAGGTTGACCAGGTTCTGACTCTGGAACGTGAAGCCAAAAACAAAACCAAAACATTCTGCTAGGTTGCGAGTCATCCACAGGTCAACTCCAGCTTGGGACCCACAGCTCAGGCCCCAGCACTTCAGGGATATTCCATACCACATGACGTCTGCTCAGCTATAAAAATTAAGAGGAGGGAGGAGGGGCGCGACATTAGTTACTGTGTTTGTCTTCTGGAACAACCACTATGTGTACTGAAGCCTTACTTCCTGGGAAGTGACTGGATATTGCCTGCTGATGGGAAGTAGAAAAAAATCTTCTGTTTTCCATTGTTTCTGTGCGCAGCCTTTGATTTTGCTTTTGCTTTTATTAAACTGCCTTTATCATGACCCACAAGGACTTTTTCCCATCTTGTTTTCTGCATCCTGCACCATCCTGCTGAGGAGGGCAGTGACAGAGCAGCTTGGTGGGCACCTGGCATGCAGCCAAGGTCAACCCACCACACCCTGCATTCCTGAACAGTGCCATAATTCCAATATTACTTAAATATGGAAATGCTCCTAATTTTGGTTTAAATATTAAAATCCACAAAGGTTTGTTAATTCCAAAAATATTTTCTCCCTTAGCAGGCTGCTTTATCAGTGATAAGTACATTTAACTCTTTGGTGTTGAGGGTTTGTAGTGTGTGAAACTTAAGATCCAATTTCTGATACTGTCTTGGATATTAGTGCCTGTGTAGCTCAGAGCAGGAAAAAAGAGTTGGAGGAACTGACTGACTGAAAACAGAATTACTACATACTGTTGAGATGAAAAGTGAGACTTAGCAAGTGACAAAAACTCCTTTAATTATTGTTTACTGTTAGAGTTAATAGCATGGCTTAATGGATAGAACTTTTTTTTACATTCTTAATCTTCAGAAAAAGATATATTACTAAAATCCAAGAGCACTAAGAAATGCAGAGTTCTTGACCATCTGTGCAGATTAATTTTCCTTTGTAGCTATTCATTGATCACACTATCAAGTTAGCACAAATGCATGCTTTGCCCCCCAGAAAAGTAGTTGGAAAAATTGAATGCTGCTTTTTTTGAAAAAAAAAAAACAAAAAACCAAAAAGACTTTAATGAATTGACTGTATTCAAGGTCATCCAAGCCTACTTCTCTTAAAATAAAAAAAAAAGAAATAACAATACAGTTTGATTTTGTCCTGAAATAAACAGTGTATGTTATATATTCATATGGGGTGGGTGATCAGCTTTAAAACATACTCATTCACATACATCTGTTTTCTTTTCTCTGTAGTTCATCAGTCTGAACCCAACCCAATTCTACTAGCATTAGATGCATGAAGGCATATTCCAGATGACAAGCTTTCCTCTCAGATATTCAGATTTTTTTAATGTCCAAAACGTCTGTATTTAATTTTGATCTCTAATTATAGGGAAAGCTTTCTATTGATTTTTCTTGTGAATAAATTATTTTATTTACAGGGCTAAAAAGATTAATAGAATTAAGCTATTCCTGTTTTGCAGTAACTTGTTTGATGTGCATCAATAGTAAATACTCTTGAAAATAAAGACAACCTTTGCTTATCTTCTACTAAATAAACGGGAAAGCATTCTTAAGAAAAAATGTCATAGCAAACAAAAGACCAAAAAAGTCATAAGTTTGCAAATAACTAACATATTCAGTTTTGCAAATAAGCATCCTTCCAGTCCACAAAGAATCTCAGTAACTGACTCTTTTACACATCAGAGGCAAGATCTATAACTCAAAATCTGTGTCATGCAGACTTGTGCCTCCAGCATGTAGCTCAAATAGAAACAGATCGTGTTTTTCTCTAGGTAGTGTTTGCGCAGGTGGCAATCTATAATTGAAGCATTTAATTGTACACAACTGTAAAGCAGTTTTCAAAATCTCTTTATCGGGTTACTTCTACAGTTATGGACATAGCTGTAGTGAACATTCACCCAATGGTGACTTCAGAATACATCCTAAAGTGAATTTGATTTCAGAAGATGCCAAGCGGATAGTCTCAGGGTTCAATGACAGAAAATACAGAGTTCTTCCACCTCCTACTGTCTTCAAGAATGTGCTCTGCACTGCGGAGAAATACGTAGCACTATGAAATGCTGTGAAAAAAGCACATTCCTATAAATGTCAGTAGTTTCCTCATATACTGACCTGTTGCAACACAGAAAGCAAGTAACCCAAATTTTGCAATGGGCACGTTTTGCCCACCTGCTCAGGCCAGAAGCCCTTTAATCACTTTAAAACAATAGATGGCCATAAATGAGCAGGGCTTTCTGCACTTGAATGCATTTTAATCTGAAAAGCATAAAAAGCAAATTTCTGTCTCCACATTATCCTAAAATATAGTGTAGGGCAGGGACAGGGGTGAGGTGCACTGAGTTTTGAAATGACTGTCGGTAAGTTGAGGAGGTGATTCATGCCTCTTGTGCGTACATAGCCTATTAATTTGATGCTGGAGAAAGGGTAGTGAAGTTTCCAGTCTTGCTTAGTCCTTGGCCTTCTTACAGAAACAAGGTGCAAGAATGAATTTGGTGGTAGGGGAAAGCTTTATGTGAATCTTACTCACAAAGAAAATAGACTGACATTAACTACATAGGTCACCAAAGCAGCCTCTGTAGTATAATGGTTTTTTACTATGAGTATAAATCTGTCTTGTACTGGAGGTATTGTCAAGCCTCATTTCCTCCTACCCCACTGAAATATCATGCCCCCTGGCTTTTCGTTATAAGAAATGGCTGCTTCATTGGGTTATTAAGTTTGGAAGCCTAGGCTTTTTTTCCTTCTTGTGCTTTAGAAATACATGGCATAAAAGAGTAGTTCATACTGTTGTTTAAGAGACTTGGGCGGCAGCCCTGAGGCAGGAGGTAGCATAGTAATGAAGAACTTTATGTGAGAGAGCTATGGCTCAAAATACACTGTAATCAAAGATGGTATAAAGTACTGCCAACCCAGAAGCTACAAAATGCTGCTTGAACTAACAAAAATGAATGCAGTATGCTTAATAGAGGATGTTTGAGTTTATCTACTAAAATATTCAGGACAGTTAGTGAAATGTACAGCTTAAGCTAGTACAGTATCATAGAATCATAGAA
>VZZY01011593.1:0-15082 GCA_013400335.1 Eurystomus gularis
AGATTAGTTAAGCATGATTTTCCGCTGGTGAATCCATGTTCAATTCTTCTCATAACCTTCTTTTCCTCCATGTGCTTAGTGATGACTGCCAGAACGAGCTGTTCCATCACATTTCCAGGGATGGAGGTGAGGCTGATTGGCCTGTAATTGCCTGGGTCCTCCTTCTTGCCCTTTTTAAGGAGTGACACTGGTTATCCACTAGTCCTCAGACACCTCTCCTATTCTCCGTGATCTTTCAAAAATGATGGAGAGTGGCGCAGCACTGACAGCTCCCTCAGCACTCATGGGTGCATCCCATCAGGGCCCATGGATTTGTGAGTGTTCAGTTTGCCCAAATGATCTCTAACTCAATCCTCACTGACCAGTGAAGAGTCTTCCATCTTCCTTCCTCCAGACAATCTCTCTTGTGTCTAGGGACTGGGATTCTTTATGTCTGGTCTTAGCAGTAAAGATTGAAGCAAAGAAGGTATTCAGCAACACTGCCTTCATTTAATCCTTTGTCACCAGTGCTCCCATCTCATTCAGCAGTGGCCCTACATTTTCCCTAATCTTCCTGTTACTACTGATGTACTTGAAGAAGCTCTTCCTATTCTCTTTATTTCCTTTGCCAGATTTAATTCCAAGAGGGCTTTGGCCTTCCTTGTTGCATCCTACATTCCCTTACAATGTCTCTATAATCCTCCCAAGTGACCTCTTTCCATATACTGTGAACTTCTTTCTTCCATCTGAGTTTTTCTAACAGCTCCTTGCTCAACAATGCAGGTTTCCTGCCTCCCCTATTTGATTTTTTTACTCAACAGGATGCACTGATCTTGAGCCTGGAGGAAATGGTGCTTGAATATTAATCAGCTCTCTTGCGGTTCTTCTAGAGTCCTAGCCCATGGGATTCTTCCAAATAGGTCTTTGAAGAGGACAAAATTGGTCTTCCTGAAGTCCAATTCTACTTAATGCCCTGCTTCTTTCTTGCATGATCCTGAAATCCACCATGCAACAATCGCTGCAGCCAAGGCTGCATGTCTTTGACCAGACCTTTTTTGTTCGTTAATACAAGGTCTAGGAGCAAACCTCTCCTTGTTGGCTCTTCCATCACCTGTGTCAGAAAGTTAACATCAGTGCACTGTAGGAACCTTCTGGACTGTGTGTGTCTAGCTGTGTGTCCTTTCCGGCAAATATCAGGGTGACTAAAGTCATGTGATATTAAGGCTACTTCTAACTATCTGTAGAAGGCCTTGTCAATGGTCTGGTGGTCTGTAGTAAACTACCACCACATTGTTGCCCATGTTGACCTGTCCCTTTATTCTTACCCATAAGCATTTAAGATATTCTTCAGCCCCTCCTAGGCAAAGCTGGATACATTCCAGTTGCTCTCTCACATAAAGAGCAACACTACCACCTGGCTTTGCTGGTCTATCTTTCCTAAAAAGTACCTAGCCATCCATTACAGCATTCCAATCATGTGAGCTATCCCACCATGTCTCCGTGACTGCAATAAGATCATGGCCCTGCAACTGCACCCAGGCCTCTAGTTCTTCCTGTTTATTCCCCATGCTTCAGGTATTGGTATTTCTGAGATTTATTCAAGCAAGAAGGCAACCTTGGAAAAGAGTAAGAGGAACCACCATAGTCATATCCAGCCTTGAGGTGGTAGGCCTTTTGGGTCTCATCCTGGAAGGCAGTTAAGGTGCATTTGTCGCTGAACTGACTGGCCTGGCTTGTTCCCCAGTTGGATGCAACTGCGTGTTACCTGTTTGGGTCCCACTCCCTGAGTCATTCAGTTTAAAGCTCTCCTGACTAAGCTGGCCTGCCTACTGCCAAAGATACTCTTGCCGCTTTGAGACAAGCGTACACCATCTCTCCCCAGAAGGTTGTAGTCACCAACGTATGTCCCATTGTCATAAAACCCAAAACCCTCGCAACAGCACCAGCCACATAGCCAGGAGTTAACATTCATTATTTGTCTATATCTGGCTGCCCCCTTTCCTTTAACTGGAAAGATGGAAGAAAAGATAACTTGAGCACCAGTGTTTTTCACTTTATCCCCGGGGCTTTATAATCTTCCTTGATCTTGCTCAGGTTCCGGCTTGCAATATCATTCTTACCTGTACTGAGGCTATAACAAAGGGTAGTAGTGAGTGCTCTTGACAAGTTGCAGCACCCTCTCAGCAATGTCACGGATCTTAGCTCCTGGGAGGCAGCAAACCTCTTGTGATGCTCTGTCAGGTCAGCAGATGGGTGTTTCAGTGGCTTTTAACAGACAGTCTCCCACTACAAGTGCCCGTTGCTTCTTTTTTTGATAAGCACTTCATGTTGCTGGTGGAGATTCTCAGAGTAGTGTTTGTTCATGGGTGTCTGTAGGCATTAACACTTCATATCTGGTTTTGGTAGTGATATTAGAGGGTGGAGGATGATGTAGAGTTCTGCTTTTTTGGGGTAACCAGGATCCAAGGTCCCTCTTTGTCAGTGGTGTCTGCTACCACAACAACTGGAAAAAGCACAAACAAAAATAAATAGGACAAACCCATTAAGTGGTCTAAGATGTCTGCCACAGTTATGTAGGGAGCACAAGATCTTTTGAAAGACCCTCATGGTTCAACGGCAACCAGCTCGTGCACATACTTTCATATGTATTGGAGTTTTGAGGAGTTTTTAGCAATGACTCAATAGTTGTTTGTGGTTTAAGCTACAGAGGATGACTGTATGTGTAAATATTGTAGGGATATCAGGATATGAATCAGAAAAAAGAAAGTTCTGTGAAGATACAGAGTTTGCACGTGTACTGACTTCACCTGCCTTAGCATTATTTATTAATTCTCAGTTTTCAGTATTCCTGGGCATTATTAAAGAACTTCTTCTACAGTCCTATACACATTCAAACAAAAGTTTTAGACTATTTTGTTCCTATCAAACTGTGTCTTAGACTAGAAAAAAACCAAAATAAAAGCATTTTAGAAACTTCTCTTTCCATAAAAGCAAACAGCTTTTAAAACAAATGAAGTCACATGTATCCATTTTACACTTTACCTTTTTCAAGCTGTCAAGAAAATTCAATCAAAGAATCATATGAAAATGCATTTTATGTTAATGTAAAAAATGAAAACTTTGTCCAGCATTGTCCATAGTGTTTTCCTCCTGCCTTTTGCTCATGGGAGTCAGTCAGATTAGGATTTTGCATTGTAATTCGAAGTGAGCTAGGCAGCTGCTGCCTGTAGCTATTCCTGTGAAACAACATGATAAGATCCAGTCTACCTTACCCTGACACTAAACTCCCTCCCTTAACCCAGTTTGCATGTTTTACTTCCAATTTGTATGGAAGCTCTAATCCCTAAGTAACCAAGACCAGCATGAAATGGTGCAGACAGCGTTGCTGAAGTCCTGACACTGAATAATGAGAAAAACTAGGAGTTGAGGAGAGTAAAGAAGTTTTCTGGGTAGAAGTGTGGAATGAACAGTAATAGAAGTCATGAAAGTTTTTGCTGCAAAGATCATAAAGGTCAGTCTCTATCTGGATCAGTTCTGTGTATGCACATTATTATTTGAGTTCAAGTGTTCCTTGCTCCTCTTTAATTTAACAGATTTTGTTAAATGGGTAAAATACTCATTATTATTATTTTTCTTGAACAGAAGTGGCCAAACATGAAGCTCCTCCTAAATTAAACAGCTGTACTCTTTTTCCATTTTCAAGACCACTCTGGTGGATATCAGAGTTATCTCATGAGACACAGTCTGATTACAAAACACCACCTTCCCATATGTCTGCCAATCACACTTGGGCAAATCAAAACCCATGCTGCCTTGTTTTCACAGTCTAAACAGGGAATGATTACACCTATATATTCAGTGAATATTCTGGTGGTTTTTGTTACTGATACTCATTTCACAGCCGCAAAAAAAAAGAAGCTTGTAAGAGAATGAATTAACAGCGGATCTGGAAACAAACCTAAAAAGCTGTTATGTCTACCTTCCCAGCCATGGTCTCACAGGGGTTGTGCATCTTTCCCTAGGCACTATTTGGTGCAGGTACATGGATATAGTTCATAGATCTGTTGTACAGCTGTGCTGGATAGACTCCAACGTAGCACTGATATGCAGAAAATAAGCCGTCTGCACCTTACATGGCAAGCCATTCTTCAGTTGATGCTGGGCTCTTTCTTCTGTCCCTTGGATAACACTGTCGAGTAGGAGTAAGGCTGGGAGGACAGATGTCTATACCATGACATTGTTTACTCATAGTTAGCTGTGAACCCTGAACAATCTGCAATGCATTCGGTGGTGGGCAAAATACTTTTGTACTAAGATACAATTAATTATTCGTTTCAAATGCAGGGACACAGCTTGTGTTATGGCATAATATGAACATTCCACTTAACATTTTAAAACATAGCAAATAGCACAAAAAAAATTACAGCTATATCTGTGGAGCATTACTATGTTAAGAAGACTGAAAAAAATTGTTCGTTGTTTTCAACAGAAAATGTTGGAGCTCAGAAAATAAGTTTAATGTCATTCAAAGGACCTGCAACTGTCTACTTGTAGCAGGCCAGGGAGAAAGACCATAACCCAAATACTAAATACAGCACAGGAAAACATTTCAAACTCTGTGAGAATGTGTACTGGATATATCTGATACTCCAGATGACAGATTAAAGGTTTGTACGCCTGTGAGTGTATGGACCAGATATAAAAAACAATTAGATGACGTTGGGACTCTTTGTTCCTGGCCATTCCTGCTGAGAAACATCAAGAAAGCCTAACTTTTTTTATTATTATTACATTTCTAGGTTTTTGTGTGTGTGTTGATATTATCTGAAAGTCAATCCAGGCTTTTGTAGGAAGGTGATGGCTGTCATTTTCCTTATGGAAAACTTTTTTAAGTTTTCAACCCTATGTGACCTCTTAAGGTAAAGAAGAAATACCTGTCTTATTTAGTATCCTTTTCCTCTTACGGAATTTCTGGGAATCTGCAAGAAAGATATTTATGATCTATACCAAATTTCTGTACTTCTCTTTCCTTTGTGAAGAGTGAAATTGCTTTTGAAAGCATGTAGGAAGCAACAGAAAAAGCTAATAAAAGCACAAATTTATGGCAGAGTAAGCTAAATTAATGATGACTTGGCCACCTAGGCACAACTGATAAAACCAATTAATTTGCTTGTAAGCCACAATGTTTGCAGTTAAATGCCCCCTTTGGTTTTGGATTGATTATTCCTGGGATACTTCTCAGTATGCTTTTGAATCTGGCTCACAGATTTCTCAGCCTATGTGTTCCCATGAAATTTGCATTATATTGAAAGCAAATTTTTTTTTAAAAAAATCTACTTTTATTGTACTTTTAGGAAACACTGAACCTCATGAAACATTACTAAAAAAAATATCATGACACAGATGGGTAACATTAATTTTTCTGACTCTCTGTTTAATGATTGACTATTTCCTAAAGACAGTAACTTAAATTATTAACTAGATCTCCAGCTGGTTTAAATCATTGTAATTCATCTGCAGGGTTTAAACAGATCTGTAGTAATTTTCTACCAGCTGAGGGTCTGATCCTATAGAGGAGCAAAAGTATTTACGACTTTTCCAAAATTATTCTAATCTCTGTTAAAATATTACCTCTGCTAGCAGATAAAAAAAAAACATCAGCAGCGCATCCACAATCTAACATTACTGCTGTTGACAGTTCTCAGCAAAAGATCATTTGCAGGCACTAATGAAAAGGAATGCCATTACTGTATAGGAAAGGGCATGTAAATGTAGCTCCTGAGGCTTAAGGTGTTGTAATGAAATTTCCAGGATAACTTGTTATGAGAGAGAAGTAATGACTCTCATTCATCTTGACAGAGGTTTTTACTGTAAATTCCCTTGCACAGGGGTGTAAATGTATTCCTGTAACATGCTATGTGGCATAAAACTGGTATCTTCCTCTGAGATTCTGCAGAAAAGCTAGCTCGTAGGGAGCTAGATCTCTGAAGGCTCAGTGGTCCAAGTTGAAGGCTTTGGCTAGACTATAAAGAGATCATCTTTCACTAATGACTCATGTCTTATATCTGTTGGGAGGAGGGGTTCCTGAGTCAGCTCACTTTCTATGGGTCACAGTGAAAAAATGCATGGGAGCTGAGGGTTGTGAGAGTTACAGCCCTTTCTCCCAGGCCCTCTCTCTCCCCTCAGGCTGGAGTGCTTATCTTCACCTTATTTTTAAAGAAAATGAGAAATCTGCTGAGTCATTCAGCCATCCCTTCCATCCCTGAGATTGGGAGGCTGGGCACACTACATACTTCCCAGTATTCTGCTGGGCAGCTTGCACAAACAGATGTACAGCTTCTTCTGAAACATGACAATTAAAAATGTTTGACCTCTTTAGGGATTTGCATCAGGCTGATTTCTGGCTTCAGCAGAAACCTCCTGTAATATCTCTGTCACCCTTCAGGTATTCACTTAGGACCTTAGAAGTGCTATAGCACTAATGCTTGCCAAAGGTGATAGAGTGATCTTGGAATGTTCCATGAACCCACTGCATCTGCTATGACTCAGAATAACCATTTTACTAAAGGGGAAACTGCTCCTGGGAAAGGTCCAAGCAGAATAATGAAGTACTGGCAGTACTAATGTATTTGAGCCCTTTGCTGGATTCTTAGTACGCAAGGGAATTAGCTCAGTACCTAAAATTCTTTAACAACAGGCAGTTCTTTTCCCTTACTATACCTGTGTTGAAAATAGATTTGTTTCATAAGGATGAGATGGCTTCTGTTCACCCGAAAGCACTATAAGTACACTATAAATTCCAGTGTTAGGAGTGCTCATCCAGTAAAGGCTGTGATTTAACAGCTGTGTCTGGAGTCAGGACAGTTTGCCTGCTGAGAACAAACCTGGCCAGAGTAGCATTTAAGAACAGCCAGACTCATCTATGGTTCCTAATAGTGCATATATATAGGCAGGCAGAATTACCATTAGAAATTACAGGAGTTAATACACAAAAGTTCACATATTCCCTGAAATTCATTATTAATGGCTCATCTCTTCTTTTTCACGTATTTCATGTTTTCTGACTGGTTGGGGTTATTTTTCCTAAACCCCAGACTTTTCTGAATTACAAAAATAAAATGTCCTGTTTCTTCAAAGAAATATACTAATGAAAAGCTATAAGAATTACCACTGTGTGCTTTAAAAGGCAGTGTGATGTGAAGTACCATCCCTGAAATCTGCTATTTTTAAAGTCTCTTTAAATTCAGTCGCAAATAATGCTGTGTAGGAATGCTGTTCATAAAGACTGATTTTTTTGTCTCTGTCCTTAAACTAAGGAATATTAAAATTAATATTAGACCCACATATATATGGAAAGAATTGGAAAGCTGATGCTTGCTGTAGTTAGTTAGATCTATCTTCTGCTTACAGTCACTCTTAGCACTCAGACTGAGATGTGTTTGGAGATAGTTGACTGAATTGGCTAACTGACTGATTGATTAAGCCCTTTATGCTTTCAGCTGAGATTTTTCATTGCTGACTTACAGTTTCCCACTGATGCTTCACTGCAGCAGAATCCCATAAAGCTTTAAGTGTTAATCCATTTATGTGTCTCTCTGACTGCTTCAGGAGTATATGCAAAGGCAGAGATGTTAGATGTAGGGGAAAAACATCAATATTTTTTTCTTGTTAGAGCACAGAGAAAAAAAAATAATAAAAATTATTACTATATATACCTTCAAACATTTTAGGTTGTTTCCGGGGACTGTGATTTGAATGTTATCAGTTTTAGACAGGAGCTAGAAGGGCACAGAAAAGCTAAAAAACTCTAACAGAAACAAATGTAGGATTTATTAGAATGGGTTTCAACTCTAGATAACTATAGACTTGAGTCATGCTAATAAATGTTGTTAGCCCCAAGCGCTCTGTGAGCAGTGATCTTTGCACAACTTTTTTCCCCATTCATAGAAGTTACTAAAAAGGGAATGACCACTTGCAGTTGTGCAAAAAACCAGATGCAGAATGATAATTTCATTTCTTCTTAGTTTCTTATTCAAGAAAAAGATTTTTATCAGATTTGTGGTAAAGATGAACAGAACAATGCCAGATGACTTCAGTGATAAAGCATAAAACTTCAAGTAATGAATAGTCTAAGAAAACTGTCTGCAATATATGTCCTGAAAATTATTTGCTAGGATGGTGTCACTCTTCATCTAAAAAGAACCATCTTTTATATAGTTTCTCATGGAGCTGGTAGAACCAGCTATATACACTCAATAGTACTCCTCAAAACAGAGAGGAAGTTCTTAAGGGAAATAAAAACCTTGTGGTTTATGGACCGAATGCCATGTTCAGAGAATGTTACAATGCGGAGAAATAAAATGTTGTGTATGGATTTTGTATGCAGAACTCTGAGTTGTTCCAGGAGAGATGGAAGAAAACAAAGATTCACCTTGCACTGTTCAGCAAAGATCCACAGAAAGTGTGCTGAGAAGGATGTAAATGAGATAGGGGGTACTCTTAGAACACTGTTTTTTAACACTAGTGATCAGCAGATGTAGCAGTTTGTTAATACAAAAAGGAGGCAGAACACCTGCTGAGAGCAGTGTATGTGTGCTCAGCAATGGTGGTGGTGCACCACCGGTCATGGTCCCCAGCATCCACTGGAGAAACTGCCTCAGCACATCAGAGACATCAACCTAGATGGGACTTGCAAGGGAGGGTGCAGATCTGCAGGTGTTGGGCAGCATGGGGCTGCACTGAGGCCTGAGTGGGGTTGATGCTGCACTTGATCACAGGGGGTGTGCTGGTGGAGGGTCTCTATTGCCAAGTAAAGCTACAGCAGAAGAAGGTCAGCAGGCTGCACAGCATCAGATCTAATGCGAAGGAGATCAGTTGGGTCGTCTCCAAGCAAGAGTTGAACCATTCAGCTGTCTAGAAGGAGAAGCAGGCAGAGTCTGTGATTATTAAGTAGGGAAATGGGAAGTCCTTCAATGGTGAAGGCTGGAGGGTGACAGCTTCTTGTACCAGGAGGACTATGCCTGCACCAGCTGTAGATCTGAAGCTACAGATCACATAGAGTGCTTTGACAGCACTGGAGAGGCTAGAAGCTGTGACCAAAAAAGCAAGTATGCTAGCGGAGCCTAAGCTCAGCAACAGCACCGGGAGGAAGTGGTGAGTGTTCATAGGTGGAGGCTCTGTCAGAGGGATGGGTGTTCCATCTAGGCTGACCTGACCTGCTGTGGAAGAAGGCTTCTCCTTGATGAGGACTTGGACAGTCTAGAGAGACTGCTAGTGCTTGTGCAGCCCTTGGACTACTACCATCCATGTTCTCCCTTATGGCCACCAGTGATGCTGCCAAGAAGATATGGAGTGTTCCAGTAATGACTGCATGGCTCAAGGGGTAAGAGCCAAGGACATGGGGCCCCACATGAAGTTTCCTTGGTCCTTCTGGTAAAGGAGAAGGTCCTGAGGAGGAGTAGGTGTGTCCTGCACATTAACAAGAGGTTTACTCATGTCCAGCATGGTGCCCACCATGAATCCCAGGTCCTTTTCTAACAAGCTGCTTTCCAGCTGGATGATGCCCAGCATATGCAGATGCCTGTGATTCTTACTTCCCAGGTGCAAGACTTTGCACTTGCCCTTGTGAAACATCATGAGGTTCCTGTGGGCCCATTTCTCCCACCTGTTGAGCCACTGAATAGCAACACAGACCACTCGCCTGTCAGCCATTCCTCCCAGTTTTGTGTCATTTGGAAATTTATTGAAACTTATTGGTACACTCTGTCCCTTCACCAAGATAATAAGATTAGCAAGGGCCACATGGTCACAGTCCATTGTTGTGTGACACCACAATGGGCTGGTTCCCAAGGCCTTTACTGCACTGGAAAAGCCCAGCTCCAACACAAGATTGATAAGGCCCTGCTGTCCTCCTGGTCAGTGTGTGCCAGGCAATGGGATGTCACATTGCTGGTCATCCCATCCCCATGGTCTGTGCTTGCCAGGAGAAACAAAAGGGTGGAGGCCAGATGTTTTTTCTGTCAGATGTTCTTCTCGCCTGTGAGCTCCTAGGCAGCAGCTAGTGGCAGTGACTTCCTGGGACAAGAGAAAAGATGTGCCCCATTGCCCAGCTCCTCCACTGGTGATTGTTAGCATGCAGGCAGACAGGAGAAGTGAGGAGCGAGGCTTGAGAACTTACTAAGAGGTGGTGGATTAAGTAAGTTCATCCTTTTAAAACTGTTATTGTCCATTTGACATGAGTATACACCACTCCTCAATTGCTACCCACCTAGTGGATCAGAATGTGCACATCAGTTTATTTTACGTTTGTTTTTGGTTTTTTTGAAAGCATCTTTCTGAAACAGAGAAAGAAATAGTCATAAGACAAGCCTGACACTGATGATGCCTACCCAGAGAGATGAAGTGTGTTTTGAAGAACTGGGGAGGAAGAATAACAAGCTAGGAGCGGGAATTTCATAAACAAATCTATTGTTTAAAGAATAATGAGTAACCAATGCCTTTAATGTAACACAAAATCAAATACTCTTCTCTAAAATTTTATGAATAATTTGGTTTGGTAGCTGAACTTCAATGCTCATCACAGAAAGAGAAAATGAAAATATATGACATTATTTGACATGGAATATTTGAATTATCATTGAAATAAAACCTTAAAATTTAGGGACAAGTAAAAGAAAATCAAAGGAAATGAAGGACAACAAAGGTCACTGGAAAATAATGCGGTCATATCTTAGGGTTTTGGGGTTTTTTTTGTGGTGGTTTTTTTTTTTTTTTTTGAGTCCATTCATAATAGTAATTCTAAACATGATGCTGTAGGGGTCAAATTTTACTTTTAACCACAAAACCCACTATAATTGTGCTTTGTCTTTTATGTAAGCTTCATTTTCCATTCACTTACAAAGCTCCCTTTTCAGGTAACATTTATACATCAAATTTCAGTCAGCATGAATTCAGGGAGATTCAAAGTGTAACACTGATTTTGTGACTAGTTTTCACTTCTGAAAAAGTTGTGTTTTACTTCCTTGGCAAAATGATGGATATAGACAACCAAACAAAATTCTGAGATATGTAACAGTGTCTTTCATCATTCTTCTTAATCTTATAGAATAAAGCAACTTTATGCAGCTCTACAACAGAAACGTAAGCTCTATTTTTTCACAGTTAGTTTCTATTCCCTCTCTCCTAGATCCTTGCATATCTACCACCTCTGTAGAGGTGGTAGAACCACCACTCAACCAACCTCAAATGGTTTTCCTTTAGCATAAAATCTGACTTTTACAGAAAAAAAACAGTTTCGGTAATTTAGGTTTCTATATTTTTCTGAACAAACAAGATTTTGGAACAGTGCTTTCATTTTAGGAACTTGTCATGCATTTTGGAAGCGAGCAGGCTTTGCAATTTAGTAGAGTTTGTGTGTGTGTACATGTATATTTTTACATATGTATGTACAGATAAATCCTCCATCTTTGTCCTCATTCAATTCTGTAAACTGCGAAGAAATAAATAAAAAGGATGTGAGGAGAGAAAGTTAAAAATCTGACAGTAATTGCCATAAAATATTAATCTAAAATCATAGCGTTAATGAGTATCAGAAATGGGAACGGATGTAAGATGCCTGCCCCTAAATCTATTAGCATAGATTCGCCAATATGCAGGCAGCCTTTAAGTGCTTCTACTGATATATGTGTGGCTGAGATAAGAAAAGGAGTTAGTTAAGAAGCATTTTTCATCTTTTGCCCAGTACCAGACAATAACAGTATGTGGAAATGGAAATGCAATAAAGTAATGAAGAATCATAGCATTCATCTCATAACTGTTTCTCACATTCTCAGAATAACTGTTTGCCTTCTAGAGATTTCATGTCCAGATAGTAAACCTTATCTATGCCTCTGCTGCAAAAATAGAAACAACGATTTAAGAATTCCTTTGGCACAGGTAGTTTATAGATTTAGAGGTACTTTGCAAGGAGGCTCATGGACAGCCAGGCTGGTCAATGTGAGACAGATTGATCCCTGTGTTAAATAGTAGGTCAGGTTTTGTATGGCTGCAGGTTTTGAGCTTCCTGAAATTTCACCATTCAGGCACCATCAGTAGTTGTCTGTGTAGGTAGAGAAATGTTAGAAAAAAGTGTAGGTGGAAGTACCAATCCATACAATGAACAGGATCTGTCAGAGGTGCTAAGTATGAAATGTACCCTGTGATTTGTGTTTTACACTGCCACATAGTGATGAGACCGTCAGAAACAACAGTAGTACAGGAAATTGATATTATATACAAAATAGAGAAATGTTTGTCTCCACCATCTGAACAGAGACAGTTCCAGAGGAAAGATAGGAAGTGAGGTCTTTAACTGTGGCCACGAAGCAGAACTGTGCCAATGTTAAACATTTTCATGTTCACATTCAATGACAGTGTTACTACTCAGTGGTTAGTAACATTTTCAAAAGTTTTTTTTGTACAGGGGCAGTGATAAGCCTTGCTTTAAATAATTCCTATATATTATTTACTAGACTCTTTGTGATAAAAGTATTTTTCATGGGGACTGAAAAACTCATGTCTCAGTGTGTTCATACTTGCAACTTTTGAACTGCACCGATAAAATACACGCCAGTACAACCATAAAAACTTACATGTTCACAGCAGCAAATAATGAATTCAGATGATGTTGGTGTGTGCTACATGAAGTTTACTTCATTTACAAATACAGTCTCAAAACAGAGACTGTCAAACAGCGTGCCAAAAATGTTATAATGTCAGTTCAATAGCAGTCCTCATTTTCTAGGCAATACTTAAACTTCCTAGCTCAAGAGTGAGGCAGTTTAAACTCTTCTCTGTTTTGCCCAATCTTATATCTAGTTAGTAAGAGATACCTGTCTCTCTTTCCTTCTTTCTTTCTGTACACACACAGGAAGTATAACCAAAATATATTTGTATGAATGAAATTTGCATGCAATGTGGGAAAATTAATAGTCATTCTATGTCTGTTATAAAGATATCCTGTGTAGTTTTCTTTAATACTCAGAATTTCTGAAGTTTGAAACAAAGCTTTCATAAAAAACAGAAAGTCACTGTTGTGTTAGATCTTTAGTTGGTTAAAGTGACACGCTGTCACTGTGGTCAGGATGGAAAAGTAGAGTTTGGTGTCTACTATGACTACTTTTCTGTTAGGGCTTTTTAGCATAGTTTGGGACCTCCTGGCCTAAACACAATGTGCCACCATGGGAAAAGGACAGTGCCTTCTGAAAATAAACAAAGTGGTAGGAGAATATGTGTGTAATGCAAATACCCAAGGCAGATATTAATGGGTTGTCAAAAGTACTGGAAATACGAAGCTGTGTAAGAATATGTTTCTGCCTGGGTGACATGCACAGCTTCTCAATTTACTCATTTCTCAGCCAGTTCACCTATAGGAGGAATATGATAGCAGGAAGAGCTGAAGGGTATTTTACATTTGAGCATTGCTGTGCTGGTTTAAGATCTCTATGCAGCACCATGTTGTGTCGTGCACACTTTTCTGTTGGCAGCTTGTGGCTGTGTTACGGCTGAAATAAAACTCCTTCAGCCCCAGAGGGTATAATGAGAATGTGACTTTAACCTACTGTTTTTCTTCCATAAGTATCCATTAAACAAGGATTTAACTGTGTATGTACAAAAGTACTCCTAAAATTAAAAATAATGTTTAAAGAGTGATTTCTTTCTCTGGTTAGAAGTTTTGTTCAGCTTAATTAAGCTGCCAAGAAATACTTTTTAAAGCCCTGTTGTACAGAGGAGTATTTTGGAACAGATTCAGAAATCTCCTGAATGAATAATTTAATGCACAGAGCACTGGAGAAACGTTTTGCTGTCTTTGTGCTGACTCTGTGTGCTTAGTGTTTGTATGGAAGAGAAACAACTATCACAAGGAAAACAGAAGAGAATAAGTGCATGCTGAGTTTGCTTTGTGTATGTGTGTGCTTGCATGGATAATATGCTGTTGGTACTACACTATTAGTCTCTCAGTCATTTTAGAAAAAATACATGTAAAGAGAGAAATCACAAGAGCTCCTTGCCAAAGGAATATTGGCAGAATAGCTGCACTCCAGATTGCCAGGAAATTTTGGCAATTGTAAAAGTTTTGTGATATAACCATCTGAACTGGTATGGTGGGTTAATCTCTGGCTAGCTGCCAAGTGTCCACCAAGCTTCTCTCTTACTCCCCAACAGGACAGGAGAAGAAAATACAACAAAAAGCCCACAGGTTGAGATAAGGACAGGGAGATCTCTTAGTAATTACCATCTTGGGCAAAACAGGATTCACTGGGGGAAACTAATATATTGCCAATTAAAACCAGGGAAGCATAATGAGAAATAAGAATCAATCTAAAAACAAGTGTTCCTGCATGGGCTCCTCTTGATGGGCTGCCTGCTGTTTCTGCCAGGAATCTACTTCTGTGTGGACTGTTTCTGCAAATGGAATGATGCATTTCACTCATAAGAGAGATGTAACAGTATGCTCATTGATATACAAAAGCAAACTAACAAAGTTTGATAAGAAACATGACAGTAGTTTAACAAGATTTAGTGGCAAAGTACACTTCATTATTTACTGCACAGAGGACAGGTCAGACAAAACCATCAGAGAGACCCTCCTGTTTATTCAGGACTCCCTGGCATTCTAAACTCCTTCTCAGAGGGGAGTTTAGCTGTGGCTAGATCCAGACTTAGTCACAGAATCAGAGACTCACAGAATGATAGGGGTTGCAAGGGACCTCTGAAGATCATTTAGTCCATCCCCCCTGCCAGAGCAGGTTCACCTAGAGCAGGTTACACAGGATGGCATTCAGGCAGGTTTTGAATGTCTTTGGAGATGGAGAGTCCACCACCTCTCTGGGTAGCCTGTTCCAGTGCTCTGCCACCCTCAAAGTAAAGAAGCTCCTCTTCACATTTAGATGGAACTTCCTATGTTCAAATTTGTGCCCATGACCTCTTGTCCTGTCACTGGGCATCACTGAAAAAAAGACTGGCCCCATCCTCCAGACACCCACCCATTAAGTGTTTATAAGCATTGATAAGATGCACTCTCAGTCTTCTCTTCTCCAGGCTAAAAAGCCCCAAGTCCCTCAGC
>VZZY01011594.1:0-25319 GCA_013400335.1 Eurystomus gularis
CTCCCAGCCTATACTGATAATAGCTGCTCCAGTGTGTTGCCCTAAATGATCCTCTGCAATATTTTATCACAACTGATTGGCAAAATGCTTTCGATCTTCATAAGAAGAAAAGGAAACATGCATGGAGTCTCAGTCTGTCAGCAGAAGGCCAGCCAGGGTAATGTTCTGTTCTGCATGATAGGGCCCTGAAGCATTTTTCCTGTGATCCTGACAGTGTGGAGAGGAGACTTTTGTATGTATTTGCCCTGGGGTTTTTTTTCCAGATCTTATTTGCTCAGTAATACCAAGATTAAGAAAGCACAGATATTAAAACATGTTCCATCAAAGAAAAACTAATTTATTTTCTTTCCTAGAATACCTGGAATGCAATTATCTTATTAGTAGCTCCTTTAATTATAGCAAAAGAGTTCTGTGCTGCTATAAACAAGGAATAATTATTACAACTTGACTAGCCACCAAGTAAAATAGTTAAGGGGCCAGGCATGTGGTACTTTCACAGGCAGGAGAATACCATAATTATTATTAGTGGTGCTGCCAATACTGCCAAGCTGTATTTGCAGAGGGGCCCAGGGCCAGCTCTGGCTGAGCAGTAAAGCCTCTTGTCAGTGTTGGATGACACTGCTCATGAAGACCCCAGGAACAGCACAGTCATTTGTATGTATCTCAGAGCCGGGTTTCCATTCAGCTGTTGCTTTTCCACAATTGACCTTTTTCTCTATTACATTTCACCTGAAATCTTCTTGTTTCTGATTTGGTTAAATAACACTTTCTTTCTATAAAGTGTCATTGTCAAAATGGCACAAATATAATCATTCACCTAACAAACCTACTTTTTTCCTCTTAGCCTTCATCTTGTTCCTCAATCCTTTCTCTGTGCTCTTCCTGGCATATTCTGATTTCTGTTGCTTGCTATAGGCTTTTACTTTTCAGACATGCTTCAACGCTTGTATTTGGCAGAGTTCCATGTTTGTTGACTGCCAAACATCTTCACAGTTCTCTTTCAGAAAGCTTAATCCAAATAAATAAAATTTGACCCTTTGAGAAACTTTATTTTCATCTTTACAAACTTCCTTTTCTCTCTGCACTCAGCTATAAAATCTTTAGGATCAGGAGCACAATGAGAGATGGCTTTATGTACAATTAGTGTATGCAACTGGGATTTGCCAAGTTATACATGGTATTTCTGCTTAGTCTAGTCTGCTCTAAGAGAGGGTTCATCATGGTGCAAGTGATTACTTGAGCACACACAGATGAGGTTTAGCATGTCATGAAGATGCTGTCTGTTTTTTCAGGCAGGCTGTGAGCCACCACCAATATCAAACCCACTGAGGAGGAGAATCACAGGTGAATGGGAAGTGCAAAACCTGTTTGCCAAATAGTAAGTTTCTCAACAAATAGTGATTTGCATTAGCAAAAACACTCTTCCTTTTTTTCTGCCAGTGAGATGCCACTGATAATATGTCATTGGGTAAAGCTATTAACTGATTAAGGGATGTCAAGATTTGAGGCAAGCTGAATGAAGATTAAAAGTATCCTGGGGAGGATGCCTAAGTTTTTGGCCTCATATTAAGAGAATCCTGTTACCTATATTCACCTATAAAACATAAGGCTAAACAACATTTCTACGTAAATTCCTTCATTGTACTTTATCAGGTGAAAAACTCTTTTTCATAGCACTGGTTTCTCTAGAAACCATGGCATGCTGGCTTTCGCTAAAGGATCTGAAAATCTGCCTCATGTTCTACATTGAGAAGCTGCTGTCACTATTTATATCACTCATTGCCCAGCAGAACTGGGCCACATGGAAAGTACTTTGGATGCATTGTTCAACAGTGGACTACTGATGTACTTTAGCTTTAGAATAAAATAAAATTTATTTCTTATGAAATGTAAATATAAGAAGCCAAGAACTGTTACTAAACATGAAGATTCCTTTTTCTGTTGTTGTTCTTTTTCCTTTTTTCTTTAAATTCCTACTCACCAAGACTTTAAAGTCAGGAATATGAAAAGGAAGATAACTATACAGTTACCACAGCCAGGCTATTCCATACCATGCTGACGCCATGCCCCCAGCATCACTTCTGTGCAGTGTGACACTGGGTGAGGGGTGCACTTGGGTCCAGGTCCACTCCACGCATCTGTGTGCTTGGTATCACTTGTTTTGTACCTTGTTTTGCTCACTGTTGTTATTGCTGTTGTTGTTCTGATTGTTTCTTGTGTGTTATCGTATTATATTCTTCTTTTCTCAACCCGCAAAGGGATTTTTAATCCCCCATGCCATTTCTCTTGTCCAAGGGCAGCAGCCATGTGGTTCGGGTCCCGGCAGGGACTAAAACACCACACTATGGCAGTGAAATTATATAAGCATTGTGTAATCCCTTTGACAGGATGTTTTCTGTTTGAGCCATGTCCTATGATTCAGTCTGGCTCTCTGTATAAGTATCAGTTAAAATTACGAGTCTGCACCATGAACCTAACATGTTCTAAAATTTGTGGTAGGAACTGAAACAAAAGAATAGGCACATGTAAGCCTCTCCACGGTTAAATACTTCTGGAAATTAAATATGAGGTGCACATCCTATAAGCATATGAGAAAAACTTTTCTTCATAGCTTCTCCTATATGGAATTAGTAAAATGATAAACAATTCAGCTGCTCTAAGCAGCAGCTTGACTTGGTGTAGGATACTTATTTCTGAGGAGCAGGAGCCCATGCACAGGCAGCAGTGCCCTGGAGCATGTGTGTCTTTTTTCTCTAAACCCATCCTCCACAGTTGTGGGGAAACCTGTGCCAGCTGTTCTGGCTGTCATTCAAGCCCACACCATAATAACATGCTGTTGTACATCTCTCAATCAACAGGCCACATATATCTCTCAGTGGCAGAGAAATAAACATAAAAGTGTCTATAATTTGTGGAAGATTTGGCATGAGATACCATCAGATATTGCAATCCTATCATATTAATATTTACCAGGAGTAAAACCCTAGCTCTGCTCAAGTTGGGGGGGGCCTTTGTTATTGGCTTCAGTGGAGTCCCCACTTAGTCCTTGTCCTGGTTTGGCCAGGACAGGGTTAATTTTAGTGAAGCAGGTAATTCTACACCATGCTGACGTCATGCCCCGGGGCCAGTTCCGGTGGGGGGGCAGTTCCCGGGCAATTCGCCTTTCGCTGTATCTGGGTGAGCTCGCTCCCTCGCTGTTCTCTGTTATCAATCTTTTTTTTTGTATTGTTCTTTATCACTGTTACTGCTGGGTTTCTTTGTTTTTATATGTTATTTTCTTATATAAATATGTATATATTAAACCTTCCTTATCTCAACTCAAAAAGGCACTTTTAAACCTTTTTTTTCTTTGTCCGCGACCCGTGGCAGAGGGAGGGGGCGGGGAGCCAAAAAGGCCACCCTTTTACTAAACCAATACAGTCCTTGAATACTTTGTCCTGTCACATCATCAGTGAAATTTACTCTGTGTAGAAGGTCAGTACTAGGTGTAGATAAGAACCCAGTTTTAAAAGCATCTATGATTCCATGATTACATGGAACTGGGGTTTGAGCTCTTTTCAAACCTCATTTTGATGAGAACAGTAGTTCTGATGAAGAGCACTTGCAGGTCAGGCATCTGGTTAGAGATATTTGAGGAAATGCCACCAAACACCTTGAAAGAAGTAAATTATTTCCTAACTTAACATGCATGAGAAATTATGTTAATGTCTGAAGGAAATTAGGAAATCTTTTCAAAAGAACTCACCCAGTACCCTCCAGTAGAGGAGGGTTTATTTGTGGAAAAAACCCAACAAACTGCAAACCTAGAAAACACTTTATAAGACATATAAAAAGGCAGAAAGCCCATTTTTTCTCTTAATATATGCATATTTCTGTTATTCCATAGTGTTAGCTCTTAATGAAAATGTAATTAACCTATTTTCTGTACTAAAAATTACACTACAAGTCTTGATACTTTTTACAAGAAAACTATTCCACACTTTTTTGTTTTAATTTACTTTGAACAAATTTATTTCAGATAGAAGAGAAGCCCTCTCCCTCTTGTGAAAGTGTTTTATATACAGGGTCTTCCTGTAGGAAAAGTAAATATGTTTCTGGTGAAGAATGAGTTCTTTTGTCTACCATATGCCTGAACCTGAGGAATAGTTTTCTAGCTGAAACATGAGCAATTACATAATTCTGGTGCCTGCCATAAAGATGTTCAAATTTATGGGAAAGGAATAGAAATGCAAGCCATTATGTTCTATGCAAGTTTATGGCTTAACTGGGATATGTGTCATAGGAACAGCTGAAGTCTTCAGAGAAAAGATTCTTAAATGGTGAAGAATGAGCATGTGGTTCAAGTGGTGGGAATTATATGCGGTGGGTTTGTACTGTGGCTCTGCCAGAGACTTCCTGTGTGTTCTTCAAGAAGGTTCTCATCCACATTGGGCTTTAGATCATCTTCTGTGAAATGGGAATCATGACCATTCTTCTCTGCATCCTTTCCTCTATTTTAATCTATTTATTTTCCAGTCCATGCAGGTAATTAATTTCATGCACACCCACATCCACACCCACGATTCAGCTTTATAACCTTCTTGTTTTACTCTTTCTCTAATTTAAAGAGTAGTCTGAAGAGAAAATATGACACTGTCTGTCTACTGACAGAGTCATAGACATGACTAAATACTTCATATCTTTTTTTTTTTTTCCTTAACAAATCCGTTTTAATAAAACATGCATGAAGAGATCTGGTTGTATTCCATTTATATTTCACTCCTATTGGGTTTGGTTCAGTGCATACATGTCATAAACAAAGAGAGCTTTTGCTTATTATTTAATGTGATAACTATTCCCATAGTTCTGTACTTTACCAGGGTGGAAGATTGTGCTTGGCAGCCTTACAAAGGGTTAGGGCAGAAGTAAACAGGGAGTTCTTTTCTGTGCTCTTGAAGAGCTTTTCTGAGAGGGTTTAGTGTTGAAACAGCCATCATTTCTACTCGCTGACAGGGAGGAGTAGGGGATCTTTTTTGAGCTTCCTTTCAGCATTAGAAACTTGTCTCTTATCTCTTACCCAGGTCATCACCTTCATATGTTTGGCATTAAAACAATTTTCACTCTGCTGGAAAGGCAGTATCTTGTGGGATGGTGAAGTGCTGGGGCCTGAGTTGTGGGCCCCAAGTTGGAGTTGACCTGCAGATGAGTCACAGCCTAGCAGAATTTTTTTTTTTTTCCTATTGGCTTCATGTTTCAGAGGCAGAACCTGGTCCACCTGTGGCTCCGTCCTCACCCAGGTCGTCATGGTTGGTGTGGTGGGCAAGGCCAGGATTATATTAACTAGGAGCTCATCAGCCAGAGGAACTTCCTGTTGGGTGTGGCTTCTGTTGGGGCTGGTTGCCTCTTGCTGAGCTCTCTGGGTGGTGTCCTTCCCTGTGAAGGGCCACTGAGGGAGCCATCTCTGTCTGTTGTGTCCAGCAACACAACAGCAGCCACTACCAGTGTGTCCATATTTCATACAAATACCAGTGTGACCATATTTCAGACAAATCCTGAGCCTATGGCAGGATTGTCTGAAAGAAGACTTCCGAGGGGATGTTCAGTATTGGCCTGTGTGATCAGGCAACTGACGGCAGCATAAAATGATGATGGCTGAACATGCACAAGAGATGGCAGGTCATTTCGAGTGCTTATTTAGTCACAGCCCTAGGCAGGATATTTAAGTGAGTCTGTTTTAAACAAAGGCCTTGCTAGCGTGTGGACTTCCAAACAGTGTAACTGCCCTTCCAGGCATATGACTAGATTTTCTGAAACCAAGCTAGCATCTACAACCAGTATATAAGAAAGACTATTTTCTGAAAGGCTGCGCTACCCCGATGGTGATCTCCTAAACTGAGAGCTTCCCTGATGCAAGAGCCAAAGTCAGCAGGAGCAGCAGGGTCCCAGTGTAAGTGAGCTTTCCAGCCAAGTCATTAGAGCTCTGCAAAAATAGGTAAGCACTATGTTTGATGACAATGAGCATTGAAGGTCCAGCCCCAGCCATACATACTTAATGCATAGCTTTAAATTTTGCTTTGAAGCCACAGCACATTTCAATTTTTTATTTCATCTACATGTAAGATGACTGGGAATTAAATTTATATTTTGGGTATCCATGTTTTGACTTTTCAAGTTGCTCTTAAGCATTTCCTATTCTTTTCTTCTAAAGTATTTACAGACAGCTATTGGACAGACCATTACAAACCTAGTCTGTCAAAAGAGTGGCTTATCTGTAAAGACAGAGTGAAAGGGGACAGATTTTTTGAGAGGGAAGTAGTAGGAGAGTATTTAAAAACATAAGGAAAAAACCATACTGCCTACTCCTTTTCAACACCCCTTAAACCCAAAGAAAAGCTGATGAAAAAGTAAACTTTCACTTGAACAAAATCCTAGATTCAGTCAGGATTGTGCCTTTCAGTGGTTTCAGCAACAGTCTTAATTTTTCTGTTATGTTTCAACTTCAAGGAGTTTTTGCACATATCCTTTTTAGAATAACTAATAACTAATATTTGGATTCAGAGTGGGATTTTCACAACTTTAAAAATTAAGGAAAATATTTCTTTATTTTAATGTGCAAGTGGTACAACAGCATATGATCCTTTAACATGCATACAGAAGATAACAGCTCTCCAGAAGAGACCTGCCAGATTTCATATGATGCTTTAAACATTGTGCCTTGCTCTGCTTTATGAAATATTTTTGAATGAGTTCCTTTGGTCCTTCTTAGTCATGAGATGATACAAAGAAAAGGCCAAGGGATTAATCTGAACCTAGATCTTTGACATCTCAGGCTATTCTGATGAGCATTCAGCCCTCTCTTCAGTCTACAAGTCTGACTTTCTCCAGTGGAATTTATAAACAGTAACATTAGCCAAAAGATTTATTCTTCCAGTTCTCTAAGTGGACAGACATGAACTCTAGCAATGGCACCTTGTATAGCATACAACCCGCTCTCCAAATGAATATTTATCACTGATGACTAATAAGAAATAGCATCTCATTGCCTGAAATAGCCATAATACGTTATAGAGGTGATCTTATTGAATGACTGTAGTGAGTCTGGCTGAGCTGGCTTTCCACGTAGCAGCCCTCATTGTGCAGTGTTTTGTGCTGGGAGCTAGAAGGGTGCTGATAACACACCCGTGTTGTGACTACTGCTGAGCAGTGCCCACACAGCACCAGGGCTCTTCCCAACATTCCCCCCCCTACAGTGGGATGGGGTGGGCAAGATCTTGGGAAGGGACACAACCAGGACAGCTGACCCGAACTGACCAAAGGGATATTCCATACCATATGATGTCAGCTCAACTATAAGGCTAGGGAAAAGGAGGAGGAGAGGGGGGCTGTTCCACTTTCCTCCAGAGCGACGGCTACATGTCTTGGAGCCCTGCTTCCCAGGGAGGGGCCAGACTTTGCCTACTGATGGGAAGTAGAGAATAAATCTTTGTTTTCTTTTGCTTCTGCATGTGGATTTGCTTGGCTTTGCTTCTATTATTATTAAACTGCTTTTGTTTTCCATCTTATTTTCTTCCCCCTTTTTTTGCTCTGCTGAGGAGGGAGAGNTCAGAAACTTGTATAATGAAACTAAATAGAAAATATATTAATTGTGCAACGATGCCAAATGGTGAGAACAGGATGCTCAAAAATAAGAGCAAGCTGAGGAACCTCTGGAAAAAGTTGCAGATTGTAATTTGATTTGAAGCAATTTTCTGAAATCTGTTCATCCACAGGCCTTCCTTAGACATCTAGTCTTGTACCTTGAGCCTGCTGAATGGCTAAAATGCATGTGAAAGCTGCTAAAGTCCCTTTAAAGATTTTAGCAGTATTTCTGCCTTGACTTTGTTGTTTTTAAAGATTCTCCCCCTTTCTTGATTGCTCTGCCTAAATGCAAAGTCAACCAGCTTAGAATATAGAGAAACCAAGCACTGATGGTGCTGAGGGGATTATTCCAAACCACTTCTCCGCTTTCACCTACAGATGGTTCAATCTTTATGCTGCAAGTCATGGGCTGTCTCCTTTGTCTGGAAAGTGAATGGTTCCATAGTGATATTAAAAAAAGATATTTTGAGACTATGGAGGTATTTAATTGCTGGTTTGACAAGATGCTACATATCACAAAGGGCCACAGTCTCAAGCAGCTCTTGAGGACCTTGTGAAATCACAGCAGTTACAGCCTTTGTGCTCCTGTTGTGGCTGCCTGTAGCCAGGATAACTGCCCAGAGATTTTTTCTGACTCTGTGTACTCATTTTCCTTCTAAGCAGTAACTTAGAAAGAGAACTGGTTTTAATTGGCATTGCAAGAAGAAAATGAAAACAGATTAAATGCTTGAAGAAAACTGGCCCATCTATAAAATTCAATGCTCTCTACTCTTTCTAATCTTTAGACACACGTTCTTAAAAATCAATAACATATTTTTGTTACAGATGAGCGGTCAAATGTATTAATTGTTGGCATAAATCTGCTGTTGAGGAAATCAGTAGTAAAAACCCCTATTGACTTAATCTGGACTAGAGGTAAAGCAGTACTAAATGCTTGTGGAAGAATTATCTTGAAACTATCATTAATGAAAAATAGATGAAAGCAAGCAAGCTTGAGCACACATTTTTATTATAAGAAGTTTATTAGCTTTGCTACACCATCAACTAGAGAAAACAGGAAAAGAAAATAGTTAATTGGTTTAGAGAGATAACATAATTGTAATCTTGACTTCTCAGCTGGCTTTGTAGTATGCATTTCCAACCACAAAATCTCAGTGCAGAATTTTGGATATGATCTTCAGTCTTAGAAAAATGCAAGCAGTAAACTTGCTGGGTGGGAGTGAACCTACTGCTGATTCTTACTGGACAATAGCACCCAGGCCAAAAGAAGACTGACTCAGTGGTGCAGCTGAAGCACCATTTCTGTGTTCCAAAGCATCAACATAAAGTAATGTAGTTTAACAATGAAATAGCATGAAATAAAAGAGTTGCTAAGCAGAAATATGTCACTTGAGGAGAAAGTCTAAATCAATATACTTTATTCCAAGCTACATAGCACTGGATAAAATCAGCAAAGCTAAAATACACTTTTTCTGTCAGGAAATAATCTGGTAGAAAATTTCTGACCTGCCCTTTCTCTTTTATCAGTATTCCGACCCTGTATCAGTATTCCTACCTATATTCCTGAAAGCTCACAGGAAAAATTTGTAACCACTTGGGAGGGGCTTTTGAAATGTATTAAAACTCAGCCCTGTGCTTTGAAGAAGTTAAATTCTGCTTGCATCACACCTCTTGTCCAACAGCAGTTTTGTTAGAGTAAGTCAGTTTTCCTTCAGTAATTGTTTCCCAGCTGTGCAGGAGGTGACTCTGATAATCCTCAAGGCAGGCAAGGATACATGGCCATTGACACACATTTTCTTCCAGTGTGAGATAGACGGCACCACTCCCAGAATTACCCTGTTTTTCCATAGGCCGTTGTTTGTTAAGAAAATATAGGAAACAAGACGTGAAAGCTTGGTTTCATCTGACTCCATACAGGCTGGCTAAGTCTTAACCTCTGTGTGACAAGTTTTTAAAGTTTCTGGAAAATTTCCTAGTTTACAGTGCAACAAAATAAAAATAAGGTAAATACCATGAAATGTGTAACTGGAGGTAGACTTTGTTCCTAGTTAACATGCAAGAAGGAGCAGCAGGAGATTAAGAGTGGGAAAATTGTGCAAGGTTTGGAGCATGATCCTGTTTACAGTGCAGTTGGTGGTTTTATTACCCATTTCTTTGGATGAGATTTCTGGCCCTTAGCCCTTTCAGTTTTGTTGTATAGAAGCTTAGACCTGCTTTTAATCACTTATTCATCCTTTTCTGAATTAGCTTTAATGTTCTTCCTATTTATTTGTACTGAAGAAATCACAACTATTCTTTCAAGTGCTTAACTGCTTTCTGGATGGGTGGTCTTAATCATCTTAAAAGACCACAGTGTTGAAAAAAAAATCAAGTCCTGACATTAATTAGCTATTTAAGGCTTCTTATTAAATGACACATTGTCACGTAGTGTAGCCTAAATAGCTTAAAAAACTTTAGTTTGGGTTATAAAGTACACTATGATTATATGAGGCTTACCTTCTACTCCCTGAAATTATTTTTTTCTGTAGAACTTTTAGCTGTAATTTCTAGGCATTTTCTCAGTGTTTCTCCATTTAAGTAAAAGAAACCAAATAATCCTAGGCAGACAACCAAATTACTGAAAAGATCATGGTTTATTGTAGAGGCCTTGTATGAGCCAAAGAGATACTCTGTTTCAAAAGTCTATGATTAGTAACTAATTAGATAAATTCAACAAATCAACGATTTAACATAAACATAAACTTTTGATGTTGTAAATTTTGAGCATGAAAATGTAAGGGTGAGATTCTGCTGCCATCAACGGCAGTGCAGAATGCACTAAAGCTAGTGGAAATAGTTCAGCTTCACACTTGTGCAAAATCAGTATTATACCCAAAGACCCCATTGCAAATACATAAACTGGACTAATTTATAACAGTACTTATTCACTTTTTTTCTTAGATCTTAAAAAAACTTAAAGTTTCCAGTGAAAAATCACTGTGCTGTGCAATTTATTTATACATATGAATGTATGGGAAATGACAATCCTTTCCCCTAAGCATTAGGTTCTAAATACACATGCATACACAAATATGTAAACTATTTTAAATTATTTTTTAATCTGATACTTATATTAAGCAGTTGAATTTGCTAAGTAAATCAGAATGTGAAAAAGCTTCAGAATAGTGTACAATAATCTGCATGAACTTCCTGCTTTGTGAAATGACATCTGGAAAATAGGGCTACAGTCAAGTTCCACAGCGGGTCCTAAAGACTGACATAGGACTGTGTTGGCTTCTAGTGAAGCAATTCATTCAACTAAATGGAGATGTCTACTGTAGGTTATGTGGCAACCCCCAGCCCCTAAAACCAAACCCAGACATTTCATTTGAAAATGAAAGATCAATGTGCCCCTTACCCTTTCCCTCCTTCAGAGGTGAGAAGAGAAGGATTAGCTCACACTTCCACTTGTGGAGGAGCAATTTAGTTCCCTCAGTGGGCCGTACTAATTCCAAACCCCACAGAACTAGTAGCTGACAGGAGACTCAAGTGCAGATATATTTTGTGTTGCTTTTCCATGGTTATTTACAGATATTATTTGCATAATTCTTACTGCTGGTACAGAGGTATAACATGTGTATTTGTATATATTTTGTGTTACAAATCTATCTTGATCTGGTTCATCTTGGTCCCTGCCCAGATGTTAGCCATGGGTGAAAATAAAACTGGATCTTACAGTACTTTGGTTACTAGGCTAGCTCCCAGGCTTGGAGCTTGTTCTGAAGATTTCAGGAACAAGCTGTTTGTTCTTCACATAAGAACTTTAAGAGGCATCGCCTGGCAGCCCTCATTGTCCGGGTCAATCCCATACTGCCTTCTACATAGGACTGATGCATACAATTGCAATATGGTGATTGTAGCAAAGCATTGCCTTTCAGCTGAGCTGGGATAACTGACATTGCACATGCTTTTTGATCAATGACAAGTGCAAAGCAAACACATTAACCTAAGTCTCAGTGTCTAGAGGGCTAAAAGCTCAGACACAGGCACAGACTTCTACCAGTCATTAAGCTGGGATGACACAGGCGCAGACTTCCACCAGTCATTAACATGGGATATAATATTAATAAAGGTTAAAAACCCAAACATTTACTGAAAGCAAGAAACAGAGGCTGCTTCATAGATGTAAAGAAGTTAACAAAACTCTTTTTCAGATTTTTCTGGGTAAAAAACTGGCTGGATGGCCAGGCCCAAAAAGTTGTGGTGAATGGTTGAATTCAGTTGGCAGATTGTCACAAGTGGTGTTCCCTAGGGCTCAGTATTGGGTCCAATTCTGTTTAATCTCAATGATCTGGATGAGAGGATTGAGTGAACTCCCAGTAAGTTTGCAGACAATACCGAGCAGGGTGGTGTTGTGGAGCGTTGACCTGCTTCAGGAATCTCTCATCGGAGTGATCTGGAGAGGTTGGTTCGATAGACTGAGGCCAATTGTATGTGCCTAGTAGTTTCCTCATCAAAGATGACTCAACAGGAATCTCTTTTTAAGTGCAAGCCTGGCTTTCTCCCCACCAAAAAAACCCCTAACAAAAACCACCTAAACAAAACTTCCACATGTGTAAGAGTATGTTTTTCTTAACATGACAGGGATGGGTATGCTGTGCCAAATTTTTATATGGTCTTTATTTTAAATGCTCTTCAGATAATATTTTGCAACAATTTTGGATGTATTTATTCAAGTAAAGAAAATAAATATGGATGGAGAAATGTAAGGGTTAAGTTACATATGATAGTGGTAAAATGCACAGTTTTTTATGCAGTCATTTTGATTTAATTTTAATCTAAGTCCATATTAACCACTAAAATAAAACAAAAGTTTGCTGCCGTAATCATGTGTTATGCATCCTTTACCCCATCCACCCTCTCTCTGTCAATTTGTATTGTAAGCTTTTGAGAGCTAGCTATTTTGCAGGGTTTTCCCTGCAATAGCATTACCAGCCTTCGTTCTGACTTGCTGCTTGGACATTACTTTAATGCACAGGATTAATAATGTGTGGTTATGAGAAAAGTGCCTCCTGAACAAATTTTGTATTGTTTAGATTTGTTGTCATTCTGTTTAGGTGCTTATATATGCCTTGCATTATCCATAACTTAACACTAACAATGAGATTAATTCCACCTTCATATTATAATAATAACAATAATGTTAACCTGCTAACATGACCTTTTCAGGCATGAGAGTAAGATCATACAAAGTCTCTTACAGAAAGCAGCTGTCATAGATTACTCCATTATCCACTCATGTTAACATCATCTGTGCTAGCAAAAAGCATGGCAAGTGCTATAAGCTTCTGGTATTTCTTGTGGAAAAATTATGAAAGGATAAATTCCAGTTTCATCTTCAGGGGAAAAATGTCCATAACAAAAATCAAAGTAAGCTATCTGTGGTTGATGCTAAATGCAGCTCTGCATAGTTGGTATGCAAAATGAATGCTTAGGGAGGGGTCCTGGATATTGCATTTCATAAGATATATAACCTGTGGGAACATTGTTTCTTTTCTCCTTACCATATGTTGTCCTGATTCAACCATCGTCATTTTATACCGCCATCAGTTGCCTGGTCACACAGGCCAACACTGAACTCAGCAACATCCCTTCAGATGTTTTCTTTCAGACTGTCTTGCCATAAGTTCCTGTGGGCCCAGCTGCTCTGCTGCCCACTGTGGTGCCAGCATTGCCTGCTGGACACAACAGACAGAGGTGGCAGCCTCAGTGGCCCCTGACATGGAAGTACAGCACTGAGAGAACTCAGCAAGATGCAACTAGCCACAATAGAAACCACACCCAAGAGGAAGCTCTTCCAACCGATCAGTTTCTGGTTGATATAATCCTGCCCTTGCCCACCACCCCAGCTGTGACCACCTGGGTGTGGGCAGAGCCACAAAGACACAGGTGGGCCAGGTTCTGCCTCTGGAACATGAAGCCAATAAGAAAACCAAAACATTCTGCTAGGCTGTGACTCATCCACAGGTCAACTCCAACTCGGGGTCGACAGCTCAGGGCCCAGCACTTTACCATGTAGAAGAAAGCCTCTCATAGCCACTCCCTATGACCACAGCCTCTTGACTTCCATTCAAGCCATAGACTGCTGTATTTTTCATGTTTAACTCCTGTATGATAAAGTAGGGGAATTAATCTCCTTCCCTCCCNATTCAGGAAGCAATATGGCAGAGCTTATTGATCTTGTTCTCTCTGCCAGAGAGTCCCATGGAGTTTTCCCTTAGTATAGAAAAGGTTGATGGTTTCTCTTGTACCTAAATATAAGGCAAGAACAGAGATTTCTTTGAGTACTAAACCCCTCACTACTTCTTCTTTTGCTTAGGAGATTAAAAACTGTTTACCGTTTCTTGCAAATTAAGAACAGCTGCTTATAAGCATAAGGGCCTGTCCCGGACTTAAACTCCCTTCTACAAGTTATTAAAAGGCAGCAATGAATTTTTGCATAGTTTGATGGCCATTGTTCTTATACACTGTGTTTCTATTGTAGTACCTACTCTTTACTTGCTTTGAGATTTGACTTTGCAAAGCACTTATACAGAAGAACACAATTATGTCATGTATTATTAAAACTTTCTATGGTCAAGACTCAGGCCTCTGGGATATCTGTGCTTTTGTGTTCTAGAAAGGTAAAGGTGACAGCTTTAGTTTTGCCTGAAGAATTTTTGCCTGAAGAATCAAACAAAATAATAACATTGGTTCTTTCATTGGCCTCCAAGGTAATCTTACAAAAGTTCATAATTCTTTTGTGAGTTGTTACAATCTCATATATTTATTCCTCCTCTGAAATCACTGGCACATTTCACCACATTAAACTTCTATAATTTTTTTTTTGCTTACTCTGGTACTGAGAACAAGGAGGGGAATCTCTCTGGTGGTACTGCATGTGTGTGGTCTGGAGCATGTTAGCTCTTTGCGAAAAACAAAATATCTGCAAGTAAATTTTATTGATTATAGTATTGCAACATAAATCTGATATTGCCATGCATCTCAAAAATGAGTTTCTTCCTGTGACCTACTGGGAATTGCATTCCAATAGAAGACCAGATGACATGGTCATTTTTGTAAACCAGAGGGTCTCAAATCTTGTGTAGGTATATTTGAGTGTTAGCAGATGAGTTCTTTAAGACTCTACTGTCTGTTTTTTACTTTTAGCACTGCAATGAATTTAACCTCAGCTGAACAAACACCAAGAGAGGGCTTATTATTATGTGTATTACAGTACAGGCAACAGCCAAAATTGCTATCAACTGGGCTCCAATAAAACTTCTATTATTGTGCAGACAAGGTCGTGGCTTTCTGCAGGTGGCCATATGTGCCCCCTCACTTCTCCAGCAGACACTACACATATCTAAGACAAAAGTTGAAAGGAAAGAGATAGAAAATCATAGAATCATTAAGGTTGGAAAAGACCTCTAAGATCATCAAGTCCAACCGTCAGCCTGACACTATCATGACCACTAGACCATGTCCTGAAGTGCTATGTCTATACATTTTTTGAATACTTCCAGGGATGGTGACTCCACCACTTCCCTGGGAAGCCTGTTCCAATGCTTAACCACTCTCACAGTAAAGAAATTTTTCCTAATATCCAATCTAATCCTCCCCTGGCACAACCTGAGGCCATTTCTTCTCATCTTATCGCTAGTTACTTGGGAGAAGCGACCAACACCCACCTCTCTACAACCTCCTTTCAGGTAGTTGGAGAGAGCAATAAGGTCTCCCCTTAGCCTTCTCTTCTCTAGACCGAACAGTCCCAGTTCCCTCAGCTGCTCCTTGTAAGACATATTCTCCAGATCCCTCACCAGCTTTGATGCCCTTCTCTGGACCTGCCTCAGCACCTCAGTGTCTCTCTTACACTGCAGTGCCAAAACCTGAACATAGTACTCAAGCTGTGGCCTCACCAGTGCTGAGTACAGGGACATGATTGCTTCCCTACTCCTGCTGGTCACACTATTTTTGATACAGGCCAGGATGCTGTTGGCCTTCTTGGCTACCTGGACACACTGCTGGCTCATGTTCAGTTAGTTGTCCACTAGCACCCCCAGATGTTTTTCTGCCAGGCAGCTTTCCAGCCACTCTTCCCCAAGCCTGTAGCATTGCATGGGGTTCATCACAGGTTATACTCTCTTCCTTGGGGTTATTCTCTTCCTGCACCCTTTGGTTGTGTTTACCATTCTTCCCCCAGCATACTGTATCATCCTTTACATAGTTGCCCCCAAATGACTAATGTATTGTTCAATACTACTATATTTACATACCTTCTGTATTGATGTGCCAAAAATATCTTTTTTGATTCTAAAGCGACCAAGAGACAAGAGCACAGTGAATGTTAAAGGCTATTTAGAGTAGCTTGTAGGACAGGTACTGAGATTAAAAAATAATCAGTAATATATTATTTTCCCAGTGGGAAAAAATCCAGTCATTGGCATACTCTAATAGGGGTATCTTCCATTTACAGGATATTCATCTTTGCTTTTTGGTACAGTGGTTTTTGGTGGGGGGTAAAGGGGAATGCTCAGCCGAACTATGCCATAAACAATCTCTACATAGTGAATGATATCCAGTCTATTTTACGATGACAAAAAATGTTAATAGTCTAACTGCATGCCTCATGCTCATATTTTGTGGAAAATAAAACTCTGTCCTTTTATGTTGGACTTGAAGTTGGAGAACTGGATTATACTGTCCTGATGTTGATTTAATATGTTTCTAAAGACTTCCAGTAGCCTCCCTTTCCCTGACAAATTATTCCAGTTCATGGCGTCCTTATCAGTAGAAAATTTGATCTAACAACTTACATCAATTTATACTGCTGTTGCTTAAACCCATTTAATTCCCTGATGTCATCCACTGGGTATATGCAAAATGCACTATCCTCCTCCTTTGTCAGCAGCTATGTGTTTAAAAATCATGTGTGTCCCCCAAACCGTAAACTGCATACATGGAAAATAGCAGAAGCTACGTTTTTCAGCTACTGAAGATGTGTAACCATGTGAACTAGATTCCTCTTTACACTGCTGAACAGTATCCTCTCCTGATTGATGTGTTCACAAAAGCTTTAGTTGGTAAGTATATACACTGATGTTTACACCCATTAATGGAGGATTGAGGTCTTAAGGAATAGGAAACTAGTGAAAAATAAACCATCTGAACCTCCTTTCCCTCATTCCCTTTCCACCTCACTTGGGCCACACAGATTTAAAAACTACTTTCAGATCCACAAGGATGCATCTTAATGGATTTGCAAGAAAAACTAGGTCTTCATTTTACAGAGTTGTTTGGGGTTTTTTATTCGGAATTTTCAAAGTGTTGTGAAAACTGATTAATTCAACTTACCTGTTTTTACTATGTGGAAGATACTGCAGTGTTATGCCAACTTTACAAAACAGGAAACGAGACTAGACAGGTTCAATGCAAAATTGAGGATGATTAGAACAAGCGATCTTAACAAGTAGTCCAGTTTTCAGAAGATCTAAGCCTTCCTTAGTGGTACAGGTTTTACAAGGATTTACTTATGGCCAGTAATAAAACTGAATTGGCCAACTATTGAAAAGGAAACAGAATACTTAATATGTTTTTCTTATCTGTCAATCTTTTTGTTTACTCTAATTGTTTTACTACTTTCCAAACACGTTTTCAGAAAATAATATAAGAAGAGCGAGGCTATTTTCTGCAGACTTATTGGCTTTATTACCTTCTTTAATTCTTCTTTCTTTGTTTAAATACAGGCATGCGGGCTCCATTAACCATTGGAATGGACATAAGTCTTAGGTGATTGACCCCAATCTATCTTTGATGACAACTGCAAAAAAGAAATACAAACTCACTTCCATATGTTGCTTACTATTTGCACTCAACTACATATCTAAACATTCTGAGAATCTGGTCATTCAGTATTGCAGGGAAATTTCAATGAGCTTTCAGGGTGTGGTGGTTTAGTGAAGCCACAGCGATTCAGTCCCTGCTGGCACCCAAGCCATGCGGCTGCCACACGGTTGCTGCCGCTGCCCCCCCCCACCGCAGACAGAGAAGAGAGTTTCAAAATGCCTTTTTGAGTTAAGGAGAGTTTAATACAGAAACACATAAGAAACAATTGAAGTAACAACAGCAATAACAACAGTAAGAAAGAAATCTACAAATAAGCGATACTGCATAGACAAAGAGATGCTCCCAAGTGGATCNGGAACAAGGGATGCAGGATGTGACTCCCTAACGTAGCGCTTGCCAGACTAAAATTAGATGCATTAAGGAACTGATATAGACACTTGCATCTAACTCTATTTCTTCTTGGATTACCATGGCATTCAACAAAATTAGTCTCTATGTCTTAGACCAGCTGGAGAAAAAGTCTTTAAATCTTTCAAAATCTTTGTTATTTCTTTGTTTTAGTTCTAGACATAGTCTGGCTGCAAGAACAGTTTTCCTATAATCAGTGATTTTTAATCAGTCTTTTTACCCTTAAAGTTTTAAGACAATAAAATATTCTGTATGAAGTTACAAGGTAAAACTTCGACAAAGTCCTGCTGTGTGCTTACATTTTAAATTAACTGCTTAACAAAAGTAGTTAATTTTCTTTGGAATTTTGATTTGGGAATGACAGTTCTGACTTTGGATATTTTAGTTCTTACTTTTGGAGAGACCTTTCACTTTCTTTGACTTTACCATCAGGGATTAAAAGAGTGTTTATTTCTGCTGGAAAAAAAACCCCAGCATACTTTGAGACCCATCCAAAAGATGCATATATAAAAATGTGGTTATTTTTTATTTTTTTGGGATATTTTTGAGCATGGTAGGGTTGGACATTTTTTTAATTCAGGCAAATTTAGAAATTATAGATAGCCTGCATGAGAGAGAAAACTCATCCTTCACATAGCCTGATTGGTTATTCAGATACTTTTAGCATGTGCAAAAAGCCTAAATATTTTGCTGTTTGATGGTGTCCTAGAAATTGCAGTGGAATAGTTGGGAATAAAGTAATGAAAGAAATGTTGGCATTGATGCTCTACTAGTAGCAAGCAAATGCCCCAAGCTGCAGTTACTGAGTCAGATCAGGTATGAGATTTTTGCAGTACTAGAACTATGGGGTGATGGAGAGCTTGTCTGTATGACTTTGAAGAATATCCCCATTTGTTTTCCTATTTATTCTGCAAAATATATGCTTTCTAACATACTAGCTGAAATAGGAATTTTTTAAAGTTGAAGCATTTAAAACACATGGACTGCTTTCAGTTTGGCACATCTATCTTCAAACTAACCTGCTGTTGTCCCTCTTGCTGCCCTTATGTCAACTGACTTCAAGTTTTTGTGTCTGCAATGTAAGTTTTTTATTTGGCAGGCAAAAGATCTGTGAGAGTTCAGGAGCATATGGATTATAGGAACAGACAATAAAACCACTTTGGTTTGCATGAGTTGAAGGAACTTAGATGCAAAACTACAAAGATGGGAAAAGACAAGGGTAAAATTGGAGGGAATGGAAGTTTTATCCCTTGAGCCAGTGAACATGCATTCACATAAAAACTAGCTAGTTTGCACAGGTAGGATGTTTTGTGGCTTGAGGCTCAAGAACTACTTGACAAAGGTGATGCGTGTACGTCCTTTGGTCTGGCATGGATCAGGCCCTTTTTCCTCCATGTCTTTTTCTGGGGAAGTGAAGGACAAAGCTGAAGACTTGGCATCAAGCTGGGATTCATCTGAAGATGGCAAAGTGTGGAGACAGCAAGGGCCCTCCCAGCCTTTTTAGTTGTCATTCTTGAGAGGGGATTGGTGGCAAGAAAGAGGAACACAGATAAACTTGCTGCTATACTCCAGGGTGACTGAAAGCAGAGGAATAGTGACTTTCAAAGGTTAAGATTATAGCCTTCACAGTTAATCAGACCCCATTGTTTCTGTTTTCCCTGCTGTCCACATAAAGGAGCCGGCCTGACAGCTTTGCAAAAGAAACATATGATTACGCATACAAATTAAATTACCAGGATTGCTCATACTGGAAGCTACTTCAAGATCATCATTACACGTATTTAAGCACTTACAGTTTAGGGCCTGCAGTATAATGCATATGCTCCATTATATGCATGGTCCATTAAAAGCTATTTTTGTTTTACATTGAAATCTCACTTTTCTCTCTTTCCTCCTCTTGTGTGTTTACTCTCATACATTTGTAAGACTTAATTAGCCATGCTACTCTGGACCTGCATATGTTATCACGTATTGAACAATCCATGGGACACCATAAAAGCTAAATACCTTGGAGTAGAGCCAAATATTTTTCCTTTAAAAATGATAGGATTAGCGTATCCAATGCAGCTTTTCTTTTTTCCTTTGGTGTAAGCAAGTAAATGTCTTTGGAAAGGGTATTTTTGATCATATGTGTAAGAGAAATGGTGGTTTCAATGATGTATTTAGGAGTGGGGAGCCAGCCTCGAAAGGAGAAAGTTTATTGGATACTTGAAGGGAACAGCTTGTATAAACTGTCCCTAGTTCTGCAGAGCCACTCCTTAGATGTATTGGTTTGTTGAAGGCAGTCTGCAGAGCTGAGTTTGGCTGTGAGCAACAAAAGCCTGGCAGAGAGCAAGCCCAAATCACCTGCCTGCTCCTGGAATGCTAAAAGCACCAGAGGGCTGGGGCAGAGGGACTGAGGAACAGTTCAAAATCTCGAACATTGGGCAACTGAATACATTACTGCAGCTGAGGACAATTTCCTGGTATTTCACTGCTGGTTTTCAGCAAGTAGGGGGGGTGGGAGCAGGAAAGGTCTGGAAAATATTCAATTGGCCCCAGAGGGCATTTAAAAAACAGCCCTGGAATTCTGCAGACATTAACTGTCTGTTGCATGGCTGTGTGCTTTTCTCAGAAATCCAGCACAGTTATGTAACATGCTTGGGTTTTTGGCTAATGTTTCCATTATTACAATGAAGTAAGTTTTAAGCATGTGTTCTTACTTTTAATGAATAGCTAAGCTAATTTAAGAACAAATACAAAATCTGAACAATTCTTATTCAGATCTGCATTTATGCAGAGGTTCACCTTTTTCTTTCTGCTGTGTGAGTCCCACTGTGAAGTGGCTTCTGACAAAAGATGATACTCTCAGCTTATTTACTTTCAGGGTAAGGCTTTATTTGAGGTGGGAGACTTCAGGACATAACTATACAGGGAGCAGTTTAAATGGTTAGAATAACTCCCTTTTCTTTCTAGTCTTTCCAGACACATATACTGGGGTTATAAAACACATCTTTTCATCATGTTTCACAGACATAGTGAAGTTCTTAAGTCTGCCACATCTGTCTGTCCTTTCTTGACCTCCCACATTTTTGGCTTGGGGTAAAAGAGCAATGTTTCCCCCCTAATCAGATGGCAGAGTAGAATGGGGGTGTTCTTGCAGCTGAATAACTGAAAACTTTTAACACTGGCCCCTTTTAGGGGAAAATTATTTTGGTTAGGTTTTACTTTTAGGCTATCAAAAGGAGAGGTTAATTGAGGTAATGGGTAAACATAAGGGAATGGCCAGAGTGTTTCTTTCTGATGTGTTTGTTCAGTTCTTTCTCCAATACAATCCACAGGAATTAGTTTATTTTGCATATGCTGATCTCAGGTTGTGACCCAGGTCTTGGATAAGTGGGTCATGGGGATTCTGTTCTTAGTTCTTGATGGCAATTACAATCATACATTTTTTTCTAAACAAGCTCAGAAAAGTTTTTTAAAGTGTCTCAATAATAATGTTGCTTATTAGGGGAACAGAAGAATTAATTAGAGGAATTTTGACTACATAAAGAGGCTATGCTTGTCTTGGGGAACTTTCCATTTCTGGCTCTAATGTACAATTCACTCATATGTGTGTCAAGATGAGATTCAGGCTTACTGTATTCAGATCTGGAACCTGATTAGGATATCTACAGTATCAGCCCCACCACGGCAGCACTCTTTACTGCTGTCTGCATAAGATGTTGCTGATATCAGAGCCAACCAGTGTAACATACAGTAACTTTTGTTGAGATAAATCCATAGGCCCTGATGGGAAGCACTCATGAGTGCTGAAGGAGCTGGCAGATGTCATTGCAAGGCCACTCTCAATAATTTTTGCTCAAGCATGGTGGCTGAGAGAAGTGCCTGAAGACTGGAGGAAAGAAAATGCCACTCCTATCTTCAAGATGATAGGCAAGAAGGAGGAGCCAGGGAACTACAAGCTGGTCAGCCTGGAACGGTGATGGAGCAGCTCATCCTGGAAACCATTTCCAGGCATATGAAGGAAAAGAAACTTGTCAGGAGTAGTCAGTATGGCTTCATCAAGGGGAAGTCATACTTAACCAACCTGATAACCTTCTAAAATGAACGATGAACCTGGTAGATTAAGGCATACCAGTGGCTAGTATCTACTGGGCCTTCAGTAAGGCCTCTAACACTGTCTCCCATAACAGCCTCATAGCCCCTCAAGCTGTTGCTGTAGGGCGTGCATGAGCAGGCACTGAGGTGGATGGAAAATTTGCTGAATGGCTGGGCTCTGAGAGCGGTGACTGGTGGCACAAAGTCCAGTTGAAGACTGGTAAGTAGTGGTGTACCCCAGAAGTCAATACTGGGTCCAGTTCTGTTTAACATTTTTGTTAGTGACCTGCACAAGGGGGCAAAGTGTACCCTCAGTGAGTTTGCTGATGACACAAAGTTGGGAGGAATGGCTGATAGACCAAAAGGGCATGCAGCCTTGACAGGCTGGTTAAATGGACTGACAGAAACCTCGAGAAGTTCAGCAAGGAAAAGTGTAAAGTCCTGCACCTGAAAAGGAACAACTCCATGCACCGGCATATGCTGGGGACCACCCAGCTGGAAAGCAGCTTGGCAGAAAAGGACCTAGGGGTCCTAATGGATACCAAATTGAACACATGCCAGCAATCTGCACTTGCATCAGAGGAGGCTATCAGTATCCTGGGCAGAATTAGACAAAGTATAGCTGGTGGGCTGAGGGAGGTGATCCTTCTCTAGCCAGCACAGACCACACCTGCAGTGTTCAGTTCTGGGCTCTCCAGTACAAGAAAGACATGGACATACTGGAGAAAGCCTAGTGAAGGGCCATAAAGATGACTGGGGGGGTGCAACATCTCTCCATTGAGGGAAAGGCTGAGAGACCTTGGACCGTTCAGCCTGGAAAAGAGAAGACTCAGGGGGGATCTCATCATTGTCTATAAATACCAGAAGGGAGGGTGCAAAGAATACGGAGCCAGGCTCTTTTCCATGGTGCCCAGTGGCAGGACCAGAGGCAACGGTCACAAACAGAAACACAGGAGGTTCCCTTTGAACATCAGGAAGCTTTTCAACTGCAAGGGTGGCTGAGCACTGGGACAGGCTTCCCAGGGAGGTGGTGCAGTCTTCATCCTTGGAGATATTCAAAAGTTGTCTGGATGTGGTCCTGGGCAATTTGTGCCAGGTGGTCCAGGTTAATCAAGGAGGTTGGATCAGATGACCTCCAGAAGTCCACTATTCTGTGATTTTGTGATAAGTTAGTATTTAATGATTATTACACTGAGTCTGGAATTCACTCTGGAAATATTAAAACTGATAAACCTAATTTTCCCTCAACTCAGCCTGTTCACATTCCTTCTCAGGAAAAAACAGCATTTTTGGAAAAAATATTAACAGTAGTGCTGCTCTTGCACAGTTATCAGACTCAGGGCACCTGACTGACACCGATGCATGACTCCATCATTCCACTGGTTTTAGAGGGTGTAGGTACTGCTCTGCACGGATGAGGCATCATTTTGTCTCCTCCAGAAGAGAGTACTTAGTTTCTTCAGTTTTTTAACTGGACACTACCTCTAAGCTCCTTTCCAAAAAGCAACACTGTTTGGGCAGACTTGGAAAACTGTGAAGTATTACAGAAGAACACATTCCTTCTTATTTGTGCACTGTTGATTGAACTCTGTTCAAAACTGGCATAGATTGATCTATTGTATTTAATACTTATATTTTGTCAGCCCAAGCATAATCAGCTGTCTGCCATTTTTCTTCTACATACATAATTTTTGTTATGTCCAGGTAATCTGAATAGTAAGAAACAGCCTGTTAACATATACTGCTAGGGTTAATGGGAGTCTTTTGATAGTCACACACTGGAATAACAAAACAGTATAGAGTATTTGAAGAACAGAAGGCTGAGAATTGCACAATCCTGACAGTACATGCTCCTGTTCCCACTGCAACAATGCTAATACTTCTCTGAGTTTTTGAAAGAATTTCAAATAACTAACTTCCATGCAATCCTTTTTTTTCTCTGTAGAGATTACAATACAGAAGCAGGGTCGTGAAATGAATATAATTTTTGTGCTGTTCACAAAAAATAATAGCACCACAAGGAAAATATTCCTCTTGCCTGACTAATCCCTCCAAATATCTGGCTATAATTTCATTAATTACTTCAGACTGGTGCATTTCCTGGAGAGTTAATGGCACATGTGATGCATACAGCTTTGCCTTGGACTGCAGCCACTATTCTCTAGGAAGTGATCTATTGTCTTAATCACAGTTAATGTGAAATCACTACACATCTGTGCATTTTTTCTTACTTCTTTCCCCATACTCCTTGGTCCTCCCTAACCTCCCTCTGGTTTTGCTGGTGACAAGGCTAAAACGCATCTTTTCTAACTGCTAAGAGTGGTGGAGGAAGTAGGAGAGGGACTGAATAGTTAAAGAAACTCTTTTTTCCATTCCTATTTATGTCAGTAATTATGGGTCATTAATGCTTGCTTGTCCCTCCTATAAATAAAAACACATCTACTACTTTCTTTAGAAAGACACAATTTTCATTGCAGGTATTGCACTGGATACTGAGTGGTACTGAGTTTCCTAAATTACCAATTAATGAAAGTTAAGAGTGCTTGACATGTCAAGGACAGGGTCACCACCTTGTGGAACCCTCACATAAAATTGCCTTCTAATTATGACCAAATAACTACTGAATATTTTTGCATACGGGTGCCAGAGTCAAGAACTAATCCAGATGGGAACTTTGAGTCCCTAAATGCTCTTGCTTACCTCTGTTAAAGAAAGTTGTAATAAAGTTCTGTGATCTCTTGTGCAAGGTTAGCTGACAAGCTGCCCAGCTGCATTTGAAGAATCTATATACAAAGGGAAGTGGTAGTACTAGTCAAGGAAAATATAACCTTATTTTTCTAACAACAGCATGACTCCATCCCCTTCTAATTCCTGATTCTACTTTGGTTTTGAGAAAACAAACACTGGGGTTTTTTTTAAGAATACTAGAACAAGCAGCAAAGCCACGCAAAACATTGACTTGATTTATTAAGCTTTGCAAACTCTTTCATACATACTAAGTCATATTTAGAAGATGACAGTAATTAAAAATAGGGTCAAAGCAGTAAAGCGAAAGAAGTTATCATTCCAGTAAGGTACAAGAGTGAAACATCTTTCAGAACAGGTTGACATTTCCACATTTATGCTATTTCATTTCTGCATAGGGATTTCAAACCTGTCAATAGCCATTCCTATACTGTCAAAGTAACAATATTGACTTAAGTTCTCTCCTCTTCCTTCCTTTTATTTGTGGATCAGTCAAAAAGGACCAGATGAACTCCTTTTGGAGTGGATGAGCTGGTACAACTACCAGTTTGAGAGGTTGCTTTAGACTAGCTTATAAAAGTCACCTTCACATCATAGAATCATAG
>VZZY01011595.1:0-32257 GCA_013400335.1 Eurystomus gularis
CCTGGCCAAACCAGGACATGAGTGCAGAGGGCTCTGCCAGCCAGCCAGTGTGCAAGTGCTGCCATGCACTTCTGCTCTATACCAATTGCTTAAATGCTTTAATGAGTCTTAGGGACCAAAGTGCTCCTTTGTGAAAGGTTCCAGGCCTCTGTGACTTCAGTTTAGGAGCATGTCAGCTCCCCTTTCAATTTTTTAATGCTCTAACCAGTGAAAGCAAGGGAAAGCAGACACAGTCTCATTGCTGCTCCTAAGGAAAACAGCAAAACAGATAGGAAAAGCCTGTGTTCCTGTGTTAGGGAAGAGGACAGCCCCTCCACTCCAGGATGGGTAGTGGCAGGCTCCCCCAAAGCAAACATTTTGAGGTGTCTAATCAAGTGTGAAATTAAAGCTGGGAAAAACACATTCCTGAGGCTCGCTGCCAGCCTGCAGTTCTCCCTGGCTGCCTAGTGTGTGCCCAGCTTGGGCGTTTTGTTCTTATTTAGTGGTACATTCATCTGGTTCCCCAGTATTGTGCTGGTCCCTGTCTTTCTCCAGAGAAGTTGTATAATGGGCTGCGGGTTCTTTCCTAGCAGGAGAAAAAATAATCTCAGGGCAGTAATTGTATGGCTAAGGGATGAATAGCTGTGGTGGTGCTTTGGGTGGGGAGAGTGGGGTCCTGCTGGCACCAGAGCATGGGCAGAGAGCCCAAAACCCCACCATGTCTCAGCAGGGCAAGCAGGCACTGGGTTCAGATGTAGCTGCAAGTGGGACAGGGCAGAACATTCTCCCCAGTGGCCCAGGAAGGTCATAGGGTGTGAGGAAGATTTGGGGAAAAGATGACTCCCTGCCATGGGAGGAGGGGACAGGATGGCAAGGGTGCTAGGGAGTCCAGTGGGTGCTTGGTGCTTATGCGGCAGTGCCAGAGGGGCCCAGTGCCTTGCCAAGCCAGGCAGGGTGACCTGGAGGAGGAGATTGCAAGGTGAACTGAGACATTGGTCCCAACTCCAGCTAATGTTGCTCTATGATTTTGTGGCACATTTCCAGGCTAAAAATACCCCTGCTGTTGGTGTGGTGCAGGGCAGGTGCTGCATGCAGCAGCTGTGAAGGGATGCTCCGTGCTGCAGGACCGGCCAAGGGCAGCTGGCCAATGGGGCTGGGGTGGCCCTGCAGCAGCCATGGGGCTAGCCCTCCTGCTCCCCAAGCAGCCAGGAGTAGAGGTCACCTCTTCTCTCCTCCCGCTGAGGTGATCTGGCACCTCTCTCCAGGGCTATGCCAGATGCAACTGCTCAGCCAGCAGTCCCCAAAACACCATGTGGGGAGAGAGCATCCTCAGTAACCTCTTTGAACTGTGTTTTAGCCCAGCACTGGGTCCTTTGCTGATCCCAGAGGGTACACTGTCTCATCTGGGTGTTCCTTAGGAGCTGTGGTTAGGACATACCACCACCTCTGGGTGCTCCTCGAGGTGCATCTGGCCCATTTGGGCACCAGCCTAGGGGTGGGATGCTGCAGCAGGGCTCATTTCCCCAGTGAGGGGCAGTGAGACCTGAGGAGCTCAGCCTATCAATGTGGCTTTGGGACTGCTGCATGTGCTAACGAAATGTGCTCCAAGCCCAACAGAGGGAGGTGGAGTTGGGTCAAGGGATCTCACCTGTCCCTGTGTGTCTGAGCTGCTGGGGAGCTGAATTTGGGATACATGAGCAGGTGGCCAGAGGGGACAGGGCTGTCAAGCTTTTCCCAGGCTTGGAGGCAGTCCCAGCACAGCAGGATCTGGCTGGGCCAGCTTCATCCACCTTCACCACTCTCCTTGCCATGAGGGGCAGATCAGCCCTTGCTCTGCTATTGCACGCAGATCTCTCAGAGCTGGGAAATGACAAATGCAGGATCTGCCCCTGGGCCCATGTCTGCATCTGTGATGGGACTTTTCAGTGTGGTCCATAGGGATTCAGTCCTCTCTGCCATTGTGCAGCCTTGGGGTATGCCATGCTATCCTGGGGACTGCTGCAACGGAGGCCATGTGGGCAGACCATGGCTGCCATTGGGGCACCATGCTGTGCTGGGTGGGAGCTGGCTGGGCAGCTGAGGGAAGGTTGGGGCATGCTGCAGCAGCTGCGTTTCCAGTGACCATGCAGCTCAGTGCTGTCTTGAGGAGCTCTTCTGCACTCTGTTGAGTTGGTTATTGCCTGTGCAAAGGCTGCCCGAGCCCTACCCAGCATTGTGAAGCCCTTGGGCATCCTCTGTGAAGGCTGGAGAATGTTTCAGATGTTGCTCTCCTGAAAGATGTCAGAGAAAAGATAGTCCAACACTTGTTCTTCAAAACCAACTCTCATCTACAGGCACTTATCCTCATGCATCTAACATATTTCTGATATTTTATGCCAAGTTCTCAAATAAATATTTTGTATATGTCCTCTCCATCACGTATGAGCAGGGGACTCCCACCCTGGCCTGAAGACATGATTTAGATGGCTCTAGCTTGCCTTTTCCTGTCCATAGGCTGCAGACCTTGTGCCTCCCAGCACCGACGGTGCTCTGCTTTGGGTAAGCTCTGTGGATCGTTTTTGCAGCTAGAACAGGTGTAGAGGGAACTGCAGGTAAAGGGAAGGCTGGAGCAGTGGTACTGTCTAATCCCATGACCTTGGAAAGCTGGGCATAATGAGTGAGGAGATTTAATTTAGGCAAATATCAAGCAAGACTCCTGGGGCCAGTAGCAAAGCGTGGCACAGATTCCAAAACCCTCCGTGGGCACCTCACTTCCCCAGGGTGACTTGGCCCTTTCCCAACTTTGTGTCCCTTCTCTTTGCCCACACATCACCCCTTTGCTGTCTGCCTTGTCCCTGTATTGCCCCATGGTGTGGGCTAGTTCCCTCCTGAGGCTGGGGTTGCTGGAGGGATGTTACAAGGAGGAAGATTGGACTGGAACAGAGCTCTTTTGGCTGAGGATGCTCGCCTCTATGCTCCCAGAATATCCCTGCTTGGCAAGAACAGCCATGAGATGGGGTTAGGCTCTGTCATTGGGCTGCAGGGCATGGTGCTGGGGGCAACAGCGCTGGCAACACCCCTGCTCTGGTTGCCTCCAGCATTTCCAAATACTTTGGGGGAAACAGAATCATGGAATCATAGAATGTTTTAGGCTGGAAGGGACCTCTAGAGGTCATCTGGTCCAACCTTCCTACACGAGTAAGGACATCTCTACCTAGGTCAGGTTGCTCAGAGCCCCATCAAGCCTGACCTTGAATGACTCCAGAGATGGGGCCTCCACCACCTTTCTGGGCAACCTGTTCCAGTGATCTGTCACCCTCATGTTAAAGAACTTTTTCTTAATATCAAGCCTAAATCTAGACTTTCCTAGCTTAAAACCATTACTCCTTGTCCTATCACTACAAACCCTTGTGAATAGACCTTCCCTTGCCTTCCAGGAGGCCCCCTTCAGGTACTGGAAGGTCACTATAAGATCTCCCTGGAGTCTTCTCTTCTCCAGGCTGAACAGCCCCAACTCTCTCAGCCTGTCTTCATAGGAGAGATGCTCCATTCCCCTGATCATTTTGGTGGCTTTCCTCTGGAAACGCTCCAATATGTCCACATCTTTCTTGCGCTGGGGACTCCAGAACTGGATATAATACTCTAGGTGAGGTTCACTGGGGCAGAGTAGAAGGGTAGAATCCCTTCTCTTGATCTGCTGGCCACAGTTCTTTTGATGCAGCCCAGGATGTGATTGGCCTTCTGGGCTGCTATTGCACATTGGTGGCTCATATCCAGTTTTTCATCCACCAGCACTCCCAAGTCCCTTTCCACAGGGCTGATCTCCAGTATACCCTCTCCCAGCCTATGCTGATAATGCTGGTTGCCCCTGCCCAGGTGCAGGACCCTGCACTTGGCCTTGTTGAACCTCATAAGGTTCATCCAGGCCAACCTCTCCAGCATATCCAGGTCCCTCTGGACAGCATCCCATCCCTCTGGCATATCAGCTGCACCCCCCATCTTGGTATTATCTGCAAACTTGCTGAGGGTGCACTCAATGCCACTGGATTTTTACACTGCAAGGCCTCCTAGCCCCTAACCTCTGCTTCCCATAGCCCCCACCCCCTCGCAGCTCATTCCCCTGCCTGAGCCTGGGAAGGAGAGGAGCTGTTGTGCAAAACTGATGCCAGTGCCAGGCTAAGGGGTGTTGTATCAGCAAAGGCAGGTGGGGGATGTGGGACAGGGTCAGCGTGGTTGTCTGGTCTCCTCTCCCCTTTTGGGTATCCAGCTCTGTGCATCCTTGGCCACTGTTGTCATGGCAATGTGCATCCCTTGCTGTGGCAGGAGTGCTTGTGGGATTTAGTTAGCTCTATTTGCTGTTCTGGCCTCTGCAGCTCTCCTGCCCTTAGCCTCATCAGTCTTCAAGCACTAAAGTGGAAGAAGGTCACCAGGAGCAAAACGTGAGGTAGCATTGGTGGTGTTAACAGCAGGCTGCCTGCCTCAGCCTAATTGAATGGGATTTTTTTTTTTCCACTAGAGACCCCTGAGAGAGACAAGTTTGGAAACCAGGCGTTACACATCTGCAACATCAGGCAGCAAGCAGGGAGGAGAAGGAATAAGAAACAAGCCCTGCTTCTCTGTGCCTCCTGCTTCTTCCCCTCCTGGCACTGCTTCCCTTCCTGGCATGGCCACTGCATGGACATGAAGGATTTGTTTAATTAGATGGCAAATCCTCCCGCTGCTGCACAAATGCAAACAGCATCAGTGTTGCTCAGGCAGCAGCTGCTTCCTGTTGGAATCACAGCTGCAGGAGTCAGGGTGTGAGGCAGCCATGCTGGCACCTGCATCCTACAGACCTGGTGGGTGCCACTATGCCAACAAAGCTGTGGCAGGGGGGACAGCATGCTGGGTGACACCCCAGTGATAGTGGTCATGTGGCTGCAGAGGATGGTGCCATGAGGAACGTAGTGTTACCCTGGGTTTGCTTCCCCACTGCATCCTCTGCCTTCCATGCTGTTACGGGTTCTGAGGTGGCTGTCCTGGGGTCCCTGGCTTCCTGACAAAGGCATCTCATCCATCCTCATGTGTCCTGATTTTGCTGGGACAGAATTATAGGCCTGCTATGCTCTGCAGCTATTAGCAGTTCAGAGTCAACCAGGGCAGCTCACTGGAGTTGGCTACAGGTGTATCCCAGACCATAAACATCATGCTCAGTATAAATGGGGCTCCTCCTTCTCCTGCTGGTGCTCCTGTTCAGGACTGCCTTCCTGTTAATTGTGACTGCTGTACCTTTGCTGGGCTGAGTATAACTTTGTATACTTAATATTGGCATTGGTATTAATTTCATTAAATCTGTTTTCATTTCAACCCATGGGTCTCCTCTCCTTTTGCCAACTTCCCTTCTCTGCTGGGGAGGGATCATCGCGTGATAAGAGCAATTGCTACAGTTTAGCCCTGGATACAGGCTAAACACAGATGGTGTTAAGAGAGGTGTTAAGAATCTGAGGGAGCTAGCTGTGAAGGAGCTGATTTTTGCTGACCTGGATGACCTGCAGACACCATTAGATCCAGATGAACTCAGAGTTACCAGATCCATGTAGCACAAGTGGGTACTGAGCGTGCCACCATTGTATGCCAACATATGAGCATTATTTAGCTGGAAAGATGACAAGGCACTGGTGCCTGACTGTGGCAATATGCATCTCTTTTCCTCCCCATAGGCCAACATCTCCACTGGTGAAAAACCATCTGACAAATCTATGGAACTGCTTGGTAACACACATGAAATATTGACCTGGATGGAGGATAGGTTCTGCTCCCCACCTATACCAATGAGTGTCTCAGGTGTCAGGAGAAAGTATTCTCTTGCAAGGCCTTCTCAAGAGAGGTGATATGCACCACAAAGCTCCCTGTGGTTATTCCTGTGTAACCGTGTAAGACCTGAGAAAATGTGATGCAACACCTGCCTCAGTCTTACAGGCACACATGCATGAGTTGAAATGTAAAATGATCACAAAAGCAGGCCCTTCCAGGAAAAGCGTTGCTCCATTTTCAAGTGGGCAGACCCCAGACAATGCAGATGGGCTTCAGATCCTCATTTATGAGATGCAGGTAATGGTGATGGAGGTCTTGTTCATGTGAGCTGCTTGGACCCATATGCTGAAGTTGCGCACTCCATTCAGAATTAGAGGGGCCCTGGCTATAGCCAGGTGGAGAAGAGGGACAGCAGAGTTTATTGGACTACGTGGGACAGACTTCATTTATACTACTGGAGTGACAGGGGGATCCCAGGGACTGACTGTGGTGGAAGATGAAATGAATCTGACTGGACATGAGCGTCAAAAGCACTGTATTGTGAGTGGTCCAGATACCCCATGGATTCCTGGTATACATTATCTCAAGAGAGGGCATTTCAAGGACCTGAGGGGGTACTAGTGGGTGTTTTGTGTAGTGGTTGGGGAGACAGGAAATTAAACAGCTGTCTACTTTGCCTGGTTTATCAGAGGACCCTTCTATTGCAGTAGCAATTAGCACCTTTTGTTCCTTGACCCTCAGCATCCCCACAACAGTGCACTAGTGGCAATACTGCACTAATTGAGACTCCCTTATCCCCATCCAGAAGCTGGGAGACTGGAGAGGCAAGGAGTGAGCAGCAGGACACGCTCCCCTTTAACAGTCCTAGTTGGCCAGTGCAGAAGTCTTAATGGAGAGTGGAGACTGACAGTAGATTATTGTAGCCTGAATGAAGTCATGCCATTGCTGACTGCTGATGTGCCAGGCACATTAGAACTTTAATACAATCTGGAGTCAAAGGCAGCCAAGTGGCATGCTACAGCTGATATTGCTAATGCATTTTTCTCTGCCTTTGGCAGTGAAGTACAGGGCACAGTTTGCTTTCACCTGGAAGAGTGTCCAGTACACCTGAAATCTTCTGGAAGCCAGTTTATGCCATCAGAAAAAGCAAGGTCAAGGGACCTGCGTAAGAAATCCAGGTTTTAGGAGTTAAATGGCAAGATGGGTGTCACCAGATCCTGATAAATGTGATTAACAAAATAACAGTTATCTCTCCACTAATTAATAAAAAGGAGACACAAGTCTTTTTCAGGCATTGTGGGTTTCTGGCAAATGCATATTCCAGACTACAGATTGTGAGCCCTCTCTATGAAGTGACTTGAAAAAAAGAGCAATTTTAAATGAGGCCCCAAGCAACAACAGGCCTTTGAACAAATCAAGGAAGAGATTGTTCATGCAGTAACCCTTGGGCCAGTCCAGGCAGGACAAGATGTAAAAATATGCTCTATGATGCAGCCAGGGAAAACAGCCCTACCTGGAGTCTCTGTCAAAAGGCACCAGGGGAGGCTTGAGGTCAACCCCTAGGATTTTGGAGTCAAGGATATAGAGGATCAGAGGCCCACTACACTCCCACTGAAGAAGAGGTAGTGGCAGTGTATGAAGGAGTTGAAGCTGCTTCAGAACTAATTGGTACTGAAGCACAGGTCTTCCTAGTGCCCTGATAGCCAATCTTGAACTGAATGTTTAAAGGAAAGACTCCCTCCACATATCATGCAACTTGATGCTATTGTGGAGTAAATGGGTTGCATTGATCACTCAGTGGGCTTGAATAGGGAACCCCAATTGCCTGGGAATCTTGGAAATAATTGTGGGCTGGCTGGAAGGTAAAGATTTTGGAATGTCACTGGGGAGAAGGTAATGTGTGCTGAGGAGACCCCACCATACACTAAATGATCAGAAAATGTAAAGGAACATGCCTTGTTTACCAGGGGGTCTTGCTGTATTACAGGAAGGCAGTGTACGTGGAAAGCTGCTGTGTGGAGTCCCACATAAGTTGCAGAAATGGTTGAGGGTGAAAGTGAATTGAGGTAAAAGACATCCAACTGGCTTTAGGTATTGCTGAACAAGAGAAATGCCCAGTACTTTATCTGTACACTGACTCTGGATGGCAACAAACGCCCTATGGAGGTGGTTAAAACAATGGAAGGAAAACAATTGATGACACAGAAGCAAGCACATCTGGGCTGCCCCATTGTGACAAGATGTAGCTGCCTGGTTACACAAGCTAGTGGTAAAGGTATGTCACGTAGATGCCCAGATACCCAACAGTTGGGCCACTGAGGAATGTCAAAACACTCAGCAGGCGGACTGGCCTGCTAAGGTTAAAGTGTCTCAAGTAGGCCTGGATTGGCAGCATAAGGATGAATTATTTTTAGCAAGGTGATACTTCAGGCCATCAAGATAGAGATGCAACATATAGATGGGCTTGGGTATGGGTGGACTTGACCATGGACACTATTGCACAAGTCATCCATTAATACAATACATCCATTAATACAAAACATGCTGCAACTACACAAGCCAAACGGCTTTAGTGGTATGGAGAGTGTTGGTTGAAATACAAGTCTGGAGAGGCCTGGCAAATTAACTATATCTCACCTCCACAAACACAACAAGGTAAATGCCATATGCCTACCATGGTGGAAACCAATACTGGATGGCTGGAAATGTATGTTGTGCCCCATGCCACTGCCTGTAACACTATTCTGGGCCTCGAAAAGCAAATCTTGTGGTGAAATGGCACTCCAGAAAGAATCAAGTTGGACAATGGGACTCATCAAGTTGGACAAAGCAGCCTCATAGACACCTGGGCTAAAGAGCATGCCATTGAGTGGATATATCACATCCCTTATCATACACCAGATGCCAGTGAAGTTGCACGATACAATGAACTATTAAAGACTGCCCTCAAAGCAATGGGTGTTGGGACATTAAAAAACTGGGATGAACATTTAGCAAAAGCTACCTGGTTAGTTAACACCAGGGGATCTCTCAATTGAGCTGGTCCTGCTCAACTGGAATTTCTATGTACTGTAGAAGGGGATAAAGTCCCCGTGATGCCTGTAAAGAATATGTTGGGGAAAACTCTCTGGGTTACTCCTGCCTCAAGCCAAGGCAAACACATCTGTGGGGTTGCTTTTGCTCAAGGCCCTGAGTGCCCTTGGTGGAAAATGCAGGATGATGGGAAATTTAGATGTGTACCTCAAAGAGATGTGATTTTGGATGGGAATAACCAGTAATTTGAACTGTATAATGCTAATTGTTATATAATACTGCTTGTCATAATTTCTCTAGTTATCTATTACAGTAAGAATCACACAGATTAATGTAGAATGAACCTCAGCAACTGGTGCCCAGTGATTTCCTCAAGATCAGCATCTTCACCACAGATTGTGAACATGCGCTGCACCATATATACCAGCTGCAAGCTCCAGATGGCACATCATTCTGCTGCACCCAGCTTCACCTGACAGATGGAACCCATGGTTTTGGACTAAATTAATTTAGTTTTGGACCAAATTAATTCAGTTTTGGACCAAATTAACAGGGAAAGACTTGTGGATCCTTGTGGTGGTTTAGACCCAGCTGGACCAGAGCACCAGGTGGCCACTGCCCTCTACCCTTGGATGGGAACAGGAGAGGGAGGAAAATAGAAACCCCATGGGTTGAGATAAGGAGGATTTACTACAGCAATTCAAAAGCAACAGTCAGAACAACAACAGTGACACTAACAGCGATAGCAATGTACAAACCAAGAGATATAAAGCATACAGACTGCAAGTACAGACATGCGACAAAGAAAAAAGACTGGTTTTGGACTGCACACGCTGGCTGGCATCAGGGGGTATGACATGACTTCAGCACCCTGCTGTGGCTCCCTCCCAACTCCTGGTGAAAATTAACCCTATCCTAGCCAAACCAGGACAATCCTCCTACACCAGTGAGCCCAGGCATGGTGCATGGGCTGAATGAGAAGACCTTCCAAATTTTAAAACTTGGTATTTAAAAAAAATCAGGCTCCTGCAGGTGAAAACATCAACCAGGCCAGGCATGCCAAAAGGAGGCATGGGCATCTGCTCATCTTCTCTAAAGAGTGATGAGGTGGGGAGGCTAACTCAGCTCGAGTGTAATCTCAGCTGCCTGGCACCTTTATGGCTGCCTCTGTGATCCCAGGTAAAGTCTGGCAATTGATGGAGGCAGGAGGTGAGTACCGGTGACAGGGAGCCTTGTCCCCAGATTATCTGGCAGGGCTTTGTTGCACTGGCTGTGGCCCTGCTTACTGGGGTTTCTGAGAGTCTTGGAGCATCCCTGGGGGGCTCAAGCTGAGTGGTCCTGCTGCTGCTGAACCCCATGCCCAAGGCTGTAACCCATTGCTCAGCCCTTGGCTGAGCCTGGTGAGGGTTTTGGCCTGCTCATCTCTTGAACAGCATTCCTGAACTGCCTTCCTCTGTCATTCCACAATACTGGCCTGTCCATTTGTCCTTCAGTGTGCCTCCCCTGTCCTCTGACAGCCTCTGCCAGCTTCTACTTTTTTTTTTTTAATTTAATTTTTATTAGCACATTTTGCAGCCTTGCAGCAACCCAGGAATACAAATAGGACAAGTGCAGCCAAGCCTGGGCTGAAGCAAGTAGGGATGGCTCTGTGGGCATCCTTGGCACTGTAGTAGAAGGCAGCTGGACAGATGCTACCAGTGTTGCTGTGACCTTCACACAGTCACCATCTCCTCCTTGCTTGGATGGGGGCTGCCCAGAAAAGCAGGAGATTTTGCACAACAGGAAAATCCCAGGGCATTCCTGGCTGCTGCGGGCAGCTGCTTGGCTCACATTGGCTGCAGAGCTGCCCTGGGGTGCTTGATAGCAGGACACATCTTGGGCTCCACAGCCAAGATGTTTTTACCCTGCTGATGGGTGAACTGAGGCAGTGAGGTGGGTGACGAAGGACAGCTAAATCTGCAGCAGATAATGAGAAATTCAGCCTGGCTGGGGAAGTGGCTGCCTAAAAATAGCAGCAAGTTTCTCAGCTGTGACAAGATACACTGGGATTTTTCCTGCTGCCCCATGTCTAATGGATAAGGACACTGCATGCGCCATCACTGGCTCCTCTTGGGGGTACCAGGGCTGTACCTGCATTTTAGGAATGCAGGGTGGAGGGACTTTCTGTGTTTTGCAGGGTTGATACTTACTGACTCAAACATGATTTTAGTCACTGTGTGTCTTTGAAAACGCAGCCCTGTGCCCAGCGCAGTCTAGAAAAGGAGCCCACAGGAATGTAAGCAAAGAAACAGATTAAAGGGGAAAATAACCCTCCCTGAAACTGTGGGCCTGCTGCAGCCAGGAGCAAGCAGGAAACCTCCTAGCTGGCCCCCACTGTGACTGGTTTTCCTGCTGCCTCCCGGTTCACCCAGGGAGGGCTTCCAGCATGCCCAGTGTGTGCCAGGGGGCCAGGGCGAGCAGGCGGCTGTCCCACACCATCAGCATGATGGGAGCCGGTGTGACAGGCTGTCTGCAGTGATTATGGGTGAGGTAGCTGCATAGGGGCACTAGGATGAGGAGGATGCTTTGGTCCTCTGCTCCATATGCTCCTGCTTGCTTTCCCATCTTGCTTCTTTGTGCTACTGTGGTGGAGCAGTGCAGACAGGCAGTGCCCATGTGGCTCTAACTTTGCCATTACTGTCACCTGCTCGTCCCCCCCGGCCCCAAACTTTCTTTCCACATGGCCCAGGGAAAGCCTGAGTATGAGTCACAGCTGTGACTCACCGCGGACAAAAGAAAAAAGCCCGCAAACATCCCAGAGAGGCCTTACCATGCAGGGGATGTATTCAGAGATGCATGTTTATGTTTTCCTCCAAATGCTTCATTTTGGTGCAGCTCATTCCAGCGTTGCAAGTATCTTTGTGCAGATTGCAGGTGGCTGAGGAAGGAAAGCCTTCTTCGTGACTATCCCCCAGCATACCTCAGAAGGGGCAGCGTCACAGTCCCAGGCTCTATTAATGACTGCAGGTAGCTAAGCCCTTCATTGCCCTTAACTGTGGGAGGTGGTTCTGGACATAATTGGCCACTGCCTAAAGGTCAGAACAAACTGCAAGGTGGTCCAGATTGATTTATTAGCATGCTTATTTTTATCAGCCTGGCATGGCCCTCTCCTGGCTGGCAAACAGGGATGCATCTCCCCTTCCCAGTTGTGAGATATGTACATCTGATTCATGTCAATATGAAACAATGTTGGGGCCACATGATGAAGCGTGACCTTCTGTCTTACATGCCCTTGTAAAAACAGAGTGGTTAATGTACATAACTCCTGTATCTTGTAATATACCAGCTTAAACGTTTTTGTTGCTAAACATAAAAACAAGGGACCTTTAGTTTTGTATAAATATAGGATTTGTGTAGATAACAGGATATTCGGTTGAGAGCGCTGGCCTGTGGCCTGCTTGAGGCAATGTCTGTAGATATCTTACACCTGTAGTCATGAATGGATTGTATTGAATTGATTTGTAAATAGGACCCACCGAGCTGTACTGAGAGACAAAAGAGGATGGGGAAGTCCGGTGTGCACCTGGTGGGTGGTTGAAGAGGATGGAAACAGATCAACCTTGTGGATTAAGAAAGGAATGCGTCTTAAAGAAATGCAAAGAAGCCGGTGTCTGCACTGGATACTACATTGTTAAGAAAAAAAAAGAAACAGCTGACGGACTTTATGAAGACAACTTTTCAGAAATACTTGTGCTAATCCCACCTATGCTTTGTGTATACTAGTATAAATAGAAGTCCAAGGAAGAGCTGGGTGTACGTCTTGGTGGAGCGGAGACTCCCGGCGTGCCCAGCGCTGTTTGCTTGCCTCTATTTACTTAATAAATTGTAAACTTTAATTGGAATCCTGTTTGAGATTAAATCATTTATCACACCCATCTAAGAAATAGCATTTTCTCTGGCAGGGACCAGCCGACAAGGAAACTTATGTGGGCTGGTAGGCTCCCTGCAGCCACACACTGCCCTCAGGGCCTCATCCAGGAAGGGGCTGACCCGTAGGATTGCTCCAAGCATGTGGCAGCGTGCAGTTACTCACTGAGGATTTGTGCAAGAGGCTCTCACAACATTTTCAACTGAAATGAAAAGGCAGAGGGATTCAAGAAGGACTCTTCAGCATCCCCACAGCCACATGTACCTCCCCAACCCTTAGTGCAAGCAGACAGTGCAGTATTCAGGGTGTGCTGTTGACCACAGACTCAGCTGCTCGGTGCAGGGTACCTGCTGCGCTGGTGGAGGAAGGGCAACCCCAACCCCTTTCCTGCATGCTTTCTTCTCCCTCAAGCCTTAGAAATCCAAGGAGGGGATTTCTCCCTTTTCCCCATTTCACTGTTTTGCACCCGCAAGAGCACTGCTGGGAGATGGGCTGGTCCCTTCTGCCAGAGGGTGATGCTAGTGGCAGCATGGAGAGGTTTCCATCCCAGGAGGGAAAGTCTGATAAACAGTGCCCAATCACCAAGAATTTTAACCCACTTCATGCAGAAGTCACAGGCCCTCTTAGTTGCCCACCTCCTCCCCACTGCCGCTTCCCGCAGGGTATTCAGAAATGGAAGAATCGGCAAGACTGGACTTTCTAAGGAAAGAAAAAGAAGAATTTATATTTTTTCCCCCTATATCTTTTATATATATATAATGTTATATTTTTTATATTTATGGAGGTTTTTTTATGTCATAATTTTTCCTCCTGGTGTCCAGGGGTCCCTCTGCGCTGCCCTGGGTTGCGGGCTGAGCCCTGCTGGTTTCCAGTGGTCATAGGGCTACAGGTTTTTACCAAAGGTATGTTGCAAGGCAGTCACCCTCTGATGGCCATTACATGTGACTGTGGCCAGGTGACATCGTTGCCAGGCCACCTGGAAGAGCATGGGAAGTGCCCAAGGATGCTGCCTACAGTGGTGGCAGAGGCTCCTGGCTCTGTTGTCCTTCTCCAGCCCTTCCCATCCCACAGCCAGCTGGGGAAAATGGGCAGCCCTCTGCCACCCTGTCTCGCAGTGGGAAACCAAGGCAGGGAGTGGTGCTGTGGGGTCAAGAGCTGGGTCTTGCTCATGCTGGGTGCAGCTGGTCATCAAGAAGCCCTGGCAAACATTTGCACAGGTGCCCAAGTGGTATGTCTCCCCAGCCCATCTGCAGGCAAGCCAAGCAGTGGCTGTTTGGGTGGGAAAGGAAAGGGCAGGGGGCCCCACAAGGTGGCTCACCCAGCTCCTGGCCTGCTGCAGCCGAGGGACCCCTCAGCCCACAAGCATACCCAGCCCCAGGGACAGCCAGGCCCTGCCACGTCAGTGCCTGGCACAAAACAGCACATTGAGGGACACAGCAGGGCTTTGTCCACCCTGTGCCCACCAGGAAGGGGACGGTTGCCCTCTGCAGGCTTTGTCGGTCCTGTACTGCCTCCACAGCTGCAGCACCCAGGGAAGCTGGGGACATCCAGAGGAGCTGTGACACCCATAGGACATGGGGCACCCAAGTGAGCTGGGGTACCCATGGGAGCAGGAGCACCCAAGGGAGCTGCTCCATCTGCTGCAGCCCTGGAGCCATACCCATCAACTGGGGACCCCACAACTGTGCCTATCTGAATGCCATTCCCCCATGGGGACCAAGGGGCCAGGGAAAGCAGCCACATGGTTACCATCAAAAGGGAGAAAACTCCCAGTTTTAAGCCCCCAAGGCTGAAAACACGTCCCTGGGACAGGGGAACTCTGTTCCCTGCTGGCGGGTGCTGGGGGAGTGGAGAAGTGACAGAGGGGCTGGTCTCACACTACCACAGTGGGCAGCCCAGGGCAAACACAGACCAGCCACTGATAAGGGACACCCCTTGAACTGCCCCCTGCCCTGCAAGCTGCTCTCTTTCTTTTTCAAAAGCCTTTTCCCCCAAAAGCCGTGAGTGGGACCGTGGGGCAGCTTTGTCCACGCAGCCACCAGGCACCCAGGGACTGGCAGTCAAGGGGTGCTGCTGGGGGGGGGGAGCAGGGGGGAGGGGCGGGGTCCTGTCTCTTTAAGGGAGGTGGCTGTCACTCAGAGAGCCCTTTTCTTTGCTGGAGAGCAGGACAGGCACCCAGAGAGAGGAAATACAGAGGGAGAGAGCACCAGGCAGGCGAAGGCTCCTGCAGACAGCACCAAAGCAGCCGAGCAGGCGGTCGGGGGAGTTGACCAAGTCCAGCACCCATGGGTGAGTATGGGGTGAGGGTGGCAGACACCTGGAGAGCTGTTGCCTGTGGCTCAGGGGGCCATGCCTGACCCTCTGAAAATTTCCTCTGGCACCAGTCAGGTCCTGGTGGCTGCAGTGTGTCCATGCCAGCCATGGGAGCTGCTGCAGGAGGATGCCTTGGCACAGCAGGGATGGTGTGTTTTCTTTCCCAAAGCGGTTTTCTGTCCCCATGTGCTCATGCGCTGTCTGTGAGGACAGATGCCATCCCCACAGCCGGTTCCACCCAAGCCCTTGCCACATGGGCTGGAGAGATGAGAGTTCCTGCCCGGGGATGGTGGGAGCTGGGAGGTCCAGGCAGGGGAAGTCACTTAGATGCCAGCAGCCCTTGGAAAATGGAGGCACACCTAATGCTTCTGTTTCCCTATCGATACACCGCTAATACTTACCAGCGTACCCCCCAGGGCATCAGGGTGCTCTGTTCTCAAGGGTGCCATGGGGTGTCGGCACCCTGCCTCCTCCTTCTGTCGGTGGCATACTGTTTGGCTCCAGCAGCAGCTGAGCCTGGATACAAGGCCCAGAATTGTGAGGCACCAGGGCTCTTTCTCTCCTCCTTTCCCCCTCCCTGGGCTTCCCCAGCGTGGCTTCCCAAAGCCTGATGGGAAGCTGTGGCAGGGAGCCTGCCAGGCTCTGCTGCATCCTGGGACCCATAGTCCCACTGGGAACTGGGAACTGGCAGCCCCAGCCCCAGGCACCTGCCATGCCACTTCCCAGGTGGAAAAAAAAAAAAAAAAAAAAAGGCATGTTTGGCCCAGCGCCCCACTGGGTGTACAGGGCTGTGCCCATGGGTCTCTTTGAGGTCCAAGGAGCAGTGCTGGGAAGGAGGAGCAGGACCCCCCCGGACCTGCTGTGTCCAAGGCAAACAAGTGGGAGGGGTCCCAGCGCTCCCCCATAGTGCTGTCTTTGTTCCCTGTTTGCTCTTGGCATGGGACAGCAGCCAGGGCGTCAGCGCCAGGACAATCCCCCATTGTCTTCAGTGCCACTGTGTGACCTTGCTCCCAGTGTGGAGGGGAGGGCACTGCTGGCCAGGACCCCACAGCTTTCTTGTCCTTTGAGGGAGGAGACAAGCACTGTGGGATCCGTGGAGGGAGCATGGGTTTGGGAACACTTCCCACGGGTGCCTTTTTTGGCATTCAAGGCACAAATGCTATGCCCAGACAGGATGTGCCCAGGCAGCCCTTGTGCCTTGGACAGTGAGGTGCCGGAGCCCACATCCTGGGGAAGGGGAGCAGCGTCCTTGCAGAACAGTAGCTGCAGCTAAACTGGTGATCCAGAGCCAGATGCCGGTGGGTGCAAACCCACCTGGCTGGCTGCTCCCAAACTGGGCAGGAGAGCAGCTGGCTGATCACCTCCAGATGTGGCCCATCAGGAACCTGAGCTAATGATCCTGGATGTTAGAGACCCGACATGCAGAAGGAGCAAGTGCTCATGGCCCTACTGCTGATAAAATCGAGCATTTAGGCAATCCGAACAGCACACTGGCACATGCCCTTGCTTTCCCTACCCACACAGCTGCACATATGCCCTCTTGCCAAGTAACTGTCCTGGAGAACACAAGCACTGATGTTTCGGTAACTAACCTGGCTTTTCTCTACAAGCACATCTGCCTGCATAATGGGGCTGCAGCCCAAGCTGCAAGGAGAGGAAACTAATGCACCCCAGCATGCCGCCTGGAAGCCCAGAGTACTCAGGGGGTGTGCCAGCTCCTCCTGTGCTGCCTCAAGGCTGGCCCATGTTGCTGGATCTCTGCTGGGGTTTGTCTCTGTGGAGGTGCTGGGTTCCCCTCCATCTTCAAGTGGTAGAAGAAAAATGCAGGCAGCTGGTGTCACCGTTGCCTGCAGCCGGGCTGTATTGGGAGTGGGGAACCCATTAGCAGCTTGCTTGTTGGGTCCCACTAGCATTACCCTATCGTACAGCCTTGTATTTCCATCTTGTTTTGCACAAGTCTGCATGGCTGGCTTGCCTCGGCTCCCCCATCTGTCTCAAACCCAAGGGCTGCCTTGTAGACCCAGTGCCCCACACTGCCATCACCCCCTATCTTGGGCACGCTTGGGTGCAATCCTGCCCAGTGGCAGGAGAGTGAGTGAGCTCTTGGGGAAGCTGCTGGGTTTGGCTCTGCAGCAATCAACAAATCATTTCTGGGTTTTCCTTCAGCCTGCTTCCCTCCTCCCACCCAGCACCTTCCTTTCTCCACACTTGCCTGAATCTGAGCTGCAGGCTCCGAGCACTCCCCATCCTGGCAGCCTCATCCCACCTCACCTCTCTTCTCCCTAGGTTTGCTTGAGTGCTGTGCCAGATGTCTCATTGGGGCACCCTTTGCTTCACTGGTTGCCACTGGCTTGTGCTTCTTCGGAGTAGCACTGTTTTGTGGCTGTGGGCACGAAGCACTCACAGGCACTGAGCAGCTCATTGAGACCTACTTCTCCAAAAACTACCAGGACTATGAGTATCTCATTGACATGTAAGTACTCTGCTGTGGTGCATTGCCCTTGTGCTGGGACCCCATGTGTTTCCATCTCACTCTATGCTGGGAGGAGGTGTCCAGCTGGGCAGGCCAGGGTGATGCTGTCAGCTGGGCACCAAGGAGAACCCAGGCTGTGTCTGCTGTGTGCCAGCGCCGTGGCTCCATAGCAGGGTCCAGTGGCTACTTGATTCCATTTCATCCCTGTTTTTATCTGACTTTGCCCAATACTGGACCTCTGCACCAGGTAGGTATGGATGGCGCAAATGAGCTGGCAGTGGCCCACAGCCTTGATTTCCACAGCTTTGCCTCTGCTCGCTCCTCTCATGACTTCGTCTTGTTTTAGTCCACCCAGGGTGGCATGGGGAGGTTAAGTCACTGCAGGCAGGCTGGCCCAGCCACGCAGCACATGGGGCTGAGCTCCTTGGCACTGCCCCAGTGCCTGAGCATCCCTGCCCACTCCTCTCCCTGGCAGCATCCACGCTTTTCAGTACGTCATCTATGGCACGGCCTCCTTCTTCTTCCTCTACGGAGCCCTGCTGCTGGCCGAAGGCTTCTACACCACTGGCGCCGTCCGGCAAATCTTTGGGGACTACAGGACCACCATCTGTGGCAAGGGCCTCAGTGCAACGGTAACTGGGGGCCCGAAAGGGAGGGGAGCGCGAGGCCCCCAGCGAGCTCACTCGTTGCAGCGAGTGTGTCAGTGTTTGGGAAAGTGGCTAGGACATCCTGACAAGGTGATCTTAACCGGGGTTTGACACCCCTTCGCGCGCCCGCAGCGGGTTCACCGTGCTCAGTGTGGCTGAAGGGCAGGAGACTGTGGCCGTCTGGGTTTCGGGGTATCCCAAAGGGAAGCGCAGCCCAGTCACCCTCCCCCAGGCCTGCCGTGGCCCTTTGGGACCAAAGCAGCCCAAATGGCCACATTTACCGAAACCACTTCATGTTTAAGCATCAACGGGGAGAGAGCCATGAGCATCTCCATGGTGCCAGCAACCCAAGGCTCTCTGGTATCTGCTTCCCCTGGGGTTGTCCTCTCCACTATGCTTCAGAACCATTGACAAAGTGCTGGCAAGGGGAGCCTGTGGCCTGGGGGAGCAAAGGGGGATGGCTGCGGTTCCCTCAGGGGCCAGCTGGGGTGGCACTGCAGAGGGAGGGCAAGACAGCTGCATTTGCACACCAAGGCAGGTTTGGAAGCTGCCCTCACGCAGAGATCAAACGCTGCTTGGTCACACCCGCGGGTATCCCCCCTACACAGGATGCAGCAGCCATCCTGCTGCCATCCCTGGTCACCCCCATGCACATGTAGCCAGCCACGATTCTGGGGCTGGTGCTGGCTCTGTGAGTCTCAGGGGCACCTGGCCTGGGCTGCTGCTCTGTGCTGGCTGCTTGGGAATATGCTGGGTTTGGTGGGTGGTGTGGAGCTGGATGCTGGCAGCATCTCAGTCCCCTGCCTGCCCCACGCCCTCTTCTGCCTGGGGACCCTCGCGCTCCCCTGTCTGTGTCCTTGGCTGCTCAGTAACCACAGCTCTGCCCCGGCTTGTCCTGCCCCTTGCAGTTTGTGGGCATTACCTACGTCCTGACCATCATTTGGCTTCTGGTCTTCGCCTGCTCTGCTGTGCCCGTCTACATCTACTTTAACACTTGGACCACCTGTCAGTCCATCGCCAACCCTAGCAAGACCTCAGCCAGCATTGGCACCCTTTGTGCGGATGCCAGGATGTATGGTGAGTGCCAGGTTCACCACCCAGGAGCCAGGGCTAAGGGCAGATGAAAGGGGATGGAGGAGAGGGCCCAGGTGGCTAAGGCTGGGATAAAGCAGTGACAAGTGCTGAAGAGCCACTAAACGCTGGGGGGTGTGTGACAGATGTGGCTGTGGGAGGCTAAGCAAAGCAGCTGGCTGGTGGCCATGTCCAGCTCACCTAGCTCCCTGTATCTCACCAGGCGTCCTGCCCTGGAATGCTTTCCCTGGTAAGGTGTGTGGCTCCAACCTGCTCTCCATCTGCAAGACCAGCGAGGTGAGCGCTTCCTGTCACCCCACATGCACTGCCCTCAGTGGGTGACCTTGGCACTGCCTTACTAGCTGGCATGTGGGACCCTGGGAGCTCACTGTCCTTTTCCATTGCAGTTCCAGATGACTTTCCACCTCTTCATTGCGGCCTTTGTGGGGGCAGCTGCCACACTGGTCTCACTGGTGAGTCAGTGCTCCCCCTGCCCAGCTGTTCTCCACCCAGTGAGGATGTGGAGGCAGAGGACAGCTGAGGTGGTGGGCACAGATGTGGTAGAGCCTGTGCTCCTGTCATTTTCTGGCACATAAATGGCAGATGGCAAATTCAGGACATAAGAAGGTAGAGGTGGCTGCTGGGGGGGCTCTGGAGAGGCTTTAGGAGATGACGAGGGAGAGGTCCTGCTGCCCATACACTGAGTTCTCTGCCTTTGCCCAGCTCTCCACTTGCTTTAAATCAGTGATGAGACACTGTGGTGTCCCACTAGTGCAGCAGGGCCATGGGGCTCTGTGGGGCAACTGCCCCGTTGGGTTGCTGGACTCGTGGATGACACCTTGAGCTCTTTCTCCTTCTCCCTCCTCACTGACTCTCTTTCCACCCCACAGCTCACCTTCATGATTGCAGCCACCTACAACTTTGCTGTCCTCAAGCTTATGGGCCGAGGCACTAAGTTCTAGCCCACTCAGTGAAGCCCAGCCAGACCAAATACCCTTCTTTTCTCTAACCCTGAGGCTTTAACACTGCAGCCACTTGACACCAGGTCTACTGCATTAACTCTGCCTTTGCTGCTGACTCCCTCCCTCGCATCCATCGTGCTGAGTATGACCAGGAAGGAGAGCTTCCCACCAATGGACACCTCTTCATGCACTTTTCTCTCTCTGCTCATCCATAACCAGTTTGCTCTAGGGGCAAGCCCATCAAAACCATCCAGAGAAGAGGAGGGACTTACTCCAGTGTTCCGATGTTGCCTAGGGATGAGCAAAGGCCTTCATGCTCCTGGGAGGAAAAAATCTGTGCAGGTTGTTCAATGAGTAGCAAGAGGCTACCTAGAGAGAAAAGGAAGTTGGCCTAGTCCTGGTACCATTGCTAGAGACTCTCCTGGAGCCACCTGCTGTCACCATCCATGGATGGAGAATAAGAAGGATTTTTTTTTTCCCTTTAGCAAAGAAAAGATGAATTTACCCGAATAGCCTGCTGCAGCCAAGGCAAAGGGAGTTCAGGGCAAGGATCTTCCCATTGCAGAGAAGAGAGTGCTGACCCCAATGCTGGTAAAGCCCTAACACAGCTGCCCCTATTAAAGCCTAAAGGAGTTTGGTGTCTCTGTAGACAAGGGGGACTCTTGGCTTTACCTTCCAGGCAGCAGAGAGGCAACAGATAGGTTTGACCAAGAGGGGACATCTCTGTGCCGTGCCCCATGAGTGTAAAGCCAGAGCCATCTCTCTGTAGGCAGAGGATGACTCTCTGGACTGTGCACCTTTGCCTGCCCTGCCCTGCAAGCACCATGCTCACTGCATGCTCTTGTCCCTTCAAAATGGTGCTCTTCTCTGGGGTGATGTCTGCTTCTCTAGCCTCCGCTGCGTTGGAGAGCTTGATTTGTTTCTTACTCATGTCAAATACAACTTTCACTTGTTCTGTCCCCTTCTTCCCCTCACTTTTTTTCCCATGTTTCCTGCAAGTCAGGACAACTGTCTTGTGTCTGCCAGGGTGGGAGTGACTGGCAGCACCTTGCTTCCAGCCAAAACCCATGTAAGAGTTGAGAAGGGAAGGAAAGGCAGCAGTTTGAGGGTCACAGCAGAGAAACACGGCCTGTCTCTGTAAACCAGATCCTCTCTGGTGACACTTCAGTCTTTTCCCATGGAGTGGGGCAGCAAGGCAAGGGATTTGGTGGAGACAACCTCTGCCCATGATCACTTTCCACAGTGGCTGGAGAAAAGTCCTCTGGCTAGGTAGCATGCATCCAGCCAGACCTGCTAAAATGCTGTTTCCAGTCCTCCCCACCAACTGGTATTTTATTTTGTGCTTCTCTGCTTCTTATTAATTCTAATCTTTGTGTGTATTTATTGGACAAACTACTTTCAGTGGCAGACCACAGCTCCGTCTTGCATGGATTTTTTTTTTGTCTGTATTATTACAATAATTTTTTTTAAAGTGCCAGTTTCAGCAGGGGCAAAGATAAAGGAGTAGATCTGCTGAGCAGAGCATTCAGAGGATCCTTGCCGCCAGGAATGCTGAAATAGGTTGGCCAGGCTACCAACGCACATGGGCTGGGGAGGGGGGAGATGCCAGGAGGGATGGCAGGGTGGGGAGAAACCAGTCAAGATCTGGAAATTCACATCGACGCTATAGCTCTTTGCGGTTTGCTGGGGTTTTTTTTAGTATCCATTTAACAAAAAATAACCAGATTCTCCTTCCCACCCTTGTCCCCAGATCCAAAACACACACACACACACACGTGCACACACACATGCGCAAAGGAGTTAATAAACTTAAAGTGTTTCCTTCATTTCTGATCTTTCAACTTGTTAACAAGCAATAAAAAGGAGTAAGTTTTTAGAGACTTATCTTACAAGATGTATTTTATAAAAATTACAGAAAATAAATTAAAATTAAGAACATTCTGAACACGATACACATCTGTCTGTCCATTTGTTGTGCTGGCTTTCCCACTGCTCCTGCCATAGCCAAAAAAAAAGCAGGGAAGAGGAAGCTGCAGAGGAGAAGGCCCCAGAGGAGCAGCACTCACCTGCCCCCCTATGTCGGCCAGCAGCCCCTACAGGACTCTGTCCATCCTTTTGTCCCACCCTAGCCATGAGGTTCATAACCCTGACTTCAAAATCTTTGCTCCCAGATGGGGAGCCCTTAAAACCTCTTTCTCCTCCAGCCACTCAGAGGAAAGTTGGAATCTTGTAGTAGCTGCTTGCTCATGTTTGGCAATATGCTGCTGCCCTTTAATACTCAGCCTACACAGTGACAGCCTCTGCCACATCTCCTAGTGTAGCACCTACATCATGACCACAGCAAAACTAATTGGCATGGCTGAAGCAGAACTTACCAGTTCACATCAGGCAACACATGTGGTACGAGCAGATCCTGCAGGACGTGCAACTCTTTCACTTGCAGAGAGCCCTGTGTGAAACAGGATGGCCTTGTTTAGGCATGAGCGTGGACTTGACTATGGCAGGGCCCTGCATGTCCTGTCAGCACACTCTATGGGTGGCTGAGTGACGGGGTCATTAACAGTTTGCACAGTGCTGGTGCATGGAGAGGTCATCAGATGGTGTCTTTCTGCCCCTGATCAGATGGGTGCTGCCCTTAGACACACGTTTCCACAGCAGCTACTCAAAAATTATCGGTTTAAATGTTGCTTCTCTTGGAAATTCCTCCCAGGAGCTGTGCTCAGGAGCCTCCAGGGAGTAAGATCATGGACGAAAGCTCCAAGCTCCATGCTCAAACCCCAGCACTGCTCCCATTTGCAGCAAATCTGCCCAAGAGGCTGATTTCAGGTACAGCTAGGTGCCCATGAGCAGCAGGCTGTTGCCTACCCACAGCCAGGACACTTGCTGCTTTTCTTAAATGAGCCTCTAGCCAAATCCCACTCACTCCTCCCTCCCCAGCTTCAGCTCCCTCCAGGTAGGTAGCAAGGCTTCCCATGCAGCCCAGCCGGAGGAGGTTTAGCTCATGCATTGCTGCTGCCCCAGCTCAGTGCACAGCTGTGCCTGCACCCCAGCCTTGTCCTGGCTCACAGAAACCCATGGGGCTGCAACCAGCATCAATAGTGCTCTTTGTTCTCTGCATTCCCAGATGCCATCACCCTCCTCTCCCCATTCTGAAAGAGCCCTGTGTATGTGATCAGCCACTAGGCAGGAGCGAGCCAGAGAACAAAACGCCATCTCTTTCCACTGGCAGAGACTGGTGCCCCCCTGGCCAGGGTGAGAGCTGGGGACAGAAGCACAAAGTAGCGTGTGAAAGCAGCCAGCATGGCCAAGACACTGGGCAAGTCTGAGGACCAAAGGGCACATGTATCCTCTTGTCAGGTGTGCCTTTGGCTGTGTTCTGCTGCCACTCCACCTGGGGACATTGGACCTGCCCTTACAGCTCCTTCCCTGGGTACCCAGTGCCCTCCAGGAATTAGTTGAGAAAAGACAGAATAAACCCTGCCTCATACCAAACCACATCTCTCTAACCTGGCCCATCACAAGAACTCCAAGGAGAGGAGCTAGCACAAACATATTCCCCATCTAGAGGCTGTAATGTGGCTGCAGTTTACTCCCACAAAGGCTGGCCAAGAGAAAGGACCCTGGAGCAGGTCCTCTGGGCTGCCCTGCCAGCAAATAGGCAAGGTGACTCCCACCCCTTCATCGCATGCCCTCTCACTCAGGGAGACGGCCCTGTGCCGCTGCTAGCAAGGGACACTGGGCAAGCAAGCCCTTGGGACAGCGAAGACAGAAGTCTCCACTGCGCAGGGAGAGGAGGGGGGAGGAGATGGTGACACCCAAGGGTGTTCGTGTAGGGACGGCCACGGGTCGGCAACCCCCGCTGAGGCGAAGCCCCGCAGCTGATGCTCCCGCCGGCCNTGCTGCCCCGGGGAAGCCCTCCTTGCAAAAGCACGTCTCTTGCTAGGGTGTCCTGGAAGACGCCAAAACAAAGCCGGCGCACTGGCCACGCATCAGGAAAAATAACTACGGTCTCCCCTAGCACCTTCATTTATATTGGGCTCTGTCCTGCAAGGGAGAGAGCAGAGATTAGCAAATAAAAGCTACCCCAAATATCCAGATGCTGCCATTCAAAGCCTGTGTGCAAGTCCCTAAATACATAGCAAATTCCCCTGAAGACGCACAGACAGGCACAGTCCCCTGCCCTGCTCTCCTAGCAAAGGTTCGGGCTCAGCCCTGGGGAAAGACTGAGTAGGACAAGCAGGCTCAGGAAAGGAAGCGGTGCTAGAGGCAAACCCAATAGCTGCCCGCTGCCCTGGCTCAGCCCTCTAACCTCGGCCTGCACTAACACTCAGCAGAGAGCACAGCAGGCACACCAGGCGCGGCAGGGCACACTCATGCTGCTCCTCTCCAGCAGCTCCTCCACCCCTGTTCTGGCTTGCTAGGGCACGGAAAGGGCTGGGGGTTGCAAGCAATGCTCTGGCAAGGGCAGGAGCTGGTGAACAGCCCTACCTGTCAGGGCCACAGCTGCCCATCTGCCCTAGAGGAAGGTCTCACCTGCTGCCTCTCAGACACCCAGCTCGTTTCTCTCCATTTCTGCACACAGTTTGGCTCTGTTAGGGAGATGCTCAGGGACAAGGAGGAAACAGCAAGTGGGAAGTCCTCATGGACAGCGTGAACACTGACAGTAGTGTAGGCAGATGTTGTACTTGGCTGCTTGCAGAGACAGGAGTCCTGCATCCGCACGTGGCCACATGCACCAGCCCCTAAAGGATCCCTTGAAGACACCAGGAAAGAGCTGCTCCATCAGCCAAACAAGCACTGGGGTCAAGCACTGGTCTCTGTCCATCCTAAACTGCATTTGCCCGAGCAATCACCTCAGCAGTAACCCACCATTTCACTGACCACAGAGTGTCCCAGGCTCCCAGTCGAGGGATTCTGACTCACCTGAGGCCTTCAGGCAACTACTGTTGGAGTTTCCGTCACCTCCCCCCTTGGCAAAGCAGGGAGCACTTCTTAAGAGTTCAGAGGCTCCCAAAAGGGCATTTTTAGACTCTCTATACATTTTTGCTCACCCTCAAACACATGTAAAAACACGTGGTCCCCAGAGATCATGTTCCCATTAAACCCCCTTACAGCTGTACTGCTGTGAGGAGCCAGCCTCAAGAGCTAGGAAGGAGTTGCACTTGGGAAACACAGCATGTCAGCAGCCTTAGTCACCCAGAGAGCAATCTTGGAGCATCTGTAGCCATATGGGGCTCCTCAGCTAGCAGTTCTAGAGAAGATTTCAGTTTCCGCAGCCCACCAAGCAGTTTGCACAGCCTTACAGCTGCAACACCTGGCCCAGAGCAGCAAAATCCAAAAGAGGGATGGATGAGACCAGGACACTCCCCACCACTCCTCCTCCTTTGCAAGCACACAGGGATATGCTGCAGCATCTGTTCCACACAGAAGCAGCTCACTGCTATCCTGTGGAGACACTCCTTTGCCCTCCAGGGATTCATCTTCTCCCTAGCCCATGAAAAAACCCACTGACCTCTTCGCTATTGCTTGCAGGGGCAAAGTGGGGAATGAGAAAACAGCCTTGCTATCACTCCTGCCTCTGTCCCACATGTTTGTAAGAAAATCTCATCAGGGGAGTCAGTGGTTCTGACGGTTTTAGATAGAACCTTGCTGATGCGAGATAGCCTCACTCAACCCCCACAACTCCTCCAAAGGCTGGGACCATCTCCCACCCCCTGTTTTTCAGCTGTTTTGAAATAGCTGCAGTAAAATGCTGGAGGCTCCCAGATACTCGAGCTCACATTTAAAAAGCAGGATTTCCAAGGACTTGAAACTCCATGCTGCCTCTAGAAGCATGGACAGACAAGCAGACATGGGAGAAAAATAAACTAAAAGGTTCTGCCACCAGAAACAGCAGGCATGGACTTTGCAAACACAGAGAAAGCCTCGCAAAATTCGCAACCATCCTCGCAGGGCAGCGGAAGAGAACAGTCCTCATATGCTGCTTTCTGTCTCAGCATTTTATGGAAATTATGCCAGGTTACAACCCCCTGGAGCCCAAGGGACTAGATCCAAGATTAGAAGAAGAAATCAAAGGAAAACACCCAGCTTGCTGTTGAGAGTTCAGGCTGAAAAGTAAAATGTAGTGATAAAAGGAAACAATGTGGAATATTTTTGTTATGAAAGTGTTTTCTGATACACTCTTGAAATAAAACTGGTCACTGGATTCAGCTGGTAGTAAGTTACATTCCTTCAACTACTGGTCTAGTTAGGTACATTCAGGAATAACCAACCCCTTTGATTCCTCAGTGACTTCTCTCTGCCAGATGCTATAAACAACCCAGTTTCCTGTTCTCCCTCAGAACAGGTGCTGACTTGAACTTGGATAAATCAAGAAGGCAGTCACTTCCTGAATCACTTGAATGCATCCATGTTTTATTTGCTTAAATAAAGGTAGAATCTCAGTTTCACAATTCCAGTTCTGTAGCAACAGCAATGACTGCAGCAGCATGAGTGGCCACGGGGAGGAGATGGCTGTTGGCACTCAACTTTGCAATAAAGCATTCAAAATCCTGGCTCCTTTGGAAAGTGTGCGCATCATTTAAAATAAACTATTTAAAGATAGTACACTATACTTATTCTCAATGGATTTTTAAAACACATAAGTCTAATAAAATAGGTGGATTTTTTTAAAAGGCAACGATCCAATATCTGTTAGGAATAAAAGATGCTGTGTAATACCCTCCCACAATACATACCATCCGCACAGCCTGTGCACAACGAGGCTCTTACGCTTCAGCTATCAGCATCAACACGCACTGAAGGTACTGCAAACAGTGTGCTGCTCCCGTGCCTCCTATACCGCGCTTTGTTCAGCCTCTCTGCCCTCTCCCACAGGAGGTGCCAGTCCTCACACAGATCCCATGAGATATGTGCTGGGGAAGCAGCAGTTTCACCTGCAGCAAGCTCCCTCAGCAGCCCTCTGGCAGGGCCAGGCAGTGCACAAAGGCTTGAGCCTGTTCCAATCCTAGGCCCCTGCACAAATCAGCTCTGGGGGAACATGTCTGTTCAGAGATGTAAATCAGAACCACAGGTCAGAGTCTGGGATCTTGAAGGAAATATCAAGCAGTGTTAAACTGAAGAAAAGTCTAGAGGCCTAGGGAGGTCAGACATTGGTAAATAAACAGTAACAATAACTTTAACATCCTGTAAAAATCTGTGGCACCTACAGAGGCAGAGCCTTCTCTTATACCTCAAGGGACCTGGTTTTCCAGAGACTGCAAGCACTCCCTATCTATCCCTATGAATATGAGTGTTCAGCCCTGTTTACAAATTGGATCCCTCTAAAGCACTTTGCATTAAAGCTTCAGTCCCTTCCACATGTGGCTGCCCTGCAGAGAGCAGGTTCACCCTGAGTTCTGCCTGAGACTCTCTACAGACTCTGAGACTGCTCTGTGATGGAGATTAGCTGCCACTAGCCAGAAGGGCAGAAATTGCCCTACTCTAAAGCACAGTACGTGAGGCTCCTTGATTTGAGCTACAAAATGTACCATCCAGTAGCTCATCATAGTGGGAATCACATGCAGCAGCAAGCTGATATGTACTCAGGGAAGCTCTCCCTGTGGCAGGCTCTTAAGTGTTTTATGGTCAAAGTCATAGTTTTGGACAAACACTTGTACAGGAAGTTGCAGGACATGAGGTTATAATGTAAAGACAGCAGTCATCAAGCACTCACCTCTTTGCTACACACATAGCTTGGGACTAACACCTAGCAGTGGCCAAGAGCTGCCATCAGCAAAGCCTGGCATCCTTTTCTTAGAAGGTTCATTGCCCCTGCAAATACTATTTTTCAGCCACCTTGAATGGAGGTGGAACCAGTGCAGCTCTCTCCCCAGCAGAGTGAATGTAGCAGCCACTAACAAAGGCCAGTTAACCGAGTGGACAACCTCTCCCATTCAAGTCTGCCATATGAATTATTGATAAAACATACTGGATTCCCCATTAGGGAGTAAAGACCGGGACAACAGCACAGTTAATTGTGCTCAGCAGCACTGCACATGACACAACAGGTAATAAAGTGAATGGTTCTATGTTGCAGCATCCAGACGGGAACATACGTACTAAAGCAACTGAAGATGCTGATCTGCCAGCTAATGAAGCACAGTGGTCACCATCCCCGCACACCAAGCAAGTGGATTTAACAGCTGACCATGCATAGCCACCTGCACACCTAGGAGACATCCCACCCATCTACCATCCAGATTGCTAGTGTGTCTTTCACATGACTTGGTGAGTGTCCATGTTTTTCATCCAGAGCTTCAATGTATGAAAAGTGAGATCCAGTGTTAAGCCTCCACAAGAGACAAGGAAACATGTATTAAACAAGAAACAGACAGTGTCTCCATAAAATAACATTCACATGAGACAAAGTTAGAGGTGAGGAAAAACAAACCAGAAACAGGCAGCCATGAAGAAGTTATGTTGCCACATTCAAACACAGGTCCATCTCTCCCTTCTACGTTGCTTCAGATCAGAGCACAATTCGGTCTCAGGACACAATGCACTTACCCCAAACAAGATACACACATTTCAGCCACGCTAATATTTGGCATTCTCACAGTCACGTGGGCTAGAGCCTCTATAACAGGTTTCATTCAGTATGCTGACCAGGCTCTCCTTTGGCAGTAAGATCATGAGTTTAGTGGGTCTAGCATTTTTTTGAGTTCAGGACTAAAATACTTCAAAGAGTGTCTAGAGTGCTATCAGCAGGAAGTTCTTGGTACAGATCAGATCACTACTGTCTTGAGTGAATTTAAAGGACTTCAACCCAGCCCTTTAAACCTGCTAAAACAGGCAGAGATGGAAGCAGGACTATGCTCACATACTCTTTTAACAGCTCCCTCCTGCAGATACATGCTCTGTGCCCAAAAACTCCAGGCAGAACTCAGATGGTGAGGCCACAACTCCCCTGTGAGCAAACCATCTATTGTCCTTGTGGCCACTCTCCTCAGAGCGCCCCAGTGCTGCCCATGCTTATCCCAATTCAGCTGCTGGTTCAAGTAATGTTCCTGAAGCAACAGCCACTCTTAACAACAGGAAGACCCTGATTTGGAGCTGGAGTGCAGATCAATGGTGTGGCCCAGCATGCAGTGCTCTAGCTGCTCCTCCACAGCCAGCACTTGTCGCACAGCCTCCTCAAAGGCCACTGCCACATTGGTGTCATCCTTGGCACTAGTCTCCAGGTATGGATAGTTACCATTTTCCATGCACCAGGCCTGGGCCTCCTCTGTGCTCACTTGTCTCTCAAGTTTGTCTATCTTGTTGCCCAGGACTACAAATGGGAAGTGTTCAGGGTCCTTCACATCAGCATAATAGACAAACTCCTTCTGCCAGTTACTGAGGTTCTCAAAGCTCTGCCGGTCGTCCACGCTGAAGGTCAGCAGGCAGCAGTCTGCTCCCCTGTAAAATGGGGTTCGCAGGCTCTTGAATCTCTCCTGTCCTGCAGTGTCCCAAATCTGTAGGGTCACAAAACGTCCATCCACCTCCAGGTCCCGGTTTAAGAACTCCACACCAATCGTGTGGAAAGCCTGTGAGTCAAACTTGTTGGTGACATATCGGTTCATGAGGGAACTTTTCCCAACTCCACCATCCCCAAGGAGAATGACCTTTAAGAGCAAAGACTTCCCACTCATTGCAGCAGAACGGATGGGTGCAGTATCAAGGCAATCTGCAGGGTTCAGAAATAGTACAAAACAGCTATTTGACTTGCGGATTCTGCAGAAAGTCGCACACAAGAGTGGAACATGGTCTTTCCATTCCCATATCAAGTTTTTTATATAGAAGGTATTAGAGATTAGAGCTAGGAACTGGATAAGCTTTCAGGCACACAAGTCCTTCATCTGGTCCAAAATGGAAGCAGCAGGTCACCACTGTATATACAAAGTGAGAACAACTGTTTAGAGTTTAGCATCAGTTATACCTCTCCTGGTGAAAGCTATGTATCTGAAAGCACGTCCAGTTTTTCCAAACATAGCATCAATACTAAAAACATCTTTTCTGGCCTGTGCCCTCAGACTATCAAAGAAACAGCAAAATCACCAGGGATCACCATCACCAAGCCTTCCTTTCCACTGTACAATCACTAGCTGAATAATTTCTCCTATCTGACCTGCTCTACTGGAAGGATGTAAAAGGTGTACAAGCCCAACACCAATACAAGTAATCTCGCAAACCAGTTCTTAATCATCTGAAGAATGCTGACTCACCTTACTAGTGGAGCTGCGCTTGTTTTCTGCGTGTGATCTCTAAGCTCAGAAGGGGTTTCCCAGAAACCGAGACCCAGCTTCTCTGCTGCCCCTTCTGACAATGCTTTTTGCACAGCAGTTTGCTAGGGCACAGGTGCAAGTTCACATTGCAACAACCCCAACACCACACGTTCTGTAGCCAGCAGTTGCAAGAGAAATGCCAAGTGCTAACCAGTTCTCTCTCTCCCAGGGACATTCTTCAAGTGAAGGTAAAGGCATGACACACAATAAGAAGTTTGACTGCTGCATGTACTGTACCTGCTCTAGAAATACAGTGCTCTGTCTCCAGGACTGTCCAGGGAATGCCTTCCTTCAGCAAAACAGTCACTAAAAACCAAACATCAGTCTGCGAGACTGCCAGAGCTGTGCTCAGTGCACTGCCTTTTTTTACTTCCAATACCGACACAGGCTGGATGAACAACAGCAGAACCCTAGGAATCTGAAAGTGCAGTACCAATGGCTTGTGTAAAACATGCAAGAACAAGACACTGAGGACAGGGTTTACCTTGCCCTAAGTAAAATGCAACATAGTCCATTCCTGACCAGGGCAGAGCCCCTGGATGCTAAGCCCCAAATAAGAAAAGAATAAATTGAAGGAGCTCTGGCATGAGTGCACAGGCTGCATAGCCCATGTCTCCCCTTAATCCAGGGGATGTCAGTAGCTTTGATCTGCTTGGCCTGCCTACCCACACATTCTGGAATCTGACCTGAGGATTGAACATGCGCCTAAATCTGCTAACCAGAAGATTGAGCCAGCTCACAAGAGCCCGGTATGAAAAGAGACAGGGTTGTTTACACCTGCTACCAACATTCCTGGGAAGGGTGTGGACACTGTAGTGCTGCTTAGTAATGATACCACCAGACCAACCTCCAACCAACCAGAACAGGAGCATTCTACACTGCTCAGATCAGCACTCCTATTCCTTCTAGGTAGAAACCCACTTTCTGCATGAAACACAGGGGACCCTGTTCAACTTTATTTCTGCTTTTTTTGCAGCTCTTTCAAGCAGTGCTTACCACAGAGCCAAAATCAGAAACTTCTGCTTCGAGTTAGTTTCTGTGGAAAGCTCAGAAATTAACTAAAGGCTCACCGATTTCACTTCCCCTGCAGAGGAAAACCCCGAATCAGGCACAGCTGAACTTGATGGGCCATGGGACATCTGAGAAGCATCTGTGCAACCTAGTGGTTCTAAAGCAAAGAACAAAATGTAAATGTCACAAGAGACAAACAGGAATTACAGCATAGCTCTGTGGGATTTATGGCTTTGGAAAACTCTACTCTGAGCAGGTGAGCTGTTCAAAACCTTTACTCTTCCTTTGCCAAAGCCTTGCTGAGAGGAGCTTAAGATGGCCCCTACCCCCTGTCACTAAAGCCCTTCAACATGCCATCAAGAAGACAAGACTTTCCATTTAGAAATGGTTTGTTAGCAAGTGACTAGTAGACATTTTAAAAATTACTAATGGGTTATGCCTGGCTTCTCCAGAACCTGGCAGGTCAGCAGACTACTGACAGACATGACACAACCATGACACCGATGGGCACGCTGCCAGTGACGTTAGCAACGTTGTTGGTAACCTGTGTTCACTGATAAGCCCTTTGCAAATTATTTAGTAGGCTAATCTCACCTGCAGCAGGACCAAAAGCCCTCACGTGGGACACCAGCACCTGTCTGCAGATAAAAACACCGAGATGCGTGCGTGGAAGCTGCACGCCGGGGCTCACCTGCCACCCCGCCCCCCCTCCCCCCCCCTTCCCCGGCAGGAGGAACGTTCCTTGCCCGGCTGCCCGGCCGAGGAGAAGTGCATGAAAGGAGGAC
>VZZY01011596.1:0-10665 GCA_013400335.1 Eurystomus gularis
CAAGATTTAGCAGTGAGCTTGGTGTGCACAGGAGCAAAAGCCTTTCTGCACACCCCAACCCTTGGCAGTTACTCTAAACATGGAACATTATCACTCCTAGAAGCAGAGACTGGCTGCAAAAATCTGCCGTTAACTTCAGAAAGTGCAGTTAGTTAGAAAAGACTGAGCTGAAAATTAAAATCACTGAACAGAATTTTTTCAGTTCTAGCTTAAACCAGGACAACCAGTGGAAAAAAAAAAAAATAATAAGTTAAAAATCATCCATATTCTTCATTCTGTCCACAAGGTTATGGTTTATTTTCCTTAGCATAAGGAATAGAAACTGGCTCTAATTATTTCCTGTTGTACCTTTGACCTCCTGACTGAAACGTTTGGTGAGAACTCATTGAAATTTCTCCTCAGATGGAGCCCTATCATTTAGTCCCACAGTTATATGAGTTACCCAGAAGCAGCATGCATGCCTCATAATTATGAGTCAGTATTCATAGGGCTTTGGGCTCTCGAATGCAGCACATGCAGGAAACTGCAGAAGCAGGATGACTTACAAAAAAAGTGTGGTTTTATTTATTCTTATGAACACATTGATTGATATATATTTTTGCGATTATTTAAAATGAAATAATAAAAGGTTCTGTACATGTTTGCCACGTATCTGAAATCTGAAGTTTCATTTTTTTCCACTTTCCTATATCATCATGTGTGCCATTAGAAGATTTCACCATGCAAGGGTTTGGACAGTTGAAACTATCTGGGTTTTGTAAATATATAATAAAATTGTAGAAATTCTTATTTAAAATTCTTTTAAGTTTGGTGGTCATACGTATCTCCCAATCAAACAAAATACTATACAGTAAATATGTAGAAACGAAGAGTTACTTCAGGTCCCTCATAACACTAAATGAGGTAAAATCCTCTCATTGTTGGTAGTGGTGTCATGTTATGTCCTGAGTAAAAAATCACAGGCCACAAAATACGTACTTGTTAAATAGAAATGCAGTAAAATTTAGTTTAAAACTGAAATCATTAATCTCTGAGAAAGTCATACAGTATTTCAAGGGGATCATTCAGCTAAAAATGAGAAGAGGTAGAATTAAAAAATAATGCTTTAAAATAAAATTTTTTAAAGTTTTCATATATAAGAGAAAGAAGCTGCTCTGATTCATAAGCCTGGGTAGTAAGTACTGCTACAACATCACATGCAGGGACAGTCTTCAAATTTCCAAACCAGAAATAATTGAGCCGCACCCTGCATAGTCTATGGAATGGAATGATTCAACCAGCTGGGGAGGATATGTTACTCATTGCCTCATTTTTCATTTGATCTTCCTGGGGCAGTGATCTAAGAGAGATTAAGAATTTAAATTCTGAATGTGAAATTGATATCTTATGTGATAAACCAAGGCAGTTTCAAAAAGCAGAACCTGTGTTTCCATCAGTTTCAAACTCCCATCTACCAAAAGAACTGCTCCATTTCATTCACCTATTTTATAAGTCCCTTTGTGGCCATTTTCCCACTACATACTATATGCTCATCTCAAAACCATAAAATCCATAAAACTTACAGCTCTATAAATTTGTTAAGATAGCTTCACTTTGCAACAGCATTGATATTAAGAAATGTTACCTTTTTTTTAAAGTCTTTCCAAGCACATTCAAAGTCTCTGGTTCTGCTTCTTTTGCTTATTTTTTTCTTTCTTTCTTTCTTTTCTTCTCTTTATTTTTGGTCAGTGTTCTTTTTGGCAATTGTAGCCATAAGGCAGCAGAGGCAAAAGTCTCCCTTTTCAGAGAAAATGGAAGAATTCAGAGAGAACATTGTCAGGTATGATGATGAAGGAGGTGGCGAGGAGGACACAGAGGCCTTTGATATTTCAACACTGAGGACCCGCACTGTCATGCGAACACACAAACCTCGGAAGAAGGTCACCACAGAAATCCACAGCCTCTACAGACAGTCTCTCCAGGTTGGCCCTGACAGCGCAATCTTCAGGCAATTCATTTCAGAAAAGCTTGAAGAAGCAAATACAGATCCTAGTGCTCCTCCGTATGACTCACTTCAGACCTATGCATTTGAGGGGACTGGCTCTTTGGCAGGATCCCTCAGCTCTTTAGGTTCAAACATGTCAGATGCAGATCAGAATTATGACTACCTTACAGACTGGGGACCTCACTTTAAACAGCTTGCAGGCATGTATACTTCCCATAGAAGTGTGGGAGATTAGTTACTCTTTGGTTTTTTGTCTTATTTGCCTAAATTTCAGCAACCAAAATCAGCCGTGGATTTTTAAAAAGGAGATCATCCCACATTTAAGCATGAAAAATAAAAGAAGTTGTTTGTTTTTTTTTTTTTCCTGGAAAGTCTTGGATATAGCTTTTGAAAATCATACCGGGCACGTCATGAAGTGAGGGGATGGAGACTCCTGTTTGAAAATCTTGTGGTTATTTAGGTGCCTGAATGCAAGTTGTGCTGCTTTGGATATCTAGGTCCCATCCTGGATACTGAAAACCTGGGTTTTGCAAGTACTAAAGGAGTAGAAGCCATAAATGGATATGCAAATATTCTGTCATCCATAAGCTTTAAGTTGTTTCCAAAGTTAAGACAGACTTCTGCTGTTACAGTTGAATATACTCATTAACCAAAGTTAAACATGCATATTTGTATAATGCTTCATTATATAAATATACTTGTGTGAAAAAGTAGACCCTAGATATTCTAATAGGATTGTCAGAAGCACTCACAGAATCATCTATTTATTGTTCCTAGGATGATAAAACTGAAACAAATGTCTTTTCCTATCAGTGTAAAAATAAAAACCTTTTACAACATCAGCAAGTATTTGCTGCCATTTTAGTTTTTAATGGAGCTATTGGAAAAAGCATAAACCAATACTAAATTTAGCAAATAAGATAGAAAAAAATATATTGGTTCAGGTTAGAATCAATATTCAATGTAAATACTGCAATCGACCACTTTATTAATTACTCTACTTAGAACAAAATGCTATCCAAATATAAGCATTTTTCCTTTTATTAAGAGTTTAAAGGATGACTGATTTACCAGCACAGATTTATTTTTTTATTATGGAATATAAAATTACCTGCAGGAGTCAGTTTTATTAGAACAATATTAAGAATCTTTAAAATGCTAAGCGGATGGTTATAAAACTTTATGTATAACATTAGATAATAAGATAATAAAATGTTTTTATGTTAATCCACTTCTGAAAATGATCCTTAATCATTCTACAAGACTCAAGTCAGATTTCAAAATTAATTTCCCACTGTATTTTTTCAAAACATTCATAATGAATGTAAAGCTGTCTAGAATATTTCTTTACTCAAACCACTATGCAGGAGCAGCTCTGGATCTGAGGGTCATCAAATGTATTCAAAATGGTCTGCCTGAAGAAAAGCAACCTACCTATTTTTTATTCACCTCTCTCCCACCAGGTACTTATTTTACAGAAATTACATCATATAACCAGCTAATGCATTTCCACAGGTAAAAGCTGGCATCAAGATAAAAAAAATCATGCAACATATTTATTCCCCCCCCCCTTTTTTTTTTTAAATAAGATTTTAGGTAAGGGTGATTGAATTACAGAGAGCTAGGAAAAGCTTACACATGGATAAACAAACAAACAACCTCCAACAACAAACAAAACAGGCATGGAACATACAAGCTCTGCAACATTTGCTACAAGTGCTGTTCACTGAAGGAAACCAAGGCATGTAGGCTTAGTGGAAAGGTGCCAATGCAGAGTTTAAATTCTTGTCAGCTACAAATAAAACACGGAGGATTTTGAAAATCAGGAAAGATTTCCAATGTGAGGTCTGGTAAGGGCAGAATATCATATGAATATCATAGCTGGAAAAATACAGAGTGGGGATTCATCTGACTGGGTGCAGATGAAGCAGCATTTGCTTTGTAAGGAAAAACTGGTTCTTGCCAGTCTCATGCTAGGACACCAGTATGAAAGAAGCTACAAAACAGATGTAAAAGACGTTCAGGAGAAAACATTGTGTTAATGACTGTAACATTTGTGTTCAATGGCTCTCAAGCAGATGTGAGAAAATAACTTTTATTTAAGATAATATCGTACATATTACCAATCTGCTCCATGCAGAGGAATAGAGAAAGAGAGACCAAGGATACATGCACCGTTTTTTGGAGACCGTGAAAAACACATTTTTAGGATTAGGTCTACAGATTTATGTGGGTTATACCCTACACAAATCCTTATTCCACAGATGGTGGCATTAATAGAATTCCTTGTGCTTTCAGCACAAAAAGGATAACAGCGTCTGATCCTTTCTCAATCCAGAGATTTTGTCCATTTATGTGGGGAAATATCCTTGAACACGCAACCACATTTGCACTTATCTTGTAATTTCCTCTTTTTTGCTGTAAGGAACTTTAATAATAAATAATTTTATAACCGCTGAGTACCACTGTCATGTAATTTTTGTAAACAATGTATGTCGTTGTCAGTAACTTCTATATGAAAGAGAATAATGGCCTAAAATGAATCTTAAATGATCTTTAGCTGAAAAAGCATAAGTCTGTGATTGCCCAGCAGAGACAGGGAGTGTTTTGCTCCAAAGTAAGAAGTTATTCATAGCTATTACTGGGCCACATCTTATTAGGTTCCTGGTATTCAATCTAAGTCAAACCTGTCAATTTATTTCCTTATGTGAGAAAAAAATTGCTGAACTGACCTAGTAACTTCACACTTCTTTTAATATACTGTACTCAATTTAGCTGAACAAGAACAGCAAAAAGTTTTTTAGAAGTGTCTGCTTATTTAACGAAGGAAACATTTAAGAATCCAAAATAAAACACGTAAGAGGTAGGTTAATATTTAGGAATAGGAAATTAATAAAGAATACATTATAAGCCAGCGTTCCTGATGATGACATCTATGAAACTGTGGAATAATTTTCCCAAGAGAATCCTCTGTTACCTTTATCTTTCAAAATTCATTATAAGCTAGAATTAGCTAGGCTATTGGCTGAAGTGTTCAAGTATGGCACCAGATGGTAAATATATATTCAGCTGTTCAGGACCTGCCTGAGGGAATATAAGGAAGGTTTATTGACTGGTCAAAGGAAGTATGATCACACACTCTGCTAATCTGTATGAATGGTCTGAAGAGTTATTCCTGTATATTTATTTTTCTGTAACATGAGACGGGTTAAGAACTAGTGAAATACCTGACCAAAGATTCCTGTTTTAGTCCTCGCTCATAGGGATTCAGAATGCTGTTACTAGTTTTATTACTTAAAAGCCAAGGAAACCAAGACTATGAATATATTAATAAATGCTTAACATTCTGATATTTGAAGCTAAAAAATAAAAGAACAAATCACTTGATAGCACATTGCAGCTTCAGACTCATTCTTGTGACTGGAAAATGGTATTTTGTTTATTGATTCATACAAAATAAAATGTTTTCATTTGATTTGCATTTTGTATATCACAATGTAGGGGTTTTATCATCATAACACTGAGAAGCAGTCCTGCTTGCCACTGAAGATAATCTTAGTCTTTAATTCATATAATTTTCCTACCACATTTTCTCACAGATACTGTCATTACAATCTTAGCTTTGCTTTCAAAATTTGCATTGGAAATGTGGTTGTTTTAACACTCATTCTTAACTGTATGGGATAACCCTGTCAGATGAGAGTAAAATATTTTTTAAAAGACAGTGTGCATTTTATGCTTCAAAGTCAGATCTAATATATGCTTTCTGAGGAGTAGAAGTTGAAGGAGATTATGTGATTTTACATTCTGGCAAAAAATACATTTTGCCCTTGATCCAGAATATGAACAAATAGAATAGAATTTGTATGAAAAAAATCAGTAGCTATTAGTAAAGACTGTAAGATTTCTCTACCAGAAAATTAGTAAACCTATATTTTATAAAGAAAAATAGAGTGGATTAATGTTTATATTTTAAAAAAAAATTGACACATTACCAGTAATTTGAGTGCTCTCATATTTATTCAGAAAAAAACAATTCTTAATATATCAGTCTTATGTCTCAAACACAGAGTCCAAAGAACAATAAAATTGAACTATAGTGCAGGAAAAGATAAAACATACATACAGATAAACTGCTTAGAGCAGTATGAAACAATTCACCCACAGAAAATAGATAACACCAATAGTCAGAAATATGCATAAGACTCAAGAGAATATCTGCCAGTAAAGGCAGCTAGATATATGACAAATAGGGGCAAATAGTAATAAATACAATTAGAAACTGTGACAAAACTCTCCAAAATCCAGAAAAGGATATCAATGGCATTAATTCCCTAAACATTTTAATTGTGATTTAGGCAATGCTTCAATAACATTAAAGTTTATAATTTAAACAATGCTCTGCATGTAGAGGTTCACATAGGATTGGTTTGTAGAGAAATAGTAACATCTGCATACATCTCTCTGACCAAAAGGATACAATAGAAGTTGTTGGATTAAAGCTAAAATGATGCAAAACTACCCACAGATATATGATGCATCACCTCTGAAATTGTTATGAGTAAGTTAATCTTTGTCATCACAATTTCCTCTGAAAAAAAGACTTTACTAAGGGCATCTTGGACAACTGTTTTAGTAGCTGGAACAAGAATTTTTTTATATACTGATTCTGTATGTCGTACTTAGAAAAGTCAAAATATCCCCCATTATTAATAGTGAAGATACCTGAAATATAAGCAAGAACTGGATGGCCTTGAAGACTGAAGAACAGAAAATGGATAAAATGTAACAGCAAAAATAATGGCCATCCACTCTGAAAATAGTTCTTTACAAAAAAATCTGCTATTATACTAGGTACTTATGCAGTAGAGTAATTAAATGGGACAAGAATATTCTAGCTGCTAAAATAACTACAAACTGCCAACAAGATTCAGCCGAGGAAAGTAAAAAAAAATCCAATAAAAACAAAAGCTGTACTAGGCAATACAATGGACAAAATAAAATGTTTACCATGAAATGAGTTTGAGATTAGATTACCTGTTTAATTACCTGACAGTTCATTTCTTTTCTCAGACTCTGACCAGCCACACTAATATTGTTTCTGAAAGTCATACATTCATGTAACCGTAGTCCAAAGGTAGTTCCAATATTGTTATTAAAACATTTTCATAGGACAAAATCTTCTTATTAATTTATTATTTATTCCATACATGCAAAGTCTTTGGCAAGGCCAGACAAGGTGTCCAACAGATGTAAAAGAGGTGATAAAAGAAGTTATCCTTAAACATCTCCCTTTATAATTTCAACAGTCTAATTCAATATACACACATTTTTTTACACATTCAGTAAATCTCATTTCATTGGTTGGAAATACAAATTTACTTACATCATTTATGAATTCAGAATATCATTTTAATGACTTTACATATATTTTCTTGAGAATTCTTAAAGATTACAGTAACTTTAGTACTACTTTATCCAGGTTCTTTTGTCACAAAAATCTTACTCCACTTTTTGCCATCACTGAGTATAAAAACATCCTAGTTAGCTTCTAAAAGCATTTGCATCCACTGCAGTTCATCTCACCCAACCATAGCCACCTAAAATTCAGCGCAAGTTATTCAACTTCCTTGCAATTCTTTGTTGCTACTCCCTCAGACATCCCAGAAGTTCAGAGCAGGCTGGACACTCTTCAGGACTGTAAAACAAGAGAGGCATCTTTCCTTATGGGACTGACTTAGAGATGGTAGACCTCCCACAGCAAAGAACTCGTGCTAATACATCTCCTTCATGTCACCCAGGACTCAAACCCACTGATGAATCCAAGCTTTATTTCCTTTCTGCAATCTGATAGATGTGTAAGGATTCTTTGTCTTCTTACCTTTATATAAATTTCGGTTTATCTTTCAAATAATAAATATTACTAATAACTATTTTTCTTTGACATTAGTTCTTGTCAGTCTTGAATGATTATTATTGCATTATAGTATTCTAACAGCCAAAGATTTTCAAGTCAGCTCCTTGTGGAGATAGCTATTTGGCAATAATAAATTTCAGGAAATGCAGAGAAAAAGACATGGAATCAAGGCTGAGGGAGGCCAAATGATTCACATTGCTGATCAGATTCTGAGCTGGAAACAAGTTGCAGATCCTGAAATATTCAGTCTGCTGTCTAGCTCATTGGACTACAGGTAACTTTTCGCACCTCTGCTTGTGCTTTCTTGGTGAATAATAAAGTACTATAAAATAAAAATGCAATGTTCACCTGAGTTGATCTGTTCTACTTTTGTAGGTCACTTTGCACAACTTTTTGCATGTCACCATTGTCAAACCAGGTGAAAATAATGCAACTGCTAGTTTCTTGTTCATGATCCTTTTCCCAACATAAACTGGACCAGAAGTGCATGACTGGCTTTAAAAAAACAACAAAAAAACAAGTAAGGGTACAGCTCAGGGAAACACTTAATCTTGTCCTCTTCCTGGTATATAACTTAGCTAGATCCACCTTTGCCCTGATGCATCTTAACAGAAACATTAACAAGTGTAAGTCTCTCACATTATTGCTTTTTTTTTTTTTTAATATAGGAACTTTGTAAATAACAATCTATGATTAAGATTCACAGTTAATTGTGGAGAAGCAAAAGGAAGTGTTTAAGGAAATCACCATTGACTTATCACCAAATAGTTGCATCCAAGGTACAGAGTAGGTTGCCTGAACAACCAGTTTGTTAGACACAGTATCTTGTTATAGAGAAACAGTTATATTCAAAGGCAAGTGTTTGCTGTTGGTCTGATTAAAGTTATTATTAACCCAGTTGTTAAAACTCATAACTCAAATGATGTACAGTTAAAGCACTATACAGTCAAACTGTTTCCTCTCTATTCCTTTTTTTCTGGTTTGGTGGGAGAATCAGTACCACAAGTTGCCAGACTAATGCAACACTGATCATGTCTTACTTGTGTTCCAACATTTGTTTGGGGTTATTTTTGTACGTTTACTAATATTATTTGTATCTTAATCTTTCTTGACTGGTCTACACCTTTGAATATACTTCATATGGTTTGTTTTACATAGGCTGGATACTTCTTTATTCTAAAGCTCATTTTACCCAGCTCACAATATTACATCCATTTGGTCATCAGAAGTTAAGCACTGGTAAGATGTTTGCCAATGGCAGCATCCTGAGCCAATACTTTCCAGCCCTTTTCTCATTCTATGCTTTTACTCTATGCTGCATATTGGTCTAAGCTCATAGGTTCATTCTACAGCAAATAACTCTTTCAAATAATTAAATTTAAAAATACATAAATATATGTATAGTTACACCACAAAATTATACAAAACCAAGCAAAGCTAAAACAATTTAGATAATAGCTACCTGATCATTAGGTAATTTCTTTTTTAGTTAAACAAGCTAAAACATACCTCCAGTCAGGCCAAGACAAGCCCAGAGAATAGCTGGCAGCTCCTGAGGCTTGTGTCTTCCTGACACTAAGCCTTTTACAAACAGTGTCATCTCCATACCTATTACCTACAAGTCTACAATCCCTGGAAGGTTTTCAAAGAGAAATCACAATCGGAAACTAAAAATAAACTGTCTCCTACAATTTCAAGTAGTTCTGGAAGAGTAATTGCCTCTGAAAGAAAGAGATGACAATGGTGAGCTTTCTGTTTGTCTGAGTTACCAGAGAAAATGTACTCAGTGTTAGAACTAGTATAATTTGCAAGCATTTGCCAGAAATGTATTTTCATCCTTGATATTTCTTCAGGGTATATTTGCAATTTGAAGTTCCTCACTGTTCACCACATGTTTTTGTTCACAGATACTTGCCCTCAGCCGAAAAGTTCCTGAGCCACCATCTGTATCTAGCTCCTATGTGCTAGAAAGTTCAGATTGACTAAAATAACACCAACCAACCAACCAACAAACCACAAGCAGTCTGCTATACTTATTGCAACGGAATTGTATTATTTACTTTATGTTGTTATTGGAGAATTGTAGACAATGAGGACCTGATGATTAGAGAGCAAATCTTCTGAAAAAGTCATGCAAAGTGCATGCCTCTGCTACAAACTTGAACATTTTGAACAGCAGAAGTCCAAAGAATAATCTGCCTAGCTGATGTTTTCTTGTTGCATTTTTGTGGGGTTTTTTGCCATCCAGGAAAAGAACTTTGTAATGCAAGTCATTGTGGGCACAATCAAAATGCACCAAAGATGCTGTAGCAGACTACTATGGAGCCCCACTTCATTCCTTGAGGATGAAGCAGATGTTTTTAGGCTGTTAGTAATGTTGACTTGATATTTTGGATTAGGTGAGTAGCAAGGTAAATGGAAAGGAGTAATACTTTCTGACACTGAAGAGTGCATCCAGTTTGTACCACCTATCTAAACTTCCTTTGCAGTTTCCAGGACATAAATTAACTGTTCCTGACATTTCTTGTAAAATTCACACTTTTTTGGTTTACTCCAAAGATCATACAGAACAAGGTTTCTTCTCCTTATGGATTCACTGGCTTGTATGATTCTGTGAAATGCACGCTTTTGCTCTGAGCATTTTTTTGATGTTCCCTTTTGTGTGCTCCTTTAAAAAAAAAAAAAAAAGGAAAGAGCAGGAAAAATAATCTTTGTCTACAGGAACTGCTTAAGGAAGAGATAATAAATCTTTATGGCAGTTTGC
>VZZY01011596.1:10692-25246 GCA_013400335.1 Eurystomus gularis
CAAAAAAAAAAAAAAGAAGACAGAATTCCCATTGGCTCTCACAGTGGACCTCAACCACCCCAACATCTGCTTGGAAATTAACACTGTAGGTTGCAAGGAATCCAGAAGTTTCTGGCATGCCAGATGACACCTATTTGATGTGCAAATAGATGGGCTGGTTGCAGGACTAATGTCACGGGTTAGCTGTGGGCTGCTCTACCTAAAGTAGAAAAAGAATGATGCGGTTGGATGGGTAGACTACACTATGGGTAAGAAACTGGCTAGACCACTTGGCTCAGTAGGGAAATGTTACTCTGTGCCTGTTGCTCTGACACGGATCACTTATTTGTATGAATGATTGAATGAATTTGTTAAGATTTACATAAAAAGAAAACAAGCCAACAACCAAAACAAGAGGTGTCCAAATACCACCAGTAAACTGGAAGATGTAGCAGTTGGTTGAGCGTAGTTCCACATGCTGATATGATACTTGTTATCATCTTTTTTGTTTAGCTAACTCAGAAGGGAAAGAAATGTGTTGGCCAATTTAACTTCAGGGATAATTTTCACCAAATGCAATAGTTACATCCAGAAATATTCTAACTGGGAGAAAGGAAAGGTACACAGTAAGTACCATAACCATCTGCTTATCTAGAAAGCTGTTAGCACACAGATGAGCTCAAAGTATGAGCTTTCTGTTTGCTTTTTTGATGATTTAAGAGGTGCAAGCAACTTTTTGCCAACACCATAATACGCACATGTAGGTAGGGAAAGCATAAAAAATCTGGTTTTGTAGATAAATAACATCATCCTAAACCAAACAATTCTTGCTTATTTCTTTGTTTGATCACAGTTAGAAGCAATAACACATATGAGAATTGCCTGACTTCCTGGGAATTTTTCAGAAGGGAAATTTTTAGGGAATTTTTTTTCAGGGAATTTTTCCCTGTCATTTATTAGAAGTTAGCATACCCTAAAAAAAAAAAAAAAGTTATACTGATTCCAGGTATAACTGAAGGACTTTGTATTCCTACCTCCTTATTGCTACCTCTCACAGTAGCCACTGAAGGGAACCCCTATATCTAGTACCTTAGAGAGGAATGTGGGAGGACAAGAAAACAAGTCATGAGTCATCCAACTGACTCACAACATTAGAAATTAGTCAATTAATTGAATGGACTAATTAGAAAATTAAGTCATAATTAGAAATTACGTCATAAGTCATCTTTGATAACAAAAAGTTAAAAAAAAGAAACAAAAAATCTTTTACAAATCTTGAAAAGCCATTAAAAGGTAAGCTTTAGAGATGAATCTAGGATACAAACATCAATTTTCTTTCCTCTCTGATTGTTTTAAAATGACACTATACCTCTGATCCATCCTCTGAGCTTTCAAAAGCACATATGTGGCAACAGTGTAAATATAGGAAACCACCATTTTCTGATAAAACAACTATTTTCTTCTATGCTATCCATACTTCAGGTTTTCAAGTTAGTCTTTGAGCACGTTCCAGGCAACAGGCCAGCTCAATTTGACGTGATAGCTTTCAAAAACTTCCTTCTTCTGGTCTCAGATGCCCTTTTTTACTATGTATGCTTCCTCATCAAAAAACCTAATTATCCAATTTACAACACACGCTCTAAATCCTTACCACCTGAAACTGATATGCTGAAGCCCCAGTGCATACTTAACCCTATCCTATGCAAAACAAGTAGAAAGTAATGAAAAATGCTTACTGATTTTCTTAGAAGGTATATTTGTTTTTACTGACACAGGATTTCAGCTTAGAGCAATCAATCATCCATACAGAGAAGTGAGAAGCTATACTAGAAAAGTCCTTAAAATAATGTCATTGTGGGAATATTTATGGTGATTTTTAAAAAAGTATAGAGCTATTTACTGGTGGTAATGTTTCACACAGTTTTGCTTAGACTCATGGATGGGAAAAAAAAAAAATCACTACACAGTTGTACTGTTAGAAGTTCTGAGTGTCTGTAGAAGCCCATGGGATCATTAGGACTATACTTTCACTTTAACACAGAACAGTTTTATGGACTGCTCTACTGTTGGAAATGTTTGCCCAACACTTTTATTTTGGCGTTTTTATTGGTCTAGCCGAAAAACTTTAAACAATCAGTTGTCTAATAGGTTTCCGTACCTTATTGCAAAACATCAGAGGGAAGTGGTAGGACTAAGCTCTTGGTTTTTGTACCACCACTTTTAATACCTCTTCATTGCTGCAGTGCTATTCGCAGCGTTGAAAGCGCTCATCGACTGAACTTATATTGCAAAGTTGTTGAAACAATCCCAATGAACTATAGCTGGGTCTTTTGGCTCCATTTATTTATTTATTTTCCTACTGATTGTAGAAAATAGCTTTTCATGTATTTAAGTAGTGAATTTTTATTACTTTACAAGAGACCTGAAGAGCCAGTGCTTACTGAGAATTACTGCACAGGCAGCTTCCACTAAGTAGATGATTATATACATCCTTTCATGCTACTATATTAACTTAAATGCTGATTACTGTGGTTCTCTTTCATTTTCTTTCTTTCTTTTTCCTTTTTTTTTTTTTTTAACTTAAGATGGTTTATGTGGGTTCAAGTCTTAGAATGTAAAGCATAGATGTGCTACTGCAGGTTCTACTTTATATATCATAGAGCTTATTAGTGGGAAGATCCCGATATTCAGGATTAGCTTTACACTGTGATTAACTTTACAGTGGCAGCAGGATGGGATTTTTAATTCTAGGTTTTAATAAGTTTATGTCAGTTATCAGTTGAACACTTTGGTCATAAATACACTATTCTCATGTGAAATATCTTTATTCTACATTCTCTTCTTTTTTTTTTTTTTCAGTTTCTCATAAACCAATTCTGAAAATAATTCGTATTCTTTCTTAAAGGGTTTATTTCAAAATAGACTCACACAATCCTTTCAAACTTTAATATTTCATTTTTTTTTCTTTCCAAGTCATTTTTCTGTCAAATCACACACAACTGTAGGATGAAGCAGTTCAGTGTCAAACAAATCAGGCTTGTTTGTGGCTTACCTGTATGGGTGCAGCTGGAGGAGGAGAGGAGAAAATGGTAAATAACAAGGACCTCAAAGGTACTGAAGGTCTTGTCACAGTTTTGTGAACTGATTGGCTTAAAGCCTGTTATTGACTTTGGGACATTAGAAAAACAAGATCATGCTCAGAAAATGTCCACCTATACAGGTCTAAGGGTTGACTTTTGAATTCCAAGCCGACCAGCCATCACCCAAGCATAGCCTGGGGCACTGAGTCTATAAAAGGTGATTGCTTTCTGGTTAGTGATTTTATTTTTAATTTTTTATTACTATTCTGTATGTGATAAAGTATTTGATGCTTTACAATGATACTTTTCTTGAAACAGCTATGGATACACTGTAGAGCTCTTAAAGCCTGTATAATTCATGGTCACTCCACGTATCTGTGTTAGTTTGGCTTAGAAATGCCCATCAATTCCATTTGATTATAGGATATTCACACTCATGTCCTTGCTTTTTTCCCCCATCTGTTCCATTGTAAGTGCAACATCTATCTGCCTCATGAGCTGCTTTTACCTCCAATTCGTAGAAGTATAGTCATACTACAGCTAACTGTAAAAATACTCTGGATATTGATCCACACACTTCAACAGCTGAAAATTATTTACTTCACTGCATACATAGACAATAAGGGCTTCTGTGCAAGGGACCAGGAAGGCTTGGTGAGTTCACCAAAAATTCTGTGCAAAGTGATACCTGATGCAACATAAAGAGTCACGTAGTACACTTTGCTGTAGGAGTTGACACTGGGAAGGTGGCAACAGAAATGTGGTATAAATAAGAGTCTGCACAGGCGATATTCTGCTCCTGTCTCCCTTGTTCATGTGTATGTATGTATGTATGATTAAACAAATAGGTGCAGTGCATTCATCACATGAATATTCCCACCACCCCCTTAGCTGTTTAGATGCCAACTAACTGTAGATATAGAAACTGTGTTACCATTGAAGCACTGAAATAAACCCCTATTAGGAAGAATGTATGCTGACTTGGTCTAGACCCAGCTCTAGTATGCAGCTCCAAAACCACAACTGGCTTACGTGTGGCTGTCTTGACATATTTACACCTACCTGCCTACACCTCTGCAGAGAGGCACTCTAATAATAGCTTAGCCCTGACTTGTTCTGTGAGGATTATTATACTATTAGAGGTCAAATTCAAAAGAGCAGCTTCTCAAGGGAACAGGCATTAGTGTTTTGTGAGTTAACTGCTCTAACAGCATCCAATAACACTGTAAATTGCAGAAGTGGACCTTCCATTATAAATCACTTGTTTCTTCAAGTGGTGCTCTGTTTTCTAATTAATTGGTCATATAAGATTTACAGAAACTCAGGGCCAGAAATTGCTGAAAATTAGGGGAGAGTAGTTGAGCACTTCAAACCAGCCATGAAAGAACAAAGGTTAAATTCTGCCTTTGAGCATGCACTTCATGAAATAAACTTCAGCTATTTTTACTCAGCACAGAGCATGGAAAGCCATATAATTTACTGCAGTCAAGCAGATGCTTGTTTTGTTTTGTCATTATTATTGTTATAAATAAAAAGAATGAAGAATAAGTGATCTCAGCCAATGGAGAAATGTTATTACTATAAATGAAGAGCTTTGAAATACTGCACAAATTCAGAAATCAAACAAAGAGAACATTAGTTAAAAAGATCTCTAAGAAAAAGAATAAAGGAAAGATGCTTATAATAAAAATAAAAGGAAAGAATAAAAGCGGTTAGGGACTGAGCTCTCTTTGCTCCTCCACCACAGTGGGTCTCCTGCTGTTTGGGGGCTGCAGTTGTTCCTGTAGAAGAGCCAGAGGCCGGAGAAAGGGAACTGTAAATGAAACAACCAGTTTTCCCTTAAAGGAGGCAGAGCTTAGGAGTGGCAATAAGCATCCATTTCATCCTCCTCATCGGTAATGAGGTCAGAGCTTATGTGAAATGCCTTGCCCTGGGCAGCACCATCCGTTGGGAACGTAGATGCACGTTCTTACAGCACTAGAGGGCACACAGCGGCAACTTCTTACCAAACTCATCCTATAAAGCAATAGACTTCATAAATTACAGATATTAGTTTCTGGGGAGGGCAAGAGAGGAGAAACCCACTTTTGGCATGATGGGGATAAGTTTCTACATCTTTGTTCTGTATGAAAAACCTTGCTTTTGTTTCTAGCACTACAGGAACAAGTTTCGGACTATTTCTCAAATACAAAGACTGAGATTTGTTCTTTTTGCCTACAGTGTTTTGCCCACTGGAAAAGCTAGAGAACAAAAGCAAACATTATTTAGCCTAGTGACCTCAGGCTATCTGAAGTCAATGTGGTTTTCTGAATACACCTCACTGCCTACACGGTGGTTTGCCTGGCTGATAGTAAGTTAGGCTTGATGATTGATCCCAAAAAGCCAAACCTAGTGCTCAAAAAGTTAAATTGATAGCCAGAAAGAACATGGTACCAGAACTGAACTACCCTAAAGCATGATGAGCTTTGCCCGTACTGTCTGTGTAAAAACTGTCTGTTTGTAAAAAAAAATTCCCAAGTATTCCAAAACACCATGTAAGACAGTTCTGATAGAGGCTCCCATGCAGTTGGTGTCTTTTCTCCTTAACCTGTTTTACAGAATTGTACATGAAGGGTCCATTGAGTCCATCAGCTTGCTTGGCTGATATCCCAGGGCAGATAGTTGGCACCAAGTAGGAATGACAAATTCTGGTTGCTCAGTATGTGACAGGATTTTTATCACCAGCTATCACTGCTGATAGAACTCGCTCATTCAGTTTCATTGAAATGACTCTTCTTTTTATTCATGTGCTTCTTAGTAGAGGTTTCTGCAGTGAGATGTTTTATGGCTATTATATCAGCGCCATATGTATATATATATAAAATATGTATTTGTCTTCCTAATGAAAATTTGAGAAAATGACATGACATTCATTCGAGTTTGTCAGGTATGATGGGATTACAGCATGAGCCTGGAGAGGAGCAAGCCTTAGTCTACGTTAATGGCTGCTTTATTGTGTTTCTCTTCCACTTGTTCTAAGCTCTCACTATTTCAATTGCTGGCTTCAATATTAACTTTTCCCTGGATTAGTCTTATAATTTTAATTGGTATTGCTTTTAAAAGACATTAGTATTTTTGTTCTGTTATACTTTAACATCCATCTGTAGGAAGCAGCTGTCAAAGCAGTATATTCATTTTCTTTTTAAAAAGAGATCAAATACTTAGATTTTAAAAATATAAACTTTTTAAGGGCAAACCATTGAAAGCTCAAATATTTCAAAATTATAAACTAAATAGCTGAACATTTTTTCCATTTCTGTTGGGTTTTTAAAGTGTTTTGATAATAAAAACAGGAAAAAGATCACTCAAAATGAAAAAAAAACAATAAAATATTAGTTTATATTAAGAAATAATTTTTTTCTTTATAGTTCTGTGAAGTCTTAACAGATATTTACGTATATATATACATATGTATTTATGTTAATACTTTATTCTTTTCTCTCTGAAACTTTCAGTTCAGTAATAGTTTCTCCACTTTAAGATTTTGCAACATTAGTTTTTACACTTCACTCATAATTTTTCACTCTTCTACTATTTCTTTGAATGATTTTTTTCCTGAAGAATGATTACTATGTACAGTACTTCTTATGAGATTTGTATTATTGAGCCATTGACCCGCACTGGCATATCTACTGATGGTGGGAGAGAAAGCTTCTAGCTCCTCCCCCAGCTCTCCACAAGTCACCTTTAAAGATCTGCATGAAATACTGAAAATACTCTCATTCTGTTTCACGAAACAGATATTTAAGACTGATTGTCATACAGTGCTATACTTCCACAGAACCACAGAATGGCTGAAGTCAGAAGGTACCTCTGGAGGTCATCTGATCCAATCCGCCTGCTCAAGCAGGGCTACCTGGAACCAATTGCCCAGGACTGTGTCCAGATGGCTTCTGAATCTTTCTACAATCTCTCTGGACAACCTGTGCCAGTGCTCAGTCACACACACAGTAGAAAAAGGGCTTCCTGATGTAAAGAGGGAGCCTCCGGTGTTTCAACAAGTGCCCATTTCCTCTTGTTCTGTCACTGAGTGCCTGAAAAGAGCCTGGTTCTGTCTTCTTTACACCCTCCCTTCAGGTATTTGTACACAGTGACAAGATCATGGCTCTGAGCCCTCTCTTCTCTAGACTAACCTCTCCCAGCTCTCTTAGCCTTTCCTCAAAGGAGAGGTGCTCCCATCCCTCCATCATCTTGATGGTGTTTTGTTGCCCATGTCTCTTTTGTACTGGGAAGTTGCAAACTGGACACAGCACTCCAGGTGTGTCCTCACAGAATGCTGAGTAGAGCAGAAGGATCACTTCTCTCAACCTGCTGGCAATATTTTGCCTAATGCGGCCCAGGATACTGTTAGGCTTTTTCGCCATCAGGGCACAATGCTGTCTCCTCTTCAACTTGGTGTTCACCAGGAGTCCCAGATCTTTTTCTGCAAAGTTGCCTTCCAGCTGGTTGGTCCACAGATTATACTGGTTCTGCCTGGAATCAGGCATTATACTGGTTCTTCCCTAGAATATAATGGGAAGGCTGCTCCTCCTCCAGTGTAGGACTTCATACTTCCCTGTGCCAAACTGCATGAGAGTCCTGTCAGGTGTTTTCTTCAGCTTGCTGAGTTCCCTTTGGATGACAGTACAATGTTTTGGCATATCAGCCACTCCTTCCGCCTTTGTGTCATCCACAAACTTGCTCTGTCCTGTCATCCAGATCATTAATGAAGATGTTGAAGTGGACTGCACCCAGGATTGACCCCTGAGATACACACCTGGTTACTGGCTTCCAACTAGACTTGCCACTGATCACCACCGCTGGGGCCCTGGTGCTCACTCAGCCAGTTTTCAATCCATATCACTGTCTGCTCATGCAGCACACACTTGATCAGCTTCTCTGTGAGGATCTTAGAGGAGACAGAGTCAAAAGGCTTCCTGAAGACAAGGTATGCAATAGTCACTGCTCTCTCTTCATCTTCAATGCCTGTTGTTTCATCATATCAGGTTACCTATTTGGTCAAGCAGGACTTCCTGTAGTGATTCCTTGCTACAGGAAGGAATACTCTCAATCACCTTCTTGTCCTTCATGTGCCTGGAAATGGTTTCCAGCATTAGTTGTTCCAGGATTTTACTTTTCGTTTATGCAATATGTTCTACTGTTCTTAAATGCCAATCTCACAGTAAAATCTCATACACGTCAACTTTCAAACATCTAGAGGAGTACTAGTGACTTTGAGACAATCTTGATTGATTTCCTTGTATGTTAAAAAGGATAAATGAAATTTTACCATTTCATATGGAACAGAATACATTTATTTTAAATTGGTCTTTGAATTAAAAGTGTTATGCTAAATCCTTTTCTTTTTCTGACACATCTAGGCAAGTGGAACACCTTTATCAGTTATTGGTTAATTTATTGTAGAATTTGACCCAAAGAATATGTTAATACGGTGCATAATATAAACATTTTGGTACATTTAAAATACACTTTTCTGTAGTTGCTAGATTGTAGAAGAGTCATATGCCAAGCTTAACAGAATTCCAGAAATTATCTAGGATTTCAAAGAAATAAAATAATTAGCTCTAACTTGGCATTCGTTGAAATGTCTTTCTAGTCGTTTCTAAAAGCATTGATTTCATAGACTAGCTTCCAAATCCAGGCTGGCAATAAATTGTTAGCACCAAATTCTAAACATGAGACCCAAGTAGTGATATCAGTAATCTACAGAGAAGCTGGGCAATTTCCAGTGATTTATTTACAATTTTCAGACAATTAATTTGATGGAAGGCTTGTCAGTGTTCACTTTTCATATCAAATACTGGCTTCTATTAAAATGGTCTATTTGGAGAACTTCATTTTTTGCCTATCCACCATTACAAATAATGAGGATAGAAAAAGGTTTTATTTCTGGGGACTGGGTGGGTGGTTTTTGTTGGTTTTTTTCCTCTCCTGGCTTCCAATAAATAACATCTGACACTTGTAAGCAGTAGTAGCTATTACTCTAAAGATATCTGCATTGGCACATCTAAAATTACCATGTAATGGCTAATACTATAACTATTTGAGCAATACACTGTCATGAATTATTTCCTCTCCTTCCATCCACTTTTCTTCTTCAGTTTAAGCAGTTTTTAGGTACGTGTGTTGTTTTCTAAAACAAAGAAGGATTTTTATGCATTAATTTTAAAAGTAACATAGTTATTAAAAAACTACTATTGTATTCTCCTTGAATAATAGTTGGCAAAACTGTCAGCTCTGTGTTTACTGCATGCTCTTTGGAATTCTTTAAAAGTGAGAAAATACACAGCTTGAATTTCATATGCCTGGTGTCATGTAATGTATCTGGTGGTTAGAGGAGGCAAAAACAATTAAAAAACCTTTTGACTCAGAGACTGATGAAATCTAATACACAAATCGCAGATAAAAAACAAATGTGGAACTCAGCAATGCCAACTTTGTTGTCAGTGTTTGGTGGCCTTGTCACTCAAATCTCCATGAATGTCTGAAAAGGCTTCGAGTACCAATGAAAGAAGCTGCACCGCCCAAAAATTGCTCTCCAAGCCTCACTGTAGCTATACAAGATCAAATTACTCAAAATGTGAAAAGCCTACTTGTTTTCTCCCATTAGTAAATTTTCAGTAGTACATTTACCTGTTCAACTACAGAATTCCTGCCTGCTGTTTCTGCTTCTTTCATTCATTATAAGGAATTCAGTTTAGAGAGGGAACACAGCTCTCCAACAGAACCATAGGAAGCACTGTTGGAAACAACCTACTAAAGAGATTATTCAATATACTCCTTTCACCTGTTTATCTTTTCTGAGTTACTACTGATTTTCTTCACTAGGTCAGACTTTTAAAACTTGAGGTGAGCTTGTGATAAAACTAAAACTAAATTTACAGTTTTCGTTTCAGCATGCTCAGTATTTTTGTGTTAAAATTCTTGTGCCTGTGTTTATAATATAGTTTAATTGAAAGAATATCTTCTTCCTCTTTTCTCCAACTTTGCTTTTTTTCCAGTGTTTGTGTTGTTATTCTCTGGTTCTTCATATTTACCTCAAATATATTATTTGCAAGACTAGATGAGAGAATCAGAAAGTTTTCTGTAACTCACAGCTAAAGCTGCTTCTCTTCTTTGACATTTCTGTCCCAGGTAGTCTATTTCTACCTTCCTATTCTCTGTTTTTAAATTTGTCTTTATTCTGATGCTGTAATATTTGTAGTTTAAAAAAAAAAGAGGAAAACTGTTTATCTTATTTGCAGAATCAACCAATTGGCACCTACCATATTAAACTTGAACACATACAATTATTTTTATTTTTTTCTAAGAAAGAAAAGATGTGTTGCATTTGCAGAGCTTTGGGTTTTAATCTGCATTTGGCATTACTTTCAATTCTACTCCTAATTCATGTCCAGTTGTGTTCTCGGCAACAGCAGCAGCTGTATGATATGTGCAGAGATAAATTTCCATTTTATAAATGTACTTTTAAATGCATTATTATAGCTCCTAGAAGACCATTCATGGCTGAGTTCCTGCTGCACTTAGTAGTAAAGAAACTGTGATCCAAACTGCTTAAAGTATGTCTGCTTAACAACTTCACATGTTAACAGCGTTTTAAAAAGAACCAAAACAAAACCAGCCAAACAAAAAACATTAGCTATGTACACATCAGGCCTTCAGGGAGACAAGGAGACAAAATGTTGGCTATATCTTCTGAGTCTTTGTGAGACATTTCCTGTTTGGGCTGGTCTTGACCTTTGATTCAAGCCTAGACTTTACTTTGAGGACAACTGAAATGGCACAAAACAGAGACAAGGAGAGAGCTAATGATTTTGCAGTACAGGTTTTCTTCCTGGCTTCTTTCTATAGTAATTTAGCATTAAAGACCAAGAGGACTATATGCATCTTCCTCTATGAAAAGTACCTGTTTGCAAAAAAAAAAAAAAAAGAAAATTTTATTTTCAGCATGACTAATACATATGAGAACTCAGGCTTTTCAAACGGATAGAGAAATAAATGTTATACAATTAATAACTATTTTTTTCCTAATCAAAGTCCCAGTACCCAAGGAAAAAAGTAGTTTGAGCCTGGCAAAACGATCTAGTCTCTTTGATAGACATTATTCTGTGAGTCAGATTATGCACCAACACTACTGTAATTTTGTCTGATATTTTAGAGCCTTTATCTCTTTGTAGAGATGCCACTGCTGCCTTCTCATTCCTTATGCTATGATTAAAATGCTAAGTCATTTAAACTCTCTTCTATGACTCTAGTCATACAAAAATGGCAGAGCATCAAACCTCATAAGAGCACTTCAGAACTTTGTCAACACAGATTTTAGGGAAAAAGGCGATTTGCCATCAGTTATTAGTTAAGACAAAAATCTTGTTCACAAATCTCCCAAATGATACCAGATTTGGCAACTAGGGCCCTTAGCATGTAGGTTGAAAGCCTGAATGGAGCTAGACGAGAAGTGAGGACAAAACTTCCACTGAGACTTGCAATCTGCATGTCTGCTTCAGGTTGCCTGTAACTCAGAGGTGTAAAGATAACCTGTAATGTCCTGCGCTATAAGATCCTGAATGATCTATAGTGTCTTGAGGCAGAAACATTGGAATTTTATGGGATCCTTCTGCCTGAAGCCGGCTGTATAACAAGGTTGCAAGACATAATAGGTGCACAGTGACTGAATGGTGGTGATGAGGTACGACTCAATTAGCCAAATTGAAAAATAAGTTGCATTTGATTTTATATAAATTACCATTCCATGTCCTGTACTCCGTGGCTGGAAGTTTTTCCTAAGTTGGGTCTTAAAACTAGTATCTGAATGAATATTCATCTCCAAGCATAGTCTTGAAGGCAACACAGATCTGGCCTTCAGAAAATAAATATTCATCTATATGGGAATATTTTAGAAATCCGTAGAAGAATGAGACCACAGGGGAGGTAAATTCAGCTAAATAGATCATAGTTAGGCAATCTTTTCTGGTTTTCCCTTATATTTAATTTTAGTTTACTTTTTTTTTTTTTTAATAAGAGTTATACATAAAACAATTCTTTTTTTTTTTTAATAGGACTTGCTGTCTTGTGTTAATTGTAGCAGCTCATCTATGATTGTATTCCAAAAAAGCACCCCGATGCCAGTTTCACTGGAAAAAAAAGCAAGTAAACAAAAAGGTCTTAAAAAACCCCAACAAAACAAGCAAACAAACACTGAATTTATTTCAAAGTTCAGCATATGCTTATGTTGTTTTTCTAGAGGGTGAATGAATAAAAACTGAGAAAATCAGATGGATGTGATTTATTTGTAGGAACACTTAAACATAAACTAAAATTGTTTTTGAGTAGAAAGCTAGAGGCATAGTATTATTAAAGGAATTGTAACTCTTTGTTGTACTCAAGAGACTAAGTCCCCCACTCCTTTGAATTTGGAATTTTAAAAAGTCTGGGGAAAAAAAAAAAGGAAATTAAAGGATTAGAAAGGACACTAATCTGATGTTGTTCAATATTTTGCTATAGCTCAACGAAGGCCCTGTGGCTGAAGTATTACTTCTAATGTTATGTTGCCTTTCTAGATTGTATTTTATTAATGTTTTCTTTTGTACCACAGTGTGAAGGGACATAGAGCTTTTATCTTTTATTTAAAATTAATGAGAAGTATATTACTTTACAAGGAAAGGATATTAGACGAAAATATTTTCCCTTAGAAAATGAAGCATAGGTTTGTAAGCATATTTGATTTTCAGTTCTGGATCTTCCAGGCTTTTTAGGTGTCCTTCAACATTGGTTGATTTACAAAGTAACCTCTTAGGTGCACTGCACACCTTCATTAAAATCTACGTTTTGATAGTGAAAACTCAAGGTAATAGCATGCAATTTTTTAACTAATCAAAGCCTCTTGGCTTCGCTACATATCTTCCATTCAGTTCAGATGTGCTGAAGCAATATCGTGTAGCTGAAAGACTTTGTCATCTAAAAATTTTAGACAATGTTAGGTAGTTTGAAGCTAATGGCTCTCCAGTTGAACCTGAAAAACCTCAGTCTTCCCCATAAAGATTCAGCCTTGGAATGTGCCTCCTACTTCATATGACACTCCTTTCATTACTGCATAAAACTGTAGGGATTTTTGGACACACTAGCACCAGGGAAATACCTCTCAATATTATAGCTCTGATGAAAGGAAGCCCTATCATATGAGATATCCCCAAGGCTGGATGAAGGGTCCGTCCTATGAAAACTTACAAATTTTCTAGGCTTTCTCTAAACTTACAAAAGTTATTTTTGCTGCAGTAGCTTCAAGTGTCTTTCTCCTATTGTAGAAGGTGTTTAAGAATACTCTGCACTTTCCTGCAGACATCTGAGACCCTGGGACTCCATATGTGAAATGTAGAAGTCAGCTCACCCGTGTTCCTCTCACCTTCCCTCCCCACTACCCTTTCCCAAAGATAATGTTCTTGCCAAAGTCTTGACAAACACTGTGAATTTCTCAGGACTGTTAGGTGTTCATAAAAAGTATGTTAATTGAAGAAATAAACTGTTTATTTCTACCAAATAGAGCACTCTCAAAAAGCTCTAAGTATTTTGACTGATATTTTTAAAGTATCCTATGCATGCAACTGGTCTATCTTTTAGCTTTTTTACAGAAGTCTCTTTCATCCTGAATAATGCAAATAAAGGAAAATGTATTTATTCAACTCAGCAACTCGCTATCGTCTTCATCAAAATAAAATTAGTGGCAACCAAATCTAAGGAAGATTAATTCTAACCTATGTGATTAAGGTAGCCAATATGTAATAATCATAGGATAACACAGCAACCACACAGAGCAAAGCAACCTGAATGGGGATAAGAAGAAAATTACAAGATGAGTTATTGTCCACATTAGCATTGTCCTGAAACACCAGGAAGGAAACAAAGCAGTTCAAATTAAATGATATTTGCAAGACGTCATTACCCCCCAAAAGATGAGGCAGATTGTTTTTTCCATATGATTGGCCTGTCTGAACTTCTACAGCTGTAATTGTATTAGTCTCTTTGGCACATACCACAAGAAAACAGATTCTTCATTCACTCAGCAGAAAATTGATAGATCATCACAAGTTGTTCAAACTATGTTTTATTTGTGCAGAAATGGAATTAATAGCAAAGAAATGTAGGAGTGATGCATACTCATCCCCTCAGCTGATATGGAGTCATGACATGTAGGTGAAATCAGATTTGATTACTTTAAAACAGGCGTTCTTTACAGTGCAGATGAAGCCTAGCACAAGAGGTTCTGCAGTCTCTTATGATTTAACAGAACTCATGTTCATTTACTTAATTTCATCATGAGTGTACACTTCAACAAAGTTAATTACATGTTCTCAGTTTTCCTGAAGTGAGGGCCATAGCCCCTAATTACCACAAAGATCAGAACAAAAATGCTTATTAACCAAGTTCATTGGTATCTGGAATGTCTGATTACACTGTATTGG
>VZZY01011598.1:253-18979 GCA_013400335.1 Eurystomus gularis
TAATTTTTTTTTTTGTAAAGATGTTTGGACATGCTTCTTACCTATGTTCACTAAAGCAGTATGATCTCCTAGCCACAACAGGTTCTCTTAAATTAACTTAAATTTTCATTAGAGGGAATAATGTTAGGTTTAAAGACTACCATGGAACTGCTGGCTAGGGATAAAATTATATTTTCATTGAGGAATTTTCCTGCTTTAAAGATGCTGAGTAAGCCTATTATTAGTTAACTGTCAGAAGCTTCAGATGGCTTTTGTCGCATTTGTGGGAGGTAGCTTCNAGGTAGCTTCACTTTACTTGCTCTGACTTGGGATAGAGCCCTATAAGAAGCCTTTCATTGACATGGTATATTTGCACTAATTACAGTTCTGCTTGCTTAAATGAATCACATAAAGGTAGGCTAATATGTTGATCTTTTACCAGCAAAATAAAGAGCGTAATGGTTCACTGCATTTTTTTGTTCTGCATTCATATGCAATGTTCCTCTCCCATCACCCATTCACTTTGTGAAAATGTGTAGCGTTTTCATGGTGGCAAAGGTTCTTACATCACTCTCTACTCATTTCTTTCTTTTTAAAGGAGGAAGAAAGGTCCACAGAAGGCAGAAGTCTATCTTCAAGGAGCACTGAAAACTTACCTTGCTGAAGGCTGGGCGTTGCTTGTCACACATACAAGAAAACAGTTAGCTGAATGTCAAAAACACCTTGGGCAAATAGAAAAGTATCCTCTAAAAGGCGGAGCCAGAAAAATCAAGACTGGTGAAAAATGATACTTATTTTTCTGACATATCTCTAACTTTTACTTAACAGTAGAGACTGCCAAACATCAGAAAGCTGAGTTGTTTGTTTCCGTTGTTGCTGTTCATTCGGGGAGGGTTGAGGTGGTTTTTTGTGGTTTGGTTTTTTTTTTAAGCATCTGGTTCACTTAAAACCTTGAGCATATGTTTGCTGCTCCCTGTATTAAATACGTGTAGACTGCAGAGAGTGGTGCAACATGGATAGTGTGCATTTTGTCCTTAGTTCAGCAGATACCATAGAGGTTTTTTTTATGATTCTGTTTATACTTCTTCATTGTAGAAGCTTTTATGTGCTACTGTTTTTTCATTTGGTAAATATGGCATTATATGTCTTCCTATATTAAGGAGCTTAATTTCTGGGCTTTCTTTCTGTCACTGCTACCACTTTTTTCCATTATCTGACCTGGCAAGGACTCTTCTGGTATTTGTAATGGTGACTTTTCCCAAAAGTTAAAACAGAGGCTTTGGTGTAGTGCATGGTGTTTTAATATTTTTTTGCTATTATTTAGTTTTTTATTTCTGGCTTTGATCTCTGCTTCAGAATGGGAGTGAGAGTTGTTTGCTTTTAAGCTGTGTAAAAGCTCAGTCTTCCATGTGTGAATGAAATCTTCTCTGTAAATGCCACGCAAATGCTAAGTAATACTTTGAGAGAATGATTTGGCCAATCATAATGTTTGAAGGATTTCAAATTCTTCACTTTGATACTTTCTGCATTATTTTCACATGCTAACTCTATTCACTACAACCACATTTGTTTAAATATTAAATCTGTCTGTGTTGCTGTACTGTTGGCTACTTTCAAGGTAAGAGGTGTGCAAGGGGGGAAAAGGTCTACTGACTGCCCTTGGGTGTTTTATAGTATTCTTTTTGGCATTAGAAACACCACAATTTGAATTCTGCTTTTTGTTTTAGCCTCGTATGTTGCCTAAATTTGGTAGCTAAATGAAGAAACTCGTTACTAATCTGAACTATTGTGCAGCATGCGGGATATTAAGTACTATAGCAAAACAGCAAGTTTTCATTTTCAGTGTTTTGGGGGAACAGTACTGCTTTCATTGGTGCCATAGTTATAAATGGAGTTCCTCTAAGTGTTCCAGTCTGGGGCAGTTAGCTGAACAGAGTACTTCTTGCAGGACAGTTCTTATGACAATTTTAAGGAAAGGTTTTTTTGAGTGGTCCTTTGAGCTTTTAAAAAAGTTGTTAAGGGATGTTTTGGTTTTTTTCTTTGCCTAAAAAGCTCATATTTTAGTCTCTAAGTGACAGGATTAGGAATCTTACTCTAGCTGAAAATCAGTTGAACTCAATTCAAATTTGTAAATGCCTCCTTTGAAAATCCTTACTTCACTTTTAAACACTTAGTTTTTTCTACTGTAGTGCAAATGCTCTTAAAGAATCTGAGCCAGTAATATTGCAGTCTTCACTAAATAGGAGCATTTGTGTCCCCAGCACTCAAAAGTATATATAAAGGATGTCTTATGACTTAGTTATGGTAAGTGGTGCTCTAATAGCTGGCAAATCCTCAGCCATTAGAAAAGCAGTACTTGAACTGTCTCATTTTCAACCAGATTTTGGAATGTTTTAGGTTTCTATCTCATGTTTCCTTAACTTTGTTAGTTATCTTCAAACGAGCAGCCTTTTAGCTGGTGATAATCACTTAACAGAAGAAGAACGCAAAAGCTTTTGCCAAGAAATACTAGATTTTGCCAATCGGAAAGCAGAGAACCAAGGTAAGTCTGGTCCTTCAATACTTAGAACTTCAGCTGCTCTAATCTGATCTTTCTCTAAAAAGTAGATTGAAAGTCTTTTTCTGATTGTTTTCATTACATGTGTATAACTTCTGAACCAACTTTTCTTGTTACCTCCAGAATATTTCTAAAACTTCTGCAATAATTTAAGGGTAGTCAGAGATGAAATGGTAATTAACTTTTTCATCCTGAAAACCAGAAAGTGTTTGTTTTCCTTCACTAATCTCTTTTTCTGCTTGGACAGCTCATCATTTATCTTGTGTTGCGTTTTTTCTATTCCTAACTTAGATTTGTCTCTGCACTTCTGGCATGCAGATGGCAGCTATGTGATGATACTTTTGATAATAGATCCCATCCACTTGAAGCTTACTGTTTTGACCATCCTGCCTCTTCTCTTTATTCTTCCTGCAGCTTCAGTAATACCTTGCCCTCAAATACTGATCATAATTCAAATTCATACAGAATACTTGCTGTAGATCTGAAGACTGTTCATCTTTATGCAGAAGTTTTTCTTGATTAATGGATGTACCATAAGTAATATGTTGTTTTAGACTTGCTTCTTAATTAAGTTTTGGTACTGCCTCCCTGTTGGTTTTTGGAATCTAGAAAAGAGATTGAAAAGCCCTTGTACGGTAAAGCTGATGGCTCAAGGCACCAGTCTGATCATTAGTTCCTTAAACTTGTACTTGCTCTTAATTTATGTGCTCTGGGAAGTTTGTCACTTTGTGCTACTGTGTTCATCTAGAATACTTTATGTAGTAGTGAAATGTTAAACTTCTGCTTAGACACTAACTCTTAGTTTAGGTGTCTTTAATAGCCTGGGTACTAAAATTGTAGTAGATATAACTGTTAGAAAACAAATCTCAGCACCTTTAAGTCTCATTTTGATGTGAGATTAAAATATGAAAGTATTGATGTGTTGTGAAAGGATTAATTGTGAAAAGTTGTTGATGGATTTAATTCTAGGGGTTACATTTTTAAGAGCAAAGATTTGCTCTGCAGAGGAGTAAAATCCCTACTTTTATCTTTCCAGGTCAAAAGGTTATATTGCCTATGCACTCCTTTGTGCAGTTGAAAACTCTACATTTTGAGCCTCCAAATGCTGTTGTCCATGTGGGTGGAAAGTTGTCTATTGAGTTGACTTTGCTGAGCCAAATGCCCATCCCTGTGCAAGTGGATCAGATTGCCATCCATGTTCACTTCAGCATTGAAAAAAATAGTTACAGAAAAACAGCTGAGTGGCTTACTAAGCACAAAACTTCCAATGGTGTCATCAGCTTCCCAAATGAAGTTTCAGGCTTTCCTTTGTCAAGAAACAACTTGCCAGCACTGGAGCTGTATGAAATGTATGAACGGAGTCCCTCGGATAACTCTTTGAACACAGCAGGAATTATCTGCAAAAATGTGCACATGCTACTACGAAGGCAAGAGAGCAGCAGCTCGCTGGACATGCCCTCAGGGGTGACTTTAGAAGATGGGGCTCATGTGTTGAAATGCAACAACTTAATACTGGAACCAGGGATCAATAAAATAACATTCAATACTCAGGTATGTTTTTATAGTCGAGGGAATGTAGCACTCGTGAAAGAAGAACTAAAAGCACTGGCTGAGGAGGTGCACGGTGCTTGCAAGTGGTACCTGTATTGCTTCCTGTTACAGCTTGGGTGGTGCCATTCCCCTTGTGGTTTTCTTCTTGTTATTCTAGTCCTTAATTTCCCTTGAAAGAAGGCTGTGGTGTTTGTGCCAAAATGTACAGGTGACGCTCCTATTTGCAATCATTTGAGTCAGCTTTCCAAAACTTATTTCAAACGTCTTGATTATTGGTGCCAAAAATTAAACTGATAAGTCATATACAAGGTAATGTACTGCTCATGGAGTCTGCCTTTGCTGTTGAGTTCACTGAGAATAATATTTTCAAATTTTGACAGGAATGCGTTTTCTAGCTGTTAGTAGGTGACTGTGTGGTTATATTTGGTTGGTACCCTGTTATATGCTGTGGAGCATAGTAGAATCTTTTTTTTCATTTGGTGGATATAGTAAAACTATCTGCAAGAAGTATGAAAAAGTTAAGTTCAGCTTCAAATATCTGAATTTAGAAGATACCAGAATTAGAATTGCCCCCATTATTCATCTTAATCACATAAGGAATGAGAAGACAAGAACATAAGGATTCTCTGCTACAGAAAACTAAAATTGCATGAGCAAACACCTGAGAAAAAAGTGTGTCCACAATCTAAATGCCACCCTCAGAATTTGGATTACAGTCCTGCTGCTACTATACAGTGTTGTGTATGAAACGCCCTCAATTCCCGACTTACACATGCACTCTAAGCAGCTTAATACTTGGAGTAATGCTTTTTAGACTTCCATTCTTCTCCCAGCAAGCTAAGTACTCCCAGTAACTGCTGAAATATTTAAGGTCAGTAGTGCTCATCACTTCTATTCACATTGCATTACTACTACTGCATAGTAACTGGAAATCAGCAGGCCTTGAGTACCAGTCCTGTGAGTTGGCTGTAGTGGTGGGTTTTTTGGTTTGTTTTTTTTTTCTTTCTTTTTAAACTGCCACTCATTCTGTGGCCTGAAACTTTGCTGATCTGTGGTTTGTTTGCTTGGTTTAATGAAATGGGGAAAGGCATTTACCTGCCAACTTAAGTCCTAGGAAGTGAAATGCCAAAGGCAAGACTTCACCATCTGTTTGGCATTCCAGGAGTGGGAACTTCTGGCCTTAATTTGGGTTCCTTCAAGTACATTCTATTTTCCTCCCCACCTGTGTAACCCTTCACAGGGAAGTATTTAATAGAGTTCAGTGCTACAGTAATGAACATTACTGAAAATGCTGAGAAATTCAGTGCAGCATCTAAATGAGTAACAAGAGGTGGGGCAACACAATGAGGAATACATCAGGGGTTTCAAAGCTGCTTCATATTCTGAGCATTATCCAGCCTGTATATTGGAAAGGATATGGATGTTATGAAGAAAGTGTTTTGCAGTCACCTATGGTATTAAGCCTGCTAGCTTTGCCATTTTCTAATGGGTTTAAATTAGCTTTGGTCCCTTTTTGGTCTGTTTTTTAAAACTAATTCTAAAGTAACAGTCTACATATCTGCTTTTGTTGACTAAAAATTGACGGCTAGACAGAGCTGAACAGGAGGTTTCTTTAGCATTCTTAGCATATTATAGGTGATTTTAACTTTCTCCTTTTCTTTTTCATTTTTTCATTGTTAAGTTCTATCTTGTCATAGAACTTTGTTTAGAGTGAAGCTTTCTATAGGTTCACATGCTCTGCCTTTCCATTCCTCCAGTGCTGGGGCAGAAAGCACTAGAGAGATGTGGTACATGTGCACGTGCACATTGTGGAACCTGTGTGGATAGCAGGTGTCTCAAGATGGAAGTTGAGTTCAAGTCCCTGATGATATAATGAGAAATGGCAATAATGTCATTTGAACTACCTACTCACCTAATTTTTTAGATTTGTCATTCTTTCAAAGGATTGGACAAGTTAATGGGATTTGGAGATGTCAGAGGTCTTGGTGGCCGCAAATGTAGATTTCTGTAAAATAAGTTAACATGTATTTAGAACTGGATTTCAGGTGAAGGACTCTTACTAGAAGACAGCCGTTAGAGACTGTTCTGAGAATGCATTTTGGCTTAGTGGTATCAGGAAGCAATTTGAAATGAATAGATATGGATGAAAAGCTAGATAGAGCTATGCTTTACATTTGTGTTGTACTGCATGCTTCCAGTGGGTATTGGAGGGTGGACAGCCTTATGCTTTTAACTTTCCTGTTTTCCCAACATTTCTTTCTTGAATGAATTTTGCACGTCAAGATTGCTGAGTGTGAATCCTACTTATCTTTCTTTATACAGGTGTTCAAAGAGTGACATATCTATCCTTAAAGGGAAAATCTGAATATATTATAAAATTGACAGTGTATTACTTGATAACATGATGAAAGTATCTCTATATTTGAGATGCAGAATTTACAAAATATTTGCTAAGTAGTAATTGTAGTAATATACTGCGTCACTTTTACTGGATTACATCACTGGCCAGAGGACAGAAACTGCTGACAACTTGTTCTCTAAATTTTCTTACAGTAATGCTTAATTGCACTACTTTTGCAGAAAGAGGAATGACTGTGCTTCTAAGATGCAGAGGGAGTTTAATCTATTCTGTAGATCTTTGATGATGAGCATTATTTATGCTGATAGCAATCTTCGAGTGTATTTTTTTCAAGCTTTAAAGAGATCAGAAAGCATTATCTAAACTCTTCAGACTGATATTCCCACCCCGTGTTGAGGTTTAAAGTTTGTATATATTATGAAAGACTTGACTCATGCTTTTCTGTTTATAAAGAATTTAAGGAATAAAATTGAGTGACTTTAACGTAAAAATGCGTAATACTGAATTTCAGTAAGGATTTTTTTTGTAAATAACTGTGTAAGCAGGGTTTGAATGTTAAGTTGTTAAGTGTTGCTATGTAACTTCTAATGTTATTCTTTAAATTTAATTATACCTGTCATCAATATTTATGTATTACCCTCGGTAAAATGGCACATGGAAAAAGAAAACATTTCCCATTCCCCAGCAGTAGTAGCTAAGAGCAAATAGAATCAAGAATAAATACACTAGCAGATGTTACAGATTTGCTTTTTATGTTATTGAAAAACATCCAGAATCCCATTATTCAGGGTAAGGGAAGAGTTTGAAATTAAGTAAGTGTATTACTTTTTTTTGTATGCATTCACACATGGAGTGGGGTGGGGAGTGTGTGAAATCCATAGTTAGAGCTGAAATGCCGTATATAAATGTTGTAGGATTTTATGAATGTTAGCCAGATAAGAACTTCACACTTGCTAAATATCACTTTGGTACTTAATTAATATATTTTAATGTATATGACACTTAGGTAGGAACCAACCAACGAACAAGAGGAAAAGCACCCCAAAATAACTATTTGAAAGCATAGCTACTATATTATTGTGGTTATTGGTACTTGTTACTTATGATGTTTTTTCTTGAATCACCCAGTACTCTAGAGTTTCTTTCTTAATGGGGCAAAAGGTGCTCCTTTATGAAAATCTTTTACTTGGAGAACAAGTCTGTCGTTTTAATTTACAAATGCAAAGTATCTGACAAAAATGAGCTGAAAACCTGATGTTCTGTAGTAGAGGGTTTGTTCTAGAAGTATTTCCTAAATTGAACGATCCATTCGAATGTTTTCTTCAAAGGCCAAAGAACCTGGGACATACACGCTCAGGCAACTGTGCACTTCAGTGGGAAAAGTACAGTTTGTCCTTCTCCATATTTACCCAATTGTGCAGTATGATGTGTATTCTCAGGAGCCTCAGCTAAAAGTGGAACCGATGACTGGTAGGTACAGTTGCTGTGCTGAAGCTGTTTTGATAATTTCTGTTGTATTCTCGTGGGACTAGATGAAGTGTTTCCTGGCTTGAATATTACTCAAGGTTTTTTTTGCCTTACTCTTAATTTTGAGTCTTAAATAAATTCTCACTTTTCAAATTATCCATCAAGTGTGCTCTGTCAATGATGGCTAGTTTTCAACAACTAATTCCAGTGCTTGGCTCTGAAACATTTAGTGTCGCTTTTGAACATGGATTTGAACATGTAGTGTCACTTAAATATCAGGTATGAGTTGAGCTGTTGATTAGGAGAAGACAATATTTGAATTTGTAACTGACTGGGCTCCTTATTAGTTAGTTCTGTGATGCTGCAGTCACGTTGGTATTTAGGTGAAATGTGTAAGAAATGGGATTCTCCACTAGAGGTGATAATATAAACTTAATAAAATTTAATAGTAAACAAATCCATTGGTTTCATGGACAGCTGAGCGTTACTTGTTATAGAGTTTATTAAAGTTTATGAATGGAAATTAATAGTGATTTTGTTTTCAGGCTATTAATTGAGGCAGTTGAGGGTTAATACGCATTTTGTGCTGTCATTCCTCTTACAGGGGTTGCAATGTGTGGCAAAGGAAGGCTGGCACGTTGGGCATTAATTAGATTAGCTACCCTTATTAAATTGATGGAGGTGATTCAGATACTTTAGAGTCAGTGTGCATACTGGCCTTCTTGCTATGTTGATTATGTAAATACAGCATGTGGGTATGACTGGCATTGTAGGTTCCAAAAATACAAAGCTGTCTACAACCTGGAGAACATAACAAAAAGCTGAGTAACTTCTTTGGGATTATTGTACCTCTCTGAATTCTGTGCTGCCAGACTGACACGGTGTATGAGCCAGCTAACCTAAGCCATCCAAGAAAGAGAGGTTTTGGTCATTTAAGTTGAAACAACCATTTTTTTCCACACTGATGTACCTGAGGAAGGTTTAATGTGTTGCATAACACCAAAATTCCACACTTCTTAGTTACCCTAAGATATGTGACAAATTGTCTGGGAATATTGCTAACAAGCCTTAGCAGTGCATTGTTACCATCTACTGATGAGTAATCTCTTAACAATTTCTGCTTTCTTCTTCAGATAGCCTTTTGGCTGGCATTCCCCAGAAGGTGAAATTCACAGTGACTACTGGTCACTACACTGTGAAGAATGGGGATACTTTGCAGCTCAGTAACGCAGATGCCATGCCTATTCTGTACCATCCAGAGAGCAAGGCAGTGATCTATTCCAACACGAGAGGTAAGCAATGAAATAAAAATTCATAATCTTTTAAATGGCTGAAAATTCAGTAACCATGAAGTAAACCCGTACTTACAATATTGAGAACACTGACGCTGTCTTTTCCAATAGTTATTATTAAGAACAAATCTGGAGGCTTGCAGCTGAGTAAGTACTTCAGTGCAAGAAAGGTCTTAAACATTTACCCTCAAAGTAGTAGTATAAACTTTTCAGCAAACATAGCTGGACAACTTTGGGGTCAGTCTGTTCAACGAAGAAACAAGTGATAGGGCACGAGGAAATGGCCTCAAGTTGTGCCAAGGGAAGTTTAGATTGGATATTAGGAAGAATTTCTTTACTGAAAGGGTTATCAGGCATTGGAACAGGTTGCCCAGGGCAGTGGTGGAGTCCCCATCCCTGGAGGTATTTGAATCGTGTAGACAATTAGGGATATGGTTTAGTTGAGGACTTGCCCATGTTGGGTTAATGATTGGACTCAATGATCTTAAAGGTCTTTTCTAATCTAGGTAGTTCTATGATTCTGTGAACTTTCACTTTCTTTGATGAAATTCAGTAGGCATGGTGGAACTGCTGCTGAAGTGAGCATCTGAGCATGATTTCCAAGTGAATCGTGGTGATTCTTTATTACTGTGTGGGCTGCTTTGACTAGACCATTTTTATTGTGAAGTAGGTGCAAGTAGGTTTTTATTGTAGTGCTATACGTAAACGGAGCATTTGCTTTGGCCAGTGTTTCATTTAAACAGATGACATCCTAGTTCCTTTTTTTTCTGAGCATAAGTACTGTATAGTCTCCTAAGTTGCTCAAACACAAGCAACTTTTACATAAATGAGAAGAACAGTCCTATAGACTTGATAAAATTAAGATTAAAATAGACTGTACAGAGGCACCCCATGTGTAGTACTTGAAAGATAAACGTTGAATGGTGACCGAGAATATCGATGCACATCTGTTCAATAAGTTCTATCCTGTCTAAGGATAGGGTATTACTATTGGGAATTTGTGAACAGCAGTGGTTTGACACTTAGCTTTTCAGGCTAGTTTCGTTACTTACAGATTAAAATGAAGATTGGGAATGGATGAATGTGTTTTAAAACTCCTTTTTTTCTCCATTCTGCACTACTATAGAAAAGATCTCAGAATCATCATTAAGGATTCAGTCTTCTGAAAAGATCACAAGCATCAGTTTGCCAATAGCTCCTGCATATCATGTGATTGAATTTGACCTAGAAGTCATGTATTTGCCATCAGCCACAGAGTCTGCAGTGGAAAAAGAAAATACTACAAATAAAGAAGTTCACAGAAAAAACAGAGAGAAGCAGAAACAGGACAACTGCATGGCTACTGTTGACCAAAAAGTAAGATGTAATTTAATGTTTTTATTAGGAAATCTTTGATCACAGGGGTATACACTTCACAAAATAGAAGTGGTGGGGATGAGGGAGTGGGGGGAACCTGCTTGCATTGAACTAATACTCCCTTAAGAGATGTAGGTGCAAAAATCATAGCAAATGTTATAAATGTAAAGAAAACATAAGCAGAAATATACACTGTTTACTATCTTGCCAACTATTCCACTGAGTTTTAATGTTGCAACACTCGCCCTTTGTGTAGGATGAAGGATATTCTCCCTTTGTAAAAGGTGGCTTGGTGGTCTTTAAATTCTCCCTTATTGGAAAGATATTCCTTCCAGTTGCAAAGAATCTGTATGCTGTGTTGAGGTACTTAACACTGTAGTGTTTCAAGCTGTCACATTATTTATTCAAAGGTAACTTTTCCCCTTAATTTTCAAGGGTGAATTAAATAAGTAGTATGGAAAGCAGGTCGTCAGCTGACAGCAAAACAATCTTGACACCATCGCTTTTCACAGTGCTACTCCTTGTTAAAATTGACCAGGTGTGCTGCCATGTATCCTTGTGTGAAGAGCGGGGTAAAAATGAATAGCTATAGACTAACGTTGCAAAAATGTGATGCGACAGAAGATTTTTTTTTTGAGCTTCTATTTAATATGTTAAAGTATTATACAGACATTTCATTAATGGATCTTATAGCAATTTATTTGGTATAGACCTTTTACTAGATTATTGTATTAAGACACTATCGGTATTTTAGTGTCCTTTTACCTTTTCTTCTATTCCCCTTCCTTTATTTGTAGTCTTCAGAACTGGGTATGTCTGTTTCCACAGGAATAGCTTCTTCAAGATTTCACAACTTGCTCACAGGAAATAAAAAACCTAATATTTTGTCAGATTATTTTTTGACATACTGATTTTTAGAATTTTTTTTTTCCTTCTTCTCCATCTGGATGCATTAGATGTAGACACTTGCTGAGAAAAGTTTAGCTTAGAAATGAGAAGCAAAGCAAAATCATGATGTCAAAGACTATTGCGAATAAGAACTTTGTTCTCTTTTTTTTACCTTTAGATAACCATTGATTGTCCTTGGTCGATTTACTCCACTATTATTGCATTAACATTCTGCATGCCTTTTAATGCCAAGCATTCCTTATTGTCAGCTGGCAAACGGTAATGTACTCATTAAGTATTTATTGTTTCTTTCTTCTTATAAAATATGGAGCTGGAGTTTCATAAGTAATATTTGTAGCAGCTTTTTTTTTTTTTTTTTAAGTTGGGCTATTGTTATTTTACACAGCTTCCCATTGGAAGCTTGTGTATTTCCTCTAGTGTTCTTTCATAATAATAAAGCATTTGTGGTTTCAGCTATTTTGGAAATAAGACCACAAGATAAACTAAGCTAGTTTATTTCTATGTAGTTACTTGTTTTCACTTAATATGAAAGAGGATGTTTTACAGTCTTGTTCTACAAACTCACAAGTATTAAGAAAAAGAATGAAAAAACCCCAAATATACCTTCCTTTCTGGTTTAGCTTGAGCTGTGCACTTTGAAAACAATTTTTATGGGCATATACTCTTTTGATGTAGCTATTCAGCTTTTGTTGAACAAACTGTGTCATGTTTTTCAGGAAATATGTGCAAGTCTGTATACAGAATTTGTCAGAACTCTGTTTCCAGCTTTCAGACAATAGCCTAAAAAATTTTGCTGGCTGTACAGATTTGCAGCTGGTACCTCTGAACCCTGAATCTCAACAGGTAAAGCTTCACGTGGTTTATGAGTTTGTTGGCAGGACAGCTAGATGAAAGGTCTTGTTAGTGAAATTATTAGCACTTCTGTACATAGATCTTGTGATAGGTAATGCTGAGAGCTGATGTAAGGTCAGAACTTCGTAGTTCTCTGAGTAACTTTGATTCTTAAAGATGCTTTGGAAGGCATTTGTACCTGTAGATCTCAGATTAACTTCTAAAATTTGCAAAGATTATTATATAAGTTTTCAAACTTGTCCATTTTCCTCATGCAAAGCACAACATACCTGCTTAACTATGCAATTGTAATGTCACTAATATAACTGTTAACATTTAATTTGTTCATCTTGTAGCTGCAGTTTGTCATTAGGTTTTAAGAAAAAAAAAAGGAGACTAATTTCCCGTTAAATACAGCTATAAACTAGTTAAGTTGCAAAACGGTCCCCTCAAAGTTTCATTCAGCCTTGTCTGAACATATTAAATTGGTCACTCCTGGTCCCTAGGAAAAGTATATACAAAAATATTAATATATTTATTACTTTTGAATAAAATATTTTTCACACCTACTTGAATGTGTTCTCTTCTGAAACATTAATCCTGACACTGAGATGTATCTCTCCTTTTAATTAGATGTGCCTTGTTTAAAAAAAAAATCACTATTATTTTGGTTGTATATTTCGCTAGTGATTTATTTAACACTGAACATGTCATTTGTTTTTATAAGCTACGTGAATGTTAGAACAGACAAACAGATATATGTGCATTTTCACTTTTTTTTCTCAGAGGAAGGAAGGAGCTAATACTATAAACATTCTCTTTCAGGTCATATACAGTAAGCAATCAATATTCTTTGTATGGGAATTGAAGTGGACAAAAGAGCTTCCTCTCTCCTTGCAGTGCCTGTTTTCAGTCAGCTTTTGTCCAGCTACCTCTGAAGAACAGTCTCTTACCCTGAAGCCGTTCACTTACGAATTCCAAGTGGAAAATTTTTTTGTAAGTGCTTTTCTAAGTATAGCATCTTGCTAACTGAATATAGTTGCCTACTATATGGAAAAGGAAATACATTAGAAAATTTCTCTTTACACAATGAGATTGATACCTACTTTAAATCATTGGAAAGCCAGTTTGTTGAATGCTAGAACTGAAGCCTGATACGATATGTTGGAATCATATACCTGGCACTGGAAGGGATGGGGGGAAACATAAGTTGTGCCAATGTCCTTGATCTTGTTTCATTTTTTCTCATGTTTGTACCTTCCTGGGCTTGTGCCATGGAGACTGTCCTTAGATTATTGAGCTGCTTTTCCCTTGCTGGCTTAAGACACTGTTCTCCAAAGCAAATTGCAATTTCCAGAAAATCTTTGCTATTTGAAAGCGTCTGAGTTGTTTTTTGTAGTGCTTCAGATGAGCTCCTCTAATGAAATATTTAGGGTTTTCTGGCCCATTATCTTCAATGTTTCTTTCCCTTTATGGGCAAACTTTTTATGGCTTTGGTCAGCTAGGAAACTTGCAGGCTAGATATAACTTCCTATTAAAGGAATTCTTTCAACATTATTTAATCTCACCTCTAAATTCAGTCTTGTTACCCTTTCTCATGCTTGGGTGAAAAGTAGCAACATGAGAAGACTCTCATTTATTTAAATCCTTTTGTCCATTTTCAGTGTTGCTGTGTTTTCTACCTTATTACAAACTAGTGTTGAACAATATTTTAAGTATTTGTTTGCCTGCTGGTATGCAACTAGGATTTGTTGGCACCCTGTATCAGCATCTTTTTGGAGTTTTTAAAGAGAAATAATGGCATTAAACAGTGGGGAGTTTTGGTAGAAATTTAATTTTGTAGTAATTAAAGATTAGCTCTTTGATAATGTGGACACCATTATTCATGGCACTATGGTGGTAAGAGTGATAAAGTCATTCTCCCGTATTACTCAGCATTTGAGTGATGTGTCTCGAAAGTGAGGAGCCAAGGAACTAATAAAAGTTTGTTTAAATAGCAAGAAGATTGGTGTCCATTTAGGAGCATTGAAAGGCTGAGTTAAAGCATGTAAGTGGAGGGAAGAATGGTATGCTTGCTGCTGGTATCAAAAATAGATTGACTCAAATTTGGTGTGATTATTTCCACAAACTGAGAAAGATAATGAAGTGAACATTACTTACAACTTAATCTTGCATTAAAAAGATTTAATAGGATGTGGATGTTAAATGTAAAGTTAAGTTTGTATTGTATCAATTCTTCAGTTTAGTTTAAACACAAGTAAAATGCCCCTTTTTTCTTGATAACAGCTCTGTTTTCTTCCTGACAGACATTGTATCATGTGAAAACTGAAATTTTTCCACCATTGGGGGCAGAGTATTGTAAAACAGGCTCACTCTGCTCTTTAGAGGTCTCAATCACCCGACTTGTTGGCCTCTCGGAGGTTGACAGAGATGAAGCATTAACAGAATCAGATGGGTATTGCACAACAAAACTGATGTATGAAGGTAAGAATGTTTTTCTTGAGCATATTGACAGAATTCCCCAGTAGTTTTGATAATGGCATCTGCCAGCCTTTCTATGGCAAATATTCTTCTGTTGTGAGTATAGCTGCTCAGTAAAGCAGTTTTCATTTTGATAAACTGAGAATTTTTATTTTTTTCCTCATTAATCCGTCTTCAAGTGGAATATAAATGCTGTTCAGACTGGATGGATACTTGCTTGTGGCCGAAATATGGTGCCTTTTGCATGTAGGCTGTTCTCTTACCTCACCCAGCTCTTCACTCACAAAACCTGGTGGGCTTTTAAAAGTTGCTAAATTACTGATTTTAAAACTGCTCTGAAACTATACCGAGGGTTCTCCATTTTTCAGATAAGATCTCTATAGTGTTTATTCTTCATTCTTACAGTTGTGGACAACAGTAGTAACTGGGCAGTCTGTGGAAAAAGTTCTGGAGTGATATCTATGCCTGTAGAAGCTCAAGCAACTCACAAAGTCCACATGGAAGTGATGCCGCTGTTTGCTGGATATCTACCTTTTCCCGATGTCAGATTGTTTAAATACCTCCCTCACCATTCTGCTCACTCCATGCAACTGGATGCTGGTAAAGCTCTCTTGACTACATAGCTACTTACAGAAATGATTTTGCTCTCCTGTGTTCTTATGTAGAGAGAAAAGCAAGGTGAGGAAGTGCGTTGACCAAGTACTCGGGGGTCTTTGTCACCTTCACTCACAGTTCTGATTGGAAACTTTAAAAATGTTGCTCTGATGGGAACTCTGAATTCAGGTTGCAGCCCTTAATCTGTGAGGAGGAATAATCAATGCATTGTCTTCTTATATTTCCTTTAAGGATTTTTGTGCAAATTAGTTGTCACTGGATTTATAATCAAGTTGAAACTATTTGATAACCCTCTAATCCTGTGGTTTCATTGTCTGTAAATTGCACATCTACTGTGTCTTCATGAGCTTTGAAATTTTTTCTCAGTTTTTGAAAGGACTGTACAAAATAAAAGAACTGCTGAAAATTTATGGTGCATAAACCAGATTAGATGAAGAGTTTAAATTGCCACAGCCACCCAGAGTATTTATCTGTGCTGTTGAGTAGTCCCAGCACTGTAGCGAGAATTCACTTGTGCAAGCAACTTATCATTTGCCAGCAGAGCTCTGGGAACTGCCAGTGTGCACCTTTCTAGCCTGTGGCAAATGCGAGGTAACGCTACTTAAATTTTCCTTAGAAACCAATATAATTCACTGTTACCTTTGCTGCTGGCCAAAAGCGTGCACAGACTGTTGCCTCAGCAGAGAAGATCAGTAACTGTTAATGTGTAGTAAGCTCACTGCATGTCTGAGCTCTGAAATAATTTTTAAATTATTTAATCACTCCATAGAATAAAACTGTGGGGTTTTTTTTTGTTTGTTTTAAATAGATAGCTGGATTGAAAACGATAACCTCTCTGTGGACAAGAATGTGGATGATCAAGCTGACAGCAGCAGCATAAGGAGCAGAGGTAGCTTGCATTCCGTGGCTAGCGGGGAACACAAAGGTTTGCCAATGCCCCGTCTGCAGTCCTTCTCGCCCGGTCAGGTCTTCAACTGCAGCACGGGTATGCAAATACTTGTCATTCCCAGCAAGGACGACCATGTTCTGGAAGTCAATATCACGTGACAACTCGGTATGAAAATAAGGAAAACAAACCCCACTAGAAACTGGATATGAAAGCACTTTAAAGGATCCTGACCTGATTAGTCTTTGTTGTAACATTCTAACTCTAAGGAGACCTATGGCACTCGACGCGTACTGGCCATGGAAGCACCAGACAATTGTATCAATTTAAATGTACAGTGGAGCTTGTGTCAGCTAGTTTATATTGCCACTTTAGTATGTTTTGTGTAAGCTATTGGGTTTCCTCCCTTCGGTCACATCCTGCATCACAACACAGGGCAACAAAAACGACAAATCCAAATATTTGGACCACTTCTTTATTTTTTTGTCTGGCAGCTGAGAGGTTCGTTTCATGCTTCCTACATATTTTAGAATTTAGAGCTGGATGATATAATTATCCACAGCTTGGATTTTTATGGAATAATTTACAGGCTTTTCCACACACGTGCCAGAAACACAACAGAGCGTACGACAGCACATTCACCGGTGTAATAGTTGCTTTTCTGGGGTTTTTTGTTGGTTTATCATTGTTAATTCCTGCCATTGCAATTTTTTGTTAAACTTCCATCGTTTGCACACTTAGATGCATGGAAGAGCTACTGCTATAAACAATCTTAACTGAACAAAATTCCTTTATTTTCTGAGGCTTTCTCCTTCACAGAGTAGACACTGTGATGTCACATATTATATGATTTTTTTGGGGGTGGGAGTTGGGTCATACTCTTGCATAGTTCTTACCAAAGAAAGATGTTGATAGAATTTAATAATAAATTATTTGGCTTCTTGAGTTCCCAGATTAATTTCCTTTATTACCATTTCTAAGTGGCTTGGTTTGCTGCCCCGATTTTTAAATTGGGGCACAAATTTCAGTAAGATGTGATACTTGAACAGTCAACGTTTCATCATAAAGGCTTAGTGTAATTATTACTGATTAGAGGCCAGACTTCCGCATTCATGATGGAAGAAAGAGGTTGGTTTGATATAGGAAAGCTTGCAGATGTAGAATAATTGTGAAGCAAAGTTAAAACATGTAACTTAAAGAATTTCATTATTTATATCGGAAATGTAAATACAAAAAACTGTAAAAAAAAAAAAAAAAAGGTGTAATTTTTGTGAATGTTGCAAATCCACCTGTGACTGGAAAAATTACAACTCTTTCTGATGTCCTGCTTCTGATATTAAAACTTGTGCATTTAATGTGAGAATGACCTTTTCTACTTGCAGCTCGATAATGGTGCGTTGTCAACAGACTCCACAGAGGAAACCTGTCCCATATCAAATACTTGTTGGTAAAGCTAAAGTGAGGAACTGTGCATTAAACAAGTTCATTGCTGTTATTTTTTTTCTAAACTCAGGTTCTGCTAAATTATAAAGGGGAAGAAAAAAAATAAACCCGTTTCCCAAAAAGAATCGCAATGAAGTTGAAAAATTAATAGGCACCCCACATTGCTCTAAACATTTTTTAAAATTATTTTTTATTTTAAAAAAACCAGTATGTCTGAAGAGATGTATAAAGTAGACCTGCTAGCTGAAAAATGTTCTTGTTATGCATCTTCTTTCTGTGAAGGAATGCCCTTTCTCTGTGGAAATCATACCATTTTACTCGGGATAAAACCCAAAGCATCATTTAGTGCGAATGACTGCTGGGATTCTTTGACTGGAAAAGGTGACGAGTTAGTGACTTTGACGCTGCAGGTATTATAAATCAAGTCCATTTTCATGGTTTGCTATTAAAAATCATTTTTCACATTGTTCTGTAATATACTGTTAGATTAAACACATTGTACTAAGATTGTTTAATGAAATTGTAAGCGTTACAGTTCTAAATATACATGTTTTAAAAAGAAATCAACCTCTCTGCCGCCGTTTAAAGGAGTAATTCTTCCCGTCGGTTGTAGCCGCAGCTGCCCTCACGGTATATACCGGTCAGCAGGTAACGGAGGGGCGGGGTTGAGGGGCGCGGTCGAGGCCGTGCCCTCGGCGAGACCCTGCCCCGGGGCTGCCGCTTTCTGCAACACAACCCCCGGGGGGGAACCCGCCTCCGGGTGCTGCCCTTGGGGTTTCGAGCAGCCCCACCGCCTGCGCCCCGGTCTTTGTTCGTACTCCCAGCGTCCCGGGAGTCGCGGACAGAGCAGACGGGGCGGCAGCGGCGCCAAGGAGCGGGGAAGCGGCACACGGAGCACACCGACCGGCCTCCTCCGCGGGGCCCATCTTCCCGGCCGCGCCTCCCGCCCCTCGGCCGCGCTCCCGCCCCTTCTCCCGGCGCATGCGCGGGACTCTCCCCG
>VZZY01011598.1:19398-40959 GCA_013400335.1 Eurystomus gularis
CCCGAGCCCCTGCTGCGCGGCGTGGGGGTGCCGCTCTCGGGAAGAGTTTCCCTTCCCAAAATGTCCTGCAGAGTTCCTCGTTTAGCATTGAAAGGTAGAAGCCCGCCTCGGTAACTGTTGAGGTGACGCACGGTGCAGATTTTCTCTGGGGAGAAAGAGCCTTACGCTTTAAAGGTGTGTTTTAGCAACAAAGAGGAGGAGAAACTACTTTATGTAGTTAGATTCTTTGTGTGCTTCTGTCTTGTATCGTCTGTTGTACATCGCGGAGCCTAGGCTGTTATCAGCCTTTCCCTATAGGCCGTAGTTGTGATTCACAGAATCATTGCGGCTGGAATAGACCTCCAAGATCATCAAGTCCAGCCTATGACCCAACACCTCGACATGGGCTAGACCATGTCACTAGGTGCTCTTTCCTTAAACACCCCCAGGGATGGGGACTCCACCACCTCCCTGGGCAGTCCATTCCATGGATTGATGCTAGTTATGCCAGTATTTTGGTCAGGAGCCTATCTGTTACACAGTTGGTGTTTATGGGAATGTGACAGCTAAGGAAAGGCATAGGGGTTTTACGCCTAAGTTGGTTCAGTGGCTTTAACATAACTATCAAACCATATTTCAGTGATACTGAGGATGATTGTTATTTCTACATCCTTGTACCCAGTTGAGTGTTTTGTCTTTTTCTTGCAGTAATAAGTGTGAAACTTTCCCACTAGCTACACGGCTCAATATTGTGTGCGTGGGGCTCTCTCCAGATGGAAGTCTTGCCATTTTAATTGATGAAGGTACTGTCATAAATGAGGTCTTTTTAAAATAAAATAATTTCTCCTTAAGAGGAGGAAGTCTGTATTGCTAGGTACTCAACCTTAACACAAATTAGACGTGTTCTGCTTTAAAAATTATGTTAGAAATTCTGGGGAAGATTTCTTTATTTACAGAACTTTAAATTCTCTGAACAAGTTCTTTTTGATAATGACTTGTAATTCTTGAAAATGTCTTGAAAAGTTTCTGAGGAGATACTCGTTCTGCCCTTGAAAGAAGGAAACTAAGCTTGCTAGGGTTAAGGTTTCTTTGGGAACTCGATTATTTGCATGACCCTTCTTTTTCTGCCCTGACAGAGGGAGCTGCCTTGCTTGTGAGTTTGACTGGGAAATGTGTCATACATCGCTTTTATTTTCACAAGCCAGTTCACAGTGTCAGCTTCTCCCCTGATGGCAAGTAAGTAAAATGTGCATGCTTTAGAATGAAACAAGAAAAATTACCCCATAAACCAGCTGTAATTATGAAGACATTCTGTCCAATCTGGGAATGATACCTATTGATTAATGTAGGGGAGATTTTGAGCTGATCAGGGTCACTTTGAAAAGTTGAGGGTGGAAGAAAAGAGGAAGAGCAAAGCCTTGGAAATAGATACTAGCAGGAAAGTTGCCTGTCACAGACGTTGTCTATGGTGGGACTCTTTGAAGATTTGCTGTGTGTCTGCACTCTGTAGCTAAGGTGAAAGAGCCCATGGTGGGGGACAATCAGTGCTGCAAAGTTGCATGATGGCACTTGTGGTGGTGCGGTTTCACTGCTGGCTTGGGTTTATCTAAGACAACTGTGCAACTGAAAGAGGCGGTTCTCTGGATCGAGAGCTTCTTTTCATGTCCCTTATATGGGGCAGATCTACAGTGTAGCAACATAAATGTTAGAAGCCTCAGAAGGGTGGAAGGAAAAAGTACAAAGTTTCCCTTTTGGCAGCATTCTGCAATTGGACTGACTTGAAGTAATCTTGAATGACTTTTTGCTTGAAAGTTGGAGTCAATTCTGTGTTAGGGAATTTTCCTGGGAACAGGACCAGATTAAAGGGGTCCAGATGCTTTGTGTGTCTGAAAGTGGCCAATTTTTGGAGCTGAAGAAAGGTTTGAAATAGAATATCCTGTTTTGAATGTCTTAACTTTTCCTTCCTTTGTGAGAATTAGAGAATAAGTATTTCATTATTCAACTTAAGTGATTTTTACTGAAGGTCTTCTGTCTTATTGGGGGATAATACCAATCTGCAAATAACTTTTTCATTTAAAAGCAGTGCATATTTATCATTTCAGTAACACAGAAACATTTTAAATGTTGTTTTGTTTCCTTGTATTGCAGTCTGTACTGCACAATTGTTTGCTTTAACAACTCGGTGTGCAATTATGCTTTTTTTCCTCTCCAAATGACAGGAAATTTGTGATTACAAAAGACAACCTTGCCCTTATGTACCATGCTCCTGGGAAGAAACGAGAGTTTAATGCGTTTGTTTTAGACAAAACTTACTATGGTCCATATGATGAAACAACTTGTATTGACTGGACTGATGATTCCAAGTGAGTTGTTCAACTAAAGCGCTGTCTATGTGCTCACGTTGTTAGTATTTGTATGCATGTTACAGTCTGTTTCGTTTGCTCTGAAGTATTGTACTAGCTTCAAAAATTCTTTTTGGCTCCTGTGTTTCTCTTTGTATCTTGAACTTAAAAAATACAATAAGGCAGACAAGAAGGTATAAAATATGCAGGGATCAACAGTGGATGCTTGCTTGAAAATGCCTCGTTATCCGTAAAAGGAACGTATCTTAGGAATGTGAGCATGACTGACCTCTTAAACGTATTTAATCCCATCTACCTTTGCTAGAATTTCCAACCTCAGTTTACAACTCTGTTGTGAGTAAAATTACTTTTAAAGTGGTGACCAGTGTCTTCCTGCTCAGAATGTTCTCCACCCAGTGAAAAGTTTTGCAAACCAGTGGTCTAATTCAAATTGCCTTTTCTTTTGTAGATGTTTTGCAGTTGGGAGCAAGGACATGTCTACGTGGGTGTTTGGAGCAGAGCGATGGGCAAACTTGATCTACTACTCACTTGGAGGGCATAAGGATGTAATAGTAGCCTGCTTTTTTGAAGAGAACAGTCTAGATGTATGTGTAATCACACAACGTTCTTGAATTTTAATATTAAGATAGTTGAAGCAGAATCTTATCTGTAGACAAGGATACCGGCTCTTTTGATATCTCAGTGTTTAGAAAATTCATAACTAATATGTCTTTTGACTCCTCTGCTGTGAATGGAAGTTTACAATTCCATGAACATTTGAAGAAGTAAGCTTTAAAAGGGGAGTAAGTTATTCAAAGTTGCTCGCCCCAAAAGTTACAGTTTTAAATTGGAAAAAATTGATTAGCTGCAGTGCTAACTGGTAATCAAATTGCCTTCAGTCTTTTAAAATATTATCTGAGGTCAGGTAAAGTAAATCACCAGTTCTCAGAACAAGTGAATTTTCTACATCAATGCACCTCAAATTCTAGAGGATTAAGTAATGTGTTAGCCTGATGACAGAGTGCAGACTTGCTAACCCTTCTGCAAGTCTATATTCGTGAGAAGACAGCAGGGTGCAGAACATAGGTATTACACAATAATCATACATTTCTGTGTTTGTATTCTAGTTGTACACAATTAGCCAGGATGCAGCTCTGTGTGTGTGGCAGTGTGATACAGAGCTCGATGGTTTGAAGCCCATGCCACCTAAAGATGCAGCTAGGGAAGAGAATGCAGAAAAAAATGATGAAGAATTTCTTGAAGAGCCAAAGGGGGAAGAAATTCACGGAAAAGCCAATCCAAGTGAAAAAGAGACTAGAAATAAGGTTAAATATTCACGTGTTGCAAAGTAAGTGATTTTCAGTTTTCTGAAGACAGAGTTATTATGGGGATTTACTATATTGGGCTTATTTCACCCTTTATCACTCATTCAAAGCAGTATAAAACTCTGCCTAGGATTTAGGAGTTTGCCATAGATCTAATTTTAAATAGTTTTGGTGGAACATCTGTTTGTCTTGACTGTATGAAGGGTAGTACCTTTGAGAGTAACAAGTCAGTGTAATTTTAATAATATAAGAAATACTGACTTAAGGTCTGCATGTCGTCTTGTTTGAAACTCAAAAAGCATAATGGGAGATCATTAGTACAATATCCTCTTGAGTTCTTGCAAGAAGAGATCGGTTGACTTCAAGAGGGGACAGCTGCATTTGATAACGATAGCTCATCAGCTTCTTCAGGGAACTGCTTGGACATGGCTTCCTGGAGGATCTCCCTATCTCTTCATATCAAAGGAGACATGGCTTGCAAAGAAAATCCACTTTTAAGAGTCACAGTGTTTAGCTTTGCTTGAAGAAGGTTAGCATTCATAGGCAGTCTCTTGTCAGTGGAGTGAGGCAGAGATGGGATGCATGTAGGGACCTCTTAGGGACACCTGACATCAGGCTCCTGCTCTCAGTCTCTCTGACTGTAAAGGAGGTGTAAAGAAAGTACCCTACCCCAACCCAGGCTGGGATTAGCCTTTGTGAGCATCACTTCCAGACTGAAGAAATTTGGAGTATACAACTGTTGGATAACATTCAGATGCTCTTTCATTTGATGGTCATGTGTGGTTTTCTTTTTAATTCCAGTAAGAGAGATAGCTGCAAAGAAACTGAAAACCTTCACTAGGCAGGTAGTATTTACAACTCTTGCTTCACTTCCTTACTCTGTAAGAGGACTCGCTTATAGAAGGATAGCCAGTGAATTCATGAGAGCCATCTATATTGGCATTAGATGATCAAAAGGAAATGCACGGTGCAGTTCCTCTGAGGTTAACTTTTAATCTCCTTCATTCATGTGATCAGGTGTCACTTCTGATAATCACGTACTGCAGCAGCTGTAGACACTGAGGAAAAGAACTAGCTTTTGCTAGCTATTTAAAGTGCATATACTTGGCCGTTTTTGGAACTATGGCTTTCTAGTTTTATTGTAGGATACCTCGATCAAAATATTTGATATATATTGAAAGGCAGCTATAACAGCATACTTTTCTTTTGCATTCAGTATGATTATTTCTTTGATGCCAGGTATTTTTTCAATAAAGAGGGAGATTTTAATAACCTGACATCTGCAGCCTATCACAAGAAAACACACCTTTTAGTCACTGGTTTTGCCTCTGGAATCTTTCACCTTCATGAGCTTCCAGACTTCAATCTGATCCACTCCCTGAGGTAAGCTATGGGGTTGTCATCGTTGTTTGGTTTGGTTTTGTGTGGGAGATACATTTTGGGTGGGGGCTTTCTTGTTTGTTTGACTGAGACCACACCATGTTCAGTAGTGAAGGATGAATAATCAGAGCACAAAACTCTTAAAATATGAGTATCTATTTAGTATTGTAATTTCTGGAAAGGCAGAGTCATCATTAGACATGTCATAAATACAGTACAGCTCCCTTCCATAGCTTATGCAAAATTGAGGTCTGAATGAGGAACTCCTCAGCAGTTGCTGGCTAGAGATTTCTTCAACGCATTGGACTTTGTTGTCAGTTTCTTTGTAAAAAATAAAGGTAGTCTCTGAAAAAAAGTTCTACATATATAAAATTATCTATAAATTGTCTCTAACTTGAAAAAAATGTTATTATTTTCCGTTGCCGTATGACGCTGGCTAAAGAATGCAGAATTTTTCCCTGTACTTTTTTTTTCCTTGAATGTGGGGAATTTTACTCTTTGCTGGCAAGTACATTTTTGTTTGGGATGTAGATACTCTGTCTTCATTCCAAGTAAGGCAATGTTATATGGTTTATGGTTTTGAGTATAATAAAGGAAATAATTTGTATGTGGCTTTTGACATGGTACAGAAATTTTTGGTAAAGCAATCAAAGAACTTGCTTGAACAGAGGCAATAAACCCTAGATTTGAAGTTTTATTACACAAGGCATGAAAAAGCAAGTTTGTTTATTGGGTAATTCTCTTACTTCAGTATTTCAGACCAGAGAATAGCTTCTATTTCTATCAACTGTACTGGTGACTGGATTGCCTTTGGATGTTCAGGTTGGTAGATTTTTGTGGTCTGTCTTCATGGAAAAATGAAAATTCCTCTTGCTTGTCTTGACTCCAAATTTTAAAGTTTTGTTAATAACTTATAGTCTTATCTCTATAGTGTCTAGATATAGCAAAGCAAGTATCACTAAACAATTGTTCCTTACAGCATTCTTGTGATTCAGGAAAATTTTGTTGACAAAGGAAGAAAATACATCTTTTATATATGAAAACTAACAGCATTTGGCTAAAGCCCATATGTCTTCTAGTTTATTATATACTTTCATTCAGGGCCCAGTCTTCCTTCTTCGCCACTTGTTTCACGTCCCATTTTACAAAGCTGCCTGGATATTCCAGCATTCCCACCTAATCCCTAATGGTTTGCACAGTAACCAAGATTATACCCTTTATATCCGGCGCTGCTTTTCTTTCCAGCTCATTTATCAGCTGGTTGATCGCATTACTGTTGTAGTACTGAGAGTGTTAATCCAAGTAACAGGGCCAGGCTGAGGAGAGTTGCCTCGAACTTACAAAAGGGAAAAGGCTTTTGTTAGGATTGGTAGATGTATAGTGCAACCTGTCTGCATCAACCTTTCCTTTTTTTACATGTTGATTGCAGTTCTGTGTCTTGTGTTTGCAGGGTCATTGTATTCATGGTTCTGTGTAATCTCTCTTATGCATCCACAGGTTTGGGTCAGCTCCTGGTATGGGAATGGCAAAGCGAGTCCTACGTGCTGAAGCAGCAGGGACATTTCAACAGCATGGTTTCATTGGCGTATTCTCCAGATGGACAATACATAGTAACTGGAGGGGAGGATGGGAAAGTAAGTGAAGCAGTAGTACTGAAGTGTGAACTTAAGGCTTAATAACGTAGTAAGCAGCTCAAAGTTCCATTTTATGTAGGAATCTCTGATACTGTAACTGATACATACTTTTCTTAATACGAAGTCACTTTTTTTTGTCCTCACTTTTCTTAAATGTTTTGATTTTTCTCCCTAGAGCATATATATTTTGATATGTTGTTACTGGTATCCTCTACAAATTGCGTCACTTAAACTTTTTAGCAGATAATATTTTAATTATTATAGATGCAGTCACCATAAACTCAAAAGGATCTAATTCATCAAATGTTATTTCTCTGCATTTGTGGTGCTTTCATGATGATGGGATGAATAAACTTCAGTCACCCAAATTCACAACCTTTTAATAGTTGGCTTTGATGTGAAATTAATTTAAAATTATTTATAAAAATGCAATTACTGAACAGATTTTTCTGAAATGTACCATTCCAGAAGCTTGTTATTTGAAAGAGAAATTAGCTTCTCATGGATGACTTGTATTGAAATGATAGTGTATGTGTACAGGTACCTTTATTTTTTTTTTTGAACAGATGTTTTGTAGAATAATTCCACAATCTTTTGGCACTTAAATGGGACAAAGATAGTATCTTACTTCATATCAAAACTTCTGAATGCTGGAAAAAAAACCCCGATGCTTTATGGTTTCTGCCATCTGGATTCAAAATTGACCAAACCCCAGAAGTCTCAAACTGCAGATAGCTAAATGCATAACATTTTTGTTTGGGGAAAAAGAAAAAATAACCTGAAATATCATCTCAGTTGTAACTTCTGGAACAGCTTCACAGCTGGTTTTGAACTTGACACTTGTCTTCTCTGTGGACAACACAATGCTTGGCAGCCCAAGATGCTCACAAAGTGCTGTAGCTTTCCTTGAAACTTAGCTTTGTTTCAACATTTTTTTGTCTGTTTCCACTTAGATTTTCATGTTGTATGTGCGTCTTTAGGGATTTTGCTGTGGCCCATTTCCCTCACTGGCACAGAATTCCTTACTGGTAGTATTGAAAGTCACGCTATTGCAGAGTTCTAGGACTAATTTTTCTTTCCTCTTCTACCTTACCCATACCTTCTCTCTGAACTGATGATGGAGATTCCAAGAAGGGTTTTCTTGTCTCTCTTGCAGGTGAAAGTGTGGAACACTTCAAGCAGCTTTTGCTTTGTCACTTTTACAGAACATAATAGTGGCGTAACTGCTGTAACTTTTACTTCCAATGGTTATGTCATTTTGAGTGCTTCCCTAGATGGAACTGTGCGTGCTTTTGATCTACACAGGTAAATTTTATAAAGCTTTTGTGTCTCAATTAGTCTTCAGCTTCCACTCCTCCAAAATACAGCAAACTGCTGATTGCTTGTTTCAAGTCGAAGCTGCGCAAATGCGAGTACTGCTTCGTTAATGTTTGTTTCAGCCTTTGATTCAAATTTAGATAGTAATTAGGAATCCTGTCACTCCATCCAGTTTCTGTGAAGAAAATTCTTCCAGAATTTTCTCAGAGAAGCTGGAAATCCAGTAAGATCATTGTGTGGCTGTACTACTCCCATGGGGAGAAGGCACCTGTCTAACAGAATGTTACCGTTTTAGTGGTTGAGCCATTCTAATACAGGTGTGTACAAACCTGGATGTGTAAACAAGCCCGTGTTTTCTACAGAATGGACATAGGCTACATAATAGAAGAAAGCTCTTCTGAGTATTTGTGGCTGCTATTTCTGCAGAGTTATTAATACCTTTATTTTGAATCTTGGCATCATGCTGAGGCATTGCATCTAATTTTATGCAAAGAATATTTTTCTGTAGATAGCTTAAAAGACTGTACAACTAAAATTAAATCCTTGTAAGAATACATTCACAAAACAAATGTTTAAATCTACCTAAAATGTTCTTATAATTTATTTTCACATTTACAACAGATACCGCAATTTCCGTACCTTTACATCTCCACGACCAAGCCAGTTCTCTTGTTTAGCTGTGGACTCCAGTGGTGAGATTGTGTCAGCTGGTTCCCAGGATTCCTTTGAAATATTCATCTGGTCAATGCAGAGTGGAAGGCTGCTGGATGTAAGGACCTACCATGTTGGAGAGCTTGAATTTAAAACATAATGTGGATTGTGATGATACTAAGTAACCTTATCAGAGGGCTTCAGTACATCATAAGCGTTATACTCAGTAACCAGAGCTACACTGTGTTGTTCTCAGCAATTTTTGATTTATTGCATGAAGCCTATCCTGGATTTATGTGGGAAATAGTTTTTAGAATTTTTGAGTGATGAGCTCTTTCTAGCTTATGAAGTAACACCAGTATTGCTGAGTGTTACAAGTATTGACATGGGCGTTAGAGTCTTTCCTGCAGTAGTTGTTCAGAGATGTTCTTTTCTACATATTTCCTGCAGGTAATAAAGAAGTTGTAGGTGCTGTCCTAAGATCCTTACAGATTCTGTGGACAGTTTTGCTGGAGCAGAGCAGGGGTACAATTTCTGGTGTAGAAGATTTTTATTGTGTAAGGCAAGAAAACTGTAGTTACATCCCCACTGTCTAGCTGCTAGTTTGAAATGCATTCTCCTCAGAGCAGAGGTAATAAAAGAGGGACACACTACTTCTGAGCAAAACAAACTCATTTGCTGTTTTCAGTTCTTAAGCATTAATGTACCTCTTGTACAAGTAGATGAACTCAGTGATTCCTGGATTTAATTTGGCATAACTGTTGAATGCAGGTCACTATAATAACTCTTATGCTTTAGAGTTTTGAGTTTAGTTTCTTTCCTTGATTTCTTTCAAGAGGAGTAGGAGCTCCATGCGATAAAAATATGTATTACTCTGCTTCACAGTTCTTATTAGTGTTTATTCGTAAATGTTTTCAGCTGCAGGACATACTGAAGAGCAATGACTTGCTTTTTCACAGCTGGCCTGATTGTTCTGATGGCAGTGAGGGGATGTGCACTGTACTCCTAAGTCTTGGTCTCTGAAGAGACTGTGTGCATGCATAAATGTGGTTATAGATGCCTATGCAGTATTTTTTTTTAAACTTCTGAAAATAAAAAGTTGAGAATCACTGCTATGTATCATGTCACATGTCCAAAAGTGATCTCAGGTGGGTATGGATAAGTTAGGCATTATTTCATTGCTATATTTAGAGTTTACTGAATGCAGACTGCATGAATTGCAGTTATTTTCACCTAATTCCGTGTTACCTTTTCTTTAATTAGATTTTATCAGGTCATGAAGGCCCCGTCAGCAGTTTGTCCTTTAACCCAATGAAATGTGTTCTAGCTAGTGCCTCTTGGGATAAAACTGTCAAGTTATGGGATATGGTGGACAGCTGGAGAACGAAGGAGACACTAATACTGAACTCAGATGGTAACCTTTATTTCATCCTACGTAAATGTAAAAATACTATCAAAAGTATTTCAAGAATGAACAACAGAACATGTCAAATACAGACAGACTTACTCTTGGCAATGAAACCCAAAAGCTGAGATAGTTCTCTGTAGCGCTTTAGTTAACAGTGCAAGAAATCTTTTTGATTTAATACTAAATCTAGCTTCATAGTTAGTTGTGTTGTCCAGAGAAAACATACAGTCATAATTGCTACTCTTAAGCTCTTTCTGGTAGTTGAGATAAGATCCTAGAAGAGTATGGGGTACTTTCTTAGAAAAAGATCTGACTGCATTTTTAACTGTTAATTAAATTCTTTGCAGTTCTTGTTGTTGCTTTCCGTCCTGATGGCAAGGAGCTTGCGGTTGCAGCTTTGAATGGACAGATAACATTCTGGGATCATGAAAATGCAATCCAGACTGGCTCAATTGAGGGAAGGCATGATCTTCAGATGGGAAGGAAGGAGCTTGATAAAATAACTGCCAAACAAGCGGCTAAGGGAAAGTAAGTAAATGAGATTGCAGTGAAAAGAGGGTGCCACACTGGCTTTTGCTTTTGAATTTTGTCTTTCTCTCTCCTCGCGCGCTCTCTCCTCGCGCGCTCTCTCCTCGCGCGCTCGCTCTCTTTTCTCTTTTCCCTCGCTCGCTCTCTTTTCTCTTGTCCCTCGCTCGCTCTCTTTTCTCTTGTCCCTCGCTCGCTCTCTTTTCTCTCGCTCGCTCTCTTTTCTCTCGCTCGCTCTCTTTTCTCTCGCTCGCTCTCTTTTCTCTCGCTCGCCTCTCTCTCTTTTCTCTCTCTCTCTTTCATGATTTTGAAGTGCATCCACTTTTCAAATATTTTTATTTCTGGTGTTGAATTTTAAAAGGCTACCTGACTTGACATCTGGATGGATCCTTTTTATCTTTTGCTATGTTCACCCACAGATCAGCATTCTATTAGTCATCTGTTCTTTTTTATTGGTTATAAACTTGGGTTGCCAACATAATATTAAGCTTCTCATGACAAGTTGTTTATTGACTAAATGTGATAGATACTTGTACATACATAAGTTATCCACTTAAATCTATTAGTGTGTAGAAACTGTTACATTTTTTTTTAAATCTAAGCATGCTGTGAGTTACACATTGCTATGCATGTGAAGCAGTGTTTTCAAAGCAAGTCAAATTTGTGTGCTGTCCAAAAGTGTAATATAAAGTGATTTGTTTAATTCTTCTTTCTTTCCCTTGACCCCTCTATTTTTTTTTTCTCCTACTCAAAATGAAAAAAGAAAACCATGACTTTTTGAAAAAATAGTTGTTGTTTGGTTTTTTTTTTTTGTGGTGAGCTCTCAACTATCTCTTTAAAGCATGCCATAACATTGTTTTTTCTCTAGCTCCTCTGACCATCCTTAGTGTCGTGTAGGGTGTAGCTGAGAGCTCATTCATTGAGCTGAGACTCAGATTCAGAAGTATGGAAGTACTTCAGAAAACTGCTCAAAGTTCTAAATTGTTGATTCATATTAAGCACAAAGTACTTGCTTGTGGTAAATGATTTTGTGTGTTAAGGATGTATCATGTGAAAGAGGATCTCCACTTTTTCCATGGAATGATTATTCTTCTGTGTCTTCATGCTGTAGTCATGTCTTAGCTTGGAAGTAGAAGTGAAATTAACTACTTTATCTTTTCCTTTACTAGGTCTTTTACTACTCTGTGTTACTCAGCAGATGGTCAGTCTATTCTGGCAGGCGGATTGTCAAAATTTGTCTGTATATATAATGTCAAGGAACAGATTCTTATGAAAAAATTTGAAATCTCATGCAACTTCTCCTTAGATGCAATGGAGGTATGTGACCACAAGAGTCAGGTCTTTTCATTCCCCCACCCCTGCAACACTTTGGTTTGGGTACAACATCTTGTTAAGTGGGATTCATTAATGTTTTTTTAAGCACAGGTTCATTTTCTTGGTTTTGTGTAGGAGAGTGGTACAGAAATATTTGTCAGAAAACAGAAGTACTTCCTGATACTTGGCTAACTAAAGTCTTGCCAGGTTGCAGCGTGTTTGTATTGAATGAGCGGAACTCTTAAGTGTAGTTAAGTCAGTTGGCATCTAACTTAGAATTGAAGAGAACATTTATATTATTGATATTTTGTACTGAGGTAATTTTCCGTGGGTGTCAGTTGCTTGTGTTAGCAAAGAAATGAAGCATTTTATTGTGGACACAGAAGAGCATCACTGACCTTTACAAACGTGGTTTCTGAATACTGTCAAATGCAAAATTAAATTCTTTTAAAAGTGAAGCGAAGATAAAAAGCATGAGAAAGAAAATTCCAGTAACCCTTCTTAACATCCCCTTACCTGGAAGAATGATGATTGTTCCAATGTTCATGTTAGGCTGTGTTTGACTGTGGTTCCAAGTCTATTTCTTTGACAACAGAGGCTTGTGAAGCAGCCTTCGTTTCTCTGCTGCCCTCTGTTGTGCTAGCATAGCTCAACACTGTGGTTCAGTGCGGCTTAAAAGAATATCAGAAGTGAGCCACCTGGAGAAGAATCCTGGAAAGGATGAGTGTTTATAAATGGAGGGCAGGGAGGTCTCTAAAACATCATTTGCAGAGCTGTCTGGCTCCACAGCCCTTGCGTGAGCACAGCACAGTTACGGAACCCGAAGGGGAGGAAGGTAGGGCTGCATCTGAGTAAACAGCATCTTTTAAGTAGAACAGCATTATAATAATAAGAAAGCACAGTCTAAACTGACTTGTGCCATTCTGAGGCCTTAAGATTGAAGCAGCACGATTCTCACCTGTCGGACACTGTTGCCTGCTGTCTTGAAATTGTCCGTTTTCTCCATGCTTCTGGAGAAGCTCTTGGAAGAAAGTGCAAGGAAATAATCACTAGATAACTCCTGAATGCTGTGGGGAATTTTCAATTAACACAGATGTTTGAGGGGAGATGCAGTGCAGTGAATGTTGCTTACATGTTTTTTCTAGGAGTACTTAGATCGGAGAAAAATGACTGAGTTTGGCAGCATGGCTCTGATTGATGAAGGGGCTGGAGATGAAGATGGTGTTGCCATTCCTCTTCCTGGAGTAAAAAGAGGTACAGCTTTTGACTTTGCTGTCATGTTGCTAATTTTACATGGATCAAAACCTTTGACGCAGAGTCAATACCAGATAAGAAGAATTTGAATTGTTCAGCTCATTTTAAAGTTAGGTTTACCTGAATGTTCTGTAGCCACAGCGATCTGTTACACAAGTGTTCAGCTGATGTATGGGTGAGTCCCTTTGCATAGTAGAAGTAACAGGAAACAGGAGATGCTGTGGTCTTCTGGATGTGGAACCCAGCAGTCCTGATTTAATTTTGAAAGGGCAAAATACAGTCCCACTGCTTCTGCTGGAGGAACTCTTGGATGTGGAGCATCCCTTACTTACTCTGTCTCTAAGCCTGCCGGGCTTTGGCATGTTCCACATTATTTTAGACTTGATAGCTATACCATGAACTTTTGGTGAATATATTAAAATCACTTCTAAACTTCTTTTTTAGGTGACATGAGTTATCGACATTTTAAACCAGAAATAAGAGTGACTTGCCTGAGATTCTCTCCTACAGGTGAGTATTGACAATTAATTAAGGCTTTTTTTTATTCCATATGAAGCAAGCAAAAGAGTAGACCATTGGAGGAGTAATAATGAAGAACAAATGCCTCAGAGATGGTCTCTTCAGATGCTACACATGGCTGCTAGGTTTGTAGTCTAGTTTCTTGTGCAGTGTACATTACTTTCAGCTGGTATTTTTTTATAAGCTATGTCATTGCTGACAGGCCAATCAATGATGCATGGCTTTCAGTCCTATCCACTTCTTGTGAGAAATGAGGAGTCATCTATCATTACTCTTGTATTCCCATACTAGGAACCCCAGCTTTGTTCTTAAATATTGTTTCTTCGCTTCTAGGACGAAGCTGGGCAGCCACCACCACAGAGGGTCTTCTTATCTATTCGCTGGACTCTGGGCTAATTTTTGATCCTTTTGAGCTGGATATTGATGTCACACCCAGCAATATACACAAAACACTGCATCAGAAGGAATACACTATGGCTATCATAATGGCCTTCAGGCTAAACGAAAAAAAATTAATTCAGGAGGTCATGGAGGCTGTACCTAGCAATGAGGGTGAGTAGATCTTCTATGAAATTTGGCTTAGCTAGGATGTAAGCAGAGATGTGTAAGCCAAATAAGTTGAGGTGTAAAGGGCAGAGTTTAGCTCTTGCAGAGGGAGTATAACATTGATATTGAAGGACTTTCTACAGTAGCTGAAGACTAAAGAGGAAGAGATGATGTTTTGTAAAAAAAGTAGACTTTTAAAGTGTTTGCTTATGTTTAATTTTACCGGTCTACTGCATGCTCATCTAGTGTCTTCTGAACATGGAATTTGGTAAGGTCTGGTAAAGTTTTTGGATGCCAGTTCTCAGAAGCAGCTGATGTTATAGAGGCACAGTGAGTTTAATATGAGTTCGAACATGACTGAGCAGCGTGCCTGTGTGATGAAGGCAGTTAACCAAATACTAAGATGCATTATCAAGGGTGTAATCAGCAGATTGAGGAAAGTGGTTAGTCTTCTCTGTTGAGAGCTTGTGAGACCGTGTCAGGAGTACTGTGCCTAGCTTTGGGCTCGACAGCGCAAGAAAGACATTGATACTCTGGAACATCTGGTGGAGGGTTTGGAAAATAATGGGAGGGCCAGCGTGCATGACAGCTGAGAGGCTTAAGAGAACTGGGTTTGTTCAGTCTGAGAAGGGGAATATCTCTACTGTCTTCAAGTGCCTCAGTGGGATGTTAGAGGGTAGAACCAGACGTGGAGTTGCACAATGATACAAGAGGCAACAGATCTCTTGCAACATGGGAAATTCCAACTAGATATTAAAAACAGTAATATTATGTTGAGGGTAGTCAAATAGTGTGACAGGCTGACAAGGGAGGTAGTGGAGCCTCCATCATTGGAATTGTTCAGCACTCAGTGGGATAAAGCTCTGTGCCAGCTGCTCTAAATTAGTCTTGCTTTGGACTGCCAAAATTTGGAGCAACTCTGCGAATGTCAGCCCTTAGAAGTTCTGATGATTTTTTTTCCTTTAGTTAAAATGTTTGTTAAATTCATCCCTCTAAACAAATGTAAATATTGTTCTTATAAAGAGTTGTGTTCACACAAACCAAACAGATTATTAATTAAGTGCCAGGGTCTTTGTAACAAGAGACAAATGCTTTCACAATTGTGACATCAGAAACAAAAGGAACAGGTAAAATGTCACTTGACTTTGGAGGACATTTACTGAAGTAATTCTTTAGCATCCTTTTCATCATTTTGATAACTAATGTGCACAATCATTAGCTATATATGGTGGACACGCCCTTAAAAATCAACTTTCAGTAACACATTCTACTTAATTTTGTAACTCCATTAACAGTTCCATCATATCAGTTTTAAAAAGTATTTTCTTACCTTTGTCTCGCTTGTCACCCCAGTGAAAGGTATTTATTTCCTCCCAGTGTTTCATGTCTAACAAATAAAAATTCCTTTTATCCAGCCAAAGGATGCTCTAGTCGGGAATCAGATGTCTTGCAAGCCAGATGCTTTGTAGGATTTTCCTACTTTATTCTGTAGGTAGCAAGCCTCATAATTACATATGTCTGGATAAATAATCTTTTGCATACCTGTGTTGGCATAATAATGTTTGCCTCTATTTGACAAAGCTTAGTTCTCTTTTACTGAAGTTAACCAAAACTCCATGTACACAGGCAAGACTGGGTAAGTAGGCAGGCACCAAAAGCACAGGAGCACAGGATGAGGCATGGAATTTTCAGGCATTGTAATCCAGTTAACAGAACAAATGTGTGCCTGTTTCTTTAACAAGTGGAAGACTTTTTTTCAGTTTTTAGGCTAGCTGGGGTGGCTGTAGAGAATAGGAGTTTGTCACTTTTGAGAGAGGAACATGTATATAATGAGGTCATCATAGTTACATTTGAGATTATTTTGAATGCCTATAAATCATGCTTCTTCGTGCTGCGCAGTTGCGAACAGGTAGCTTCCTCTATGAGCAGGTGAATTTGGTCTCTGATTATTACGCATAACGGGTTTCACTGACTACAGAAATCTGTGTGAAGTCAAAAGCAACAAGTCTTCGATAAAGTCTGGTTACACCAAAAGAGGACGAAAGGGTGGAAGTCAAAGTTCTGAACAACAGCTGGTGGGGAGAGTGTTCTGTTAGGAGGAAGAACTTAGTGGGGTATGGGGAGTTAAGTTTTTGCTTTTAAATGCAGTAGTGATTGGAATTGAAAGGCTCAAAGAGGAAAGATGTGTCTCCTGAGACGCTGTGGTACTGTACCCTGAAATACAGTATTAAATATAAGAGTTCCCAAGACAGTGCTTTCTGCTCCTTCCCCTTACACTTTCCTGTGGTCACCTTCATGTTATTCCAAACAGTAATTCAACTCTGATCAGTCTATGGGCTTTTTTTCTTTTCTTTGCACAGTTGATGTTGTCTGCTCGTCACTCCCAGACTTGTATGTGGAGAAAGTGTTGGAGTTCCTGGCCTCTGCATTCGAGACATCTTGTCATTTAGAGTTCTATCTTATTTGGGCACATAAGTTGCTCATGCTGCATGGACAGAAACTGAAAACAAGGTGAGAGCTAGTGAAAGTCAAAATGCTGACAGGCATTCTAAAATTTATCGACCTGTCAGTTTAAGGTTTTTACTTAACATATACAGGCACTTTAGATAATGTACAAACATCTGCTAAAGCTACATAATTTTTACAATTTATTTACTAATGATAAAAGTTAGTTTGGACTTAGTGATCTTAAAAGTCTTTCCCCCTAAATAATTCTATGATTCTAACAAGTGTGTATGGTAGAATTGGAATATATAATGGGATATGTAAGGAAAAATTGGAAAAACATTTTTCAAATGTTACAGGTAAAGCTCTGCACAGCTTCTTTAGCATATAAATGCTTAAAGATTTCAAGACTGATAGTAAAATTTGGCAATTGTGTTTTTAAACAATTATTCATACTAAATATGACTGAAAGATAACGTTCAGGTACTTAACTGCATTTTTATAGGCTTGGCTTGTGATTAGTTTGTTAGTATGCAGCTTTCCTACACAGTTGTTCACAACTATGTGGGCCTGGTCTGTGAGGTATATTCAGCCTGTCCACATAGAGTTCATAGACATTTGGGAACAAAAATAGGCAAATTTACAAATGTAAAATAAGCTAAGTGAGAGGTAATCTTGAGGAGTCCTGCAGATAAAAAACCCAGTGCATTGTGTAATTCTTTCCTTGCTTCAATGTCAGGTATTGATGTTTTAGTTACTGAAATGACTGGAACAAATTATCTCCTTTTGTTGCTGTTAAAGTAGAAAAGGACAATTTAAAATGCTCTTTTTTGTTCAAAAACTGTTGTAATACCTGGAAGCGACTGTCACCGCTACAGCAAGCAGAATCAGTTCTTCGGTCTGCAGTTTGACGTTAGACAAAAGTTTTATTTCTGGCAATATGTTACTTGTGTTGAGTGATCATTGAGGGCGGAATCAAATGCAAAGACCTTTTTGTTTATTTAGTATTACCTTAAAGCGTACGTGTTGAAAAGTTTAACCTGTATACTTGTTAAAATTTTGACAGTATAGAAAAGTTCTAGATTTCCATATCGAAATATAAATTGCACTGCAAATTGCATGTTTTCTCCATTCAAGGTCAGTGAAGCTGCTCCCCGTGATTCAGTTCCTTCAGAAAAGCATCCAACGTCATTTTGAAGATGTTTCAAAACTGTATGTATTGTTATATTTTAAAGTTTAAATCAAAACCCTGCGCAAAAGTGAGGAGTAATTTGGGGGATGATAGTGTGGTATTAGAACTTTGGAGACCATCTTATTTTAGAGGTGTTTTTATTTTAGGGGGAAAATGGAATCTTGTTTCTAACATGTTCCTATTTCTTTTTACAGCTGTGAATGGAATATCTACAATATTAAATATGCATTGGCCATTTCACAACAGCGAGGCGTGAAACGTCTGGCAGAAGAAACTTCAGTAGGCGAAGAAGACTTGGATTCTGACAGTGATTATCTTATGCAAGAAGTTCATAAAGACAATTCTAGTTCCTAGTTGCTCTTCACAAGAGGGAGAAAACCTAAGACAATTTTATGCAGTGGTATTCACTGAGAACGAGTGGCCCTCATAGTGGCATAATTTAGCTCTTCTTAACGGTGTGGATGGAACTATGGAGTTACATGTGAGTTTGTGGGGGAAATGTGGGATCGACAAACTGCCATCCATGGCGTACTTGGTGTACCCTTTGGTAATAACAACTTGACAGCCTTGATTTCTTTTTATTATTATTTTTTATTATTCCTGATTTCAAGTGAGAAAAAAAATGTGTTCTTATATCAGTGGAGTTAGAAGTATGACTGGAAGAAGTGCATTCTTAAAAATGCATTGTACATTTGAGTGAGTTTTGTAATGCAGTGTTGTAGTACTTTGGACTCTTTATTCCTTAAAATAATTCTTAGTTGGAGGTTGCATATTGCTCTTGAATTGTTTTAAATGTTTTACTTGGTTTTAATATGTACATATTGCTGGAAAACTGTTTTCTTAGTTATATAACTTCCAGCCCTGATGAAGTTTCCGTAATGAGGATAAATGATACACCCATAGCAATGAATATGGGAGAAAATACACTGGGCTGTACAACTTCTGCAGAAGTTGAATTAATAACCTTGAGATACTGTAGTAAAAATTTGTTTGGGAAATTACCAACTCAGTGATGAATGATAAGCAGTAAGAGAACATGTTACAGATGTTTTTCTGATGAAAGCCATTTCTTATCTTGGTTTTTTAAAATGTTCATTAACATACTAAGATCAGAAACTTTTGATTTCCTTGTTTTTTTGTGAATTGTCCTGAGAATTGGCTAATGATGACAGCGAGGTCCTGAATACAAAGGTATATCCGTGCTTGCAATACTTTCAAGCCACATGTTAAAAGGGATTTGTTAATGAAGATACTGCAAATACTGACGATGAGCCAGAAATTTTCTTTTTCAGTGTAATTTTTTTCTTCTGGTTTTGTTTTCTGGTCACTTTCCATTCTTGGAAGAGAGGAGAGGTATGAATATTAAAAACCGCTGAAGTAAAATAAAAAATCCAAAATACACAGCAGACATGTACAGTCAGTTTGTAGAATTTCAGCATGTAAAAATAAAGATGTATTGGCTACTCAAATAAAACACGGCAAAATGATTTGTTTCGCTAATGGTAAAACGTTTAAAACTATCTTCAGTTGCTGGTGCCCTCTTGCCTCCTAACTTTTTCACGGTCCTGCCAGTGTCTCAAGGTTTCAGAGGTGTGAAGATGCAGCTGGACTTGAGCAATGCTTGTGGAATGTGTTCTGTGATATCACAGTGGGATTTGGAATTGCTTGTCATTCTTCACCCCCCTGCTTCCTCATCCTACCATGGTAGAAAGTAGGCTTTGTACCTTAGGTGGAAGGGAGTCATAGGCAGACAGGGAAGTAGTAGTTCAGGAAGAAGACAGAAATCAATTTTTAGAGCCTTGTAGAACTGAAGTGCTTAAGCTAACATAGAAACCATTAATGTGTTGCCTAACGTACAGCATTGTTCTTACTTCTTAATCCATTTTACTATTATTCATGGTGTCTTTGCATGCTTTTTTAAAGACCCTATTCTTTTCCCAAACTACGTGACCCATAGCAGAGGGGTTGTAATTGTTCTAGGACTGTCACAGCAGTAGCATTGTGCCCTCTAGAACAGGACATGTATTGTTTTATGGTCAGATGACTTAATCCCAAAATTTTGTATCTTTTTGGTTTACAGTATTGCAGAATATGGAGAAAATGTGGCCTTTCAGAAAAACATCTTAGAAGCACATTTGTGGGTTATTTTACTTTTCACATTCAAAACGTTAATTGAAGATGAAAACTACACAAGAAGTATGTTTTAGAAAGTGCAAGAGCCCTGAGAGGAGGCAGGAGGGGTAGTGTAGCACCAGCTCTTGTGACTGAGATAAGGATGTGTTCTCCCATTCATCTTTTTGCTTGAGCTACAATAAGTTTTTAGGTAATCAACACAAATTTTACAGTGCACATGAAAGCCAATACAATTTTCCAGTGTGTCCTTACATATTCATGGGAAGAATAATGAAAAATATATATCAGGTTTTAAGTCTGGTAGATCCAAAGTTTGGCTTGATCCTTGTGCTTGATGGCACAATCTGCAAGTCTGACAGTGGCCCATGTGGGCAGGGGTTTGGCTCTGAAGCAGCACCATTTCCCTGCCTTCCTCCAGTGCAAGCTGACATCTGTGTACTTGCATCTTGGATTAATTAGAGCCAGTCATATATAGTTGTCTAGATATTTCAATAGGACTGGCTTTCTTATGCATAGCTTTGTTTCCTTAATAAAGAAGGGTGTTGGGGAGTCCAGTTCTGGGCTCTTCCAGTTCAAGAGAACTGGAAAACTAATTTACTAGGGAAATAAATTTAGCAGTGATGAAGCTTGGTGCTGTTCAATGTTTGTAATGTTTGCTTTTTTTTTTTTTTAATCTTTTTTTAAAAGGAATACACTATTTCACAAGATCCTAGAAAGAAAGAAGTGAAGCTGTCCCTGTGTGTTGGTTTGTTTATCCTATTTTTAATTGCATGGTTTGAAGAGACTTCTACTGCTGTTACACTGGTATGCGCCCCCAGCCATGCTTGGGCTGCTATACTTACGTTCAAAACAAGTCCCAAATTCTGCATCTGTTTCACTGTCAATGGTGGTGAGGTGGTTGGGCTTTAGCTTTTAGGTTGCTCTTGTTTGGTTGTTTTGGTTTTTTTTTTAATTAATGACAGTGCTAAAGGGGGGGGAGGGAAATAAGCACAGAGATGACAACAGGAACTTATGGCACATGGAGGGTTTTGTTATTTTATTACTGTTATTAAATGTGAGACTACAGTACCACCCCAATGGTGTCTGATTTCTGTTCCTATGAGGAAAGGACCAAGGGAGAGAGTTGGATGGAGAGTAACGTAAAGAAGTTCAACAAGGGCAAGTGTAGGGTCCTTGCACCTAAGGGGGAATAACCCCATGGACCAGTATGGGTTAGGGGTTGACCTGCTGCCAAGCAGCTCTGCAGACAAGGACCTGAGAGTCCTGGTGGAGAACAAGTTAACCATGAGCCAGCAGTGTGCCCTTTTGGTTAAGAAGACCAGTAGTATCCTGGGGTGCATGAAGAAAAGTGTGGCCAGCAGGTTGAGGTAGGTTTTCCTCCCCCTTTACTCTGCTCTGATGAGGCCACATCTGGAGTATTGTGTCCAGTTCTGGGCTCCGGTTGAACAGAGGCAAGGAAGTACTGGAGAGAGTCCAGTGGAGGGCTACGAAGATGATGAGGGGACTGGAGTATCTCTCTGATGAGGAAAGGCAGCGAGACCTGGGGCTGTTTAGCCTGGAGAAGACTGAGAGGGGAACTTATCAATGCTTACAAATA